>JAMKCH010000115.1:0-314907 GCA_023653785.1 Ophioderma brevispina
AAGTGTTTCTGTGCATGTAATGGTCCTTGTGACCAGTTTTTGGTTATTAGGGATTTCCATTTCTGAGATATTAGCATGTTGACAGAAAGAAAGAAAGCAAGAACCGTACATAAGAAAAACACAGTCGATTGCCCACGTGTAAAAAGACTCAGACTCGGCTTATTGTAATGTGCAATGATAAAAGACGCATTTGTAATTACATATGAAAATTGTACTTTTTCAGCTTATTAATTTAAGTGTGATTTAATGCACGGTATGCATAAGAAATGTGAAACAAAAGCAGGCTTCCGTGCGATTATGACTTTCAACTCATGTTTATATATTTAAGAATAAAAACAAGTCACCTTTTAAGTAGTGTGGAAAGACTCTCGCTAATGAGCAATGACTCTTGTGCCTAATTAAAGAGATTTTATTTAAGTTAAAAAGCAATTTAGAGGATTGATACAATAGTCCTCCCGCCTCATCACCCACTGAACTTAATACTAAATTACTAAAGGCAGGACGTTTCATGAACACTAGCCTAATTTACATGTCAGAAGCCTAAATTCTTTTAGTGTAGATTGTCCTTTTTAAGGACTCTTCTTGTTCTTCTTTTTGGTCTTTTAGCCGGTATTCATAAATTAAGTAATTGAAACTGTTAAAAAAAGCAATTACTAGAAAATAAAGTGTTAGCAGAGTCATTGCTAAAACTATTTGGCTTTAGTATGAGAACAACCTATTACTTGTGTTGCGGCTAGCAAAGTTCTCAAGATCTTCAATAGCATTTTCACATAACCTTGCATTTCAAAGAATGGCAAACCATGGATTCTGATGACAGGGATGTAACTTCTTCTTCTTCTTTCGTTTCGCAGAACATGATTCTCAATATGATCCATCCAGAGATGGTACAAGCCCAAGCGTCGGGCTGCTTCATCACTGAATTCCGCAATGTCCTTTGTTTGTGCATTGTGCTTCCAACATGGGGCAGACCAAGAGATGGTTCCATTGTCTGTGGTGCTGTTCCACAACCACAAGCTAGTGTTCTGATCTGCTTCCATGTTGCCCCACTTCTGCAAGGAAAACTTTATCAACTAATATGCAACTACAGATATAACACTTTCATTGGTGTTAGTTGACATCATTAAGGATAAAATCCAGTACTGCTTGAAAAAATCAGATTCCTGGTATACGTCAATATATTTTTTTTAATGAAAGGCCTACCTTATTTTTGTTTTTGAAGTTAATAAGTCTATGCAGATTATACTACGACGGATGTCTGGTAGATTAATTCCTGCTAGGATTTTAAAGTTTCTGCGTGGAGGTTGGGCGAAGAACCCCTGTGTAGTCAGCAGAGGCAATTTAATTCTGGATCAAGCTTCTTGGCATGCCCATACAGGGTAGGCATATTACCCCATCCTGTGCCAGTGATTTGTTCAAGATATTTTGCATAGAACGTACTTTTACTCTTCGTGTTCTTGATGGGTCTTAAGGTAACCTCCTAGGTAGACAAGGAATTATACTGCTCTAAACCCGGGGTACTCCAGACCAGGTACTTTTAAGCTGACGTTGGCTTCACAGTTGCGTAGATGGAAGCAAAAAGCTTGTAACTTGGACGGATTTGCACTAGTTGTTTTTTCCGCGTAATAAGGATTGGGTTCATCCAAAGCTTTGGAGAGTCTCTTCAACAACTGGGATGTCTGCATCTTGTCACTAATTCCAAGACGTATGTCTTAGATAAAAGTTAGGTTCCCGCACTCCTAGGTTGATCGATGGTATAGCGTTGAAACAGGATAGGTGCGAGCACACTCCCTTTGGGGTAGTTCATTCTTGAGCCTACGCCATTGCACATCAAGCACGCACACCATCTACTTAGCCTACAACCAAACACCCCAATACAACACAACGTCAATCTGTAATTGTAAAGCCACATGTCAGCCGCCCTGAGTGGTTACACTGCACAAGAAAGGGCTATCAATCCAGCTTAACATCCTTGGCCCATGTGATGTAGTGCCCTGCCTATTGTATTCGCCATTTATACATAATCACGCACGCATCATTTATTTTTATATAACTCTACATAGATTCTAGTTCATTGAATTGGTTTTATATTTGTGCCCGTGACTATCAGAGTTACCATCATCTCATGGTCTAACAAAATTAACTATTAACGCTTTGATAGTTTTATTTTTACTATCACATGCCTCTTATTTCCACCAGCCCGCACGAATTGTGTTAAACATGCCATCTTGTACAGTACGAGCGACAAAACGAAGTCTGATGAAGAGGTTGTTAGCACTTAATTCGTATTTCATCTCCCGTTCGCTACGATGTACAAAGCCTAGCAATTATGGAATGTGCCAATCCGAACCAGTGACACGATGATGAAAAAGTTTTCCTTCAGCATACGATAACATGGCTCCACTGAAGCAACTCCTCGAATTGCGCTAGTAAATGAATCAGATCTAGTGAATTTAATTGACGAAGGCCCGAATTAAAAAAAACACAAAGCGTTAAATAAATACGCTGTCAAGATTTCTGTCAGACTATTCTGTGGGGCCACAGGGAGCGCCACTGACTTATTTGAGGGCTGCTTTGACCTTATTACTGTTGTGTTGGAAGAAAAGATTGATGTTCGGGCAGTTAAATGGTTAAATTTTTAAATCGGATTTTGAATAAACTGGATTCTGGAACTTTGTATAAAACATTTGAACCTTGAACTCTACTGAATGCCATGGAAATATCCACCTCTCGTAAGTTATGGTCTACAAAAGGTAAATACGCTTTTGTTTCTTTGAAAAACCGTGGACTTGTTCATTCGTTTCATAGGCCTAGGCCCTTTAAGATCCAGGCCTAGGCTAGATATGCTTATAATTCATTAAATGAACCATGATCGATTGTATGAGTTATATAAACAAATATTAACGCCTTGGTATTCGTGTGAGGGTAAAAATATGATCACTCAGTGAAATTGGATGTTCCATTTCACTTCGCCTGCGGCTCGTGATGACATCATCTTTCACAACCTTGTGAACATATTTTTACACATCACCCCATAGTCAGCTTTTTTTTTTTTTTTAACTATTTGTTACTATTGCCTGTCTAGAAGGTTCAAACGGCTTCCCTAATGTGACATGGTACTGGGCCTGGTCATGGGCGGGGCTCCCATTTTCGTTACAACCAACACACAACAGCACCGGTGTAGAACTGAGAGTCCCACATATCAGAGTGCTCAGCTGCACGTCAATAATGGACAAACCGAGACCCTTGTAGACGAGGCTATTGTGCAAAATCAATGAGCGTGTTGTGAGACTCCACGTCATAGGACTGTTTAAATCAGAGGTTCACAATTATTTGCCCGCGGGCCAAAAAGAGCCAAATATATTTGTTCGAGGGCCAATTACGGGAGTTTCCGTAACCTGACCCATCTGACCCACTTTTTCTGACACACTTATGAATTCACAAACCTTAGCGGAATAAGCATGTGCTTTATTCCGTGAAGGGTTTCCGAATAATAGGGGGTTAGAAAAAAAAGTGTCACGAAAAAAATGTGTCAGATGGGTCAGGTTACGGAAACTCCCGCCAATTACACTTTATTTTTTATCTTTTCTATATGACCTGGTTCGTGGGCCAAATAAAATCGGTTCGCGGGCTTGATTTGGCCAACGGGCCGCCAGTTAAGACCCCTTTTTTAATTCATGACATCCTGCACCTAAACGGACCTTTTCCATAACTGTGTCTGAGGTTCTTCGTCGCGAGTTATTAAAAACAAACCAATGGAAACACGACTTAGTACTGAATTAGCACAATATGTCATAGACAATAATCACACAGTTCACATGTTTTACACTCTGACAAAATACACCATGGCGTAATTTCATTCGTATGATTGACAGTGACATCTTATTTCAGGCTTCAGGAGTAATTATAATTCATAAAATAGCATCCAGCTAATCGCCAAATCATTAGTTGCACTGAGGGAATCCTAGTGTATTATTCATTTGAAGCCCTGGATTTGAAGTTTTTTTATCTTTTCATGATAAGAACTTACCACCTGAAAATAGGCCATTTTGTGAAACAGAAAATAAGAGCTCTGAAAGTCTCTCTTCTAGGTTTCTTTCAAAGCTTGTAAAACATGTAAAAAGAAGAGATCACCTGGATGGAATGATGGGATGAGGGAATTTTTTTTTTTTTTAGTTTTGACAGTGATATCTTAGTTTTCAAGTTTCAGGAGTAATTATAATTCATAAAATACTGTAGTTTGTTTGTTAGTTTGTTCTGTTTGTTTGTATATTCGCTTTTTTAGTTGTTTTGTTCTGTGTGTTTGTGTACCTTATTAACCAAAGCATGCGTATGTGATATAGCTACAGTTATAAAGTTCGCCAAAATGGGCTGCATGGATCATGAACAAGATTTGTGTCTCGGAACGGTGAACTTATTTCGAGCCAAAATGTCCCAGCCATTGTGAAAAGAGTGCGCCCTCGAATTAAGTCCAAAATTGACAGCGACATCTTATTTCAGATTTCAGGAGTAATAATTAATAAAATAATATCACACTAATCGCCAAATCATTAGTTATACTGATGGAATCCTTGTTTATATGTTATTCATTTGAAGCCCTGGATTTGAAGATATCTTTTTTATATCATTTCATTTATTCACCAGCAACAAAAACATTCTAGAAAATAATTGAACATGGTATAGTTATAAGTGTGGAGGCAATGTGTATAAGTTATAAGCAAGCAGATATGGTTTTATTAAAAGCTTGTAAAAAGAAGAGAAACGATCACCTGGATTGGATGGGTGGGATGGGAGAAGTTTTTTGTTTTGTTTTATTTTGTTTAGTTTTGTTTTGGTTTATTTGTTTGTTTTGCTTGTTTTTTGTTTGTTTGTTTGTTTGTTTTGTGCCTTATTAACTTAACGCACAGATATGAAAAATAGCTGCTGGTTATACAGTTATCCGAAATAGGGTATATGGATCATAAATAAGATTTTCTCTCGGAACGGCGAAATTATTTCGAGCCAATATGATCAATGTCTTAATAATTGTGAAAAGAGTGCGCCTTGATTAACGAAACACATTTTTTCCACTGGTTTCAACAATTGAAATTTTAAAAAAAAAAAAAAAAAAAAAAAAAATGAAATCTTTAATTTAAAAGATCGTGGCGATCTTTTATTGTAGGATTACGAAAGGGGGATATGAAGAAGTCTCTGTAACCATTTGATATCTCTGAATTCTAGAGTTCCTTCTGCAAGTAGCCTTCATTGTTTAATCTGCAGGAGTTATTTTTTCAGCTTTCAAAAGCAATGGGTAGACGTTTCATATAGAAGTCCCATTGATGCAAATGAGGTATTGCCATTCATTCCGTCAAGCACTACTGCACAACGTCATACAGCGCATGACGGAATCAATTGTAATACCTCATTTGCATCAATGGGACTTCTATATGAAACGTCTATCAAGCAATGGCTAGATAAGTAGCTCTTTACATAATACGATACCTGAAGAAGACTTCCAAGCAGCCTTTAGAGAGTGGAGCCGACGTCAATGTGTGTAGACGAAGGTTGATGAATACTTTTAAAACTGTGAAGAGATGAAGCCATAACTGGTACTGGTTTTATTTCTACAGGTATGGTGCAGGATCATTTTAACCGTATTGAAGCCAGGCATTGAATAACCAGTTTTTTGCTGAATCCTGGTTTTTTGTAATTGTAAGTGATTGTTTGTAATTCCTGCTTGTCATTTTTGAAAACCAATAAATACTGAAAGAAAAAAAACTTAACCATTTTTTTTGAATAACCAGCAATTTGAATAAAATTAAATGGTCTCATTATCATCAACAAAACCTTTGTTGATGATGCAAATATGCTTTTATTTTGAAAATTATGATCAGGACACTATGTTTGCAAAAAGTCCAGAAACCGCCAAATGATGTTGGTGTTTAATGTTTGTTTTGTTTCCTTGTTTCGATGGGTTTCTTGGTTTCTTATCAAGTCAGCACCAGCTAAGAGACACCCTAATTTTCGTAAGGAAACTTATTTGTGTCGCTTGCTGACGCGCAACGCATTTTTCGCCACTTTTAACATGATTTTTGAAGACTTTGAATTACCTCATGTTAGTAATGTCATCAAAATATACTGGATATGTTATATATATGTGCCCCCCCCCGTGCGTTTTTTGTTTGTTTGTTTGTTATTTTGGTTTTGTTTGATGTTTGTTTTTGCTTTCTTGTTTTGATTTTATTTTCAATTTCCAGACCTGATTTCTCAATATCAAGACAGCTTTTCATCTTATTATGCACTATCATCCACTTTGTGTTTCTGAACTTTCTGTAAGTTTACGGCGCATATTGTGTTTTCTTTTTTTAATTCGTTCAATAATATAAGAACTATGTACATCCTATAAGCCTATCGTGAGTGTAACTTGAATGAGAAACAAATCAGACTCTGGCGATGACGTTTGTATTAACTGATGGCATAGATGTTTTCTCTAATTTGCCTATTCTATAAACATGATAAAGGTCATCAAGTCGTTTGCTATTGCTTTGGGGTGTGGTCATGTCTGAAAATCTTACCTTCCCTCTGAAGAGGATAGTTACAGCCACTGAAGAGGTTAAGCGGTGTAGTGTGCAGTGATGGTTGTGGCATAGTTGCATCTGTCTTGTCCCATAGTCTTACGTTTGCAGGGAATCGCAGTTGGTTGTTGATTGCGTTGATGTTCGGTTATCCAAGCGTATTGTAGGCTATTATGGCAGCTTCTTCCAAGATGTATCTACTTGATGGCGGAATACCATCTGAGCAACTGTCCTGGTTTGGCGCATCCGGACAGGCACGCAATTAGTTATCCTTATTTACATATTTTACAAAACTGGTGTTATACTTTGAGTGTTCTTGGAATTTCATGTCTCCTATTAGCTTTTGATTCTTCTTGAATCCGATCCAAGTTTGTCCTCTGCGCATCTTATTCATTAGATGTCGCTCCCTTTGTTCTAATTTTCTTTGTATAAACCCTTGCATGCATTTTACAGAAGTGGTCAGCCTCTTCAACCGTAAGATGTTTTTGGTTCTTCTGTATAGCGCACTCTTGGTAATGCCCTGACTTACTCCGACCCATCACTTCAAGTATAGGCAGCTTTGACATATTTGAAATTCCAATTGTATATGTGATTAGGGAGGTATACTTTCAAATTAATGTAGCTATGGTTCCGTTGTTGTGGATCAACATCTTCAAGATTCTTTTGAGGCGACGTCTGTTTGTTGTTTTCATTAAATCTACTAATTTTTGCTCTACAGGTTCGTTGATGGCATCATCTTTGATGTCTTTAACGATAAGCTTGCCAAGGAACCACGATAGATGACTGCGGATGTAGACAGCCTCTTCTGCATATATTGTTAATTTTGAGTGACACACCACGAACTGTGTTTTATACCCCTCTTGCCAATATATTCTGTCTGACACGCATTTCACATGGCTGAAGAAGCCATTGACGACATTTACCAATCTCTGACAATCTTATGAGCCCTTTGCAATTAGAGTTTGATCATCTGCATAGGTGTTGGCAGATTATTTTATGGTTGTGGCACTCGTTTGCAAGATGGCTGTACTGGATGAGAAGATCCAAACATATGTTGGATAGGGATAAGAATAGGATGCCGGATAGTAGATGAATACTCAAATATCACATTTGTTCAATCTGATATCCATTTTCTTGTCTTTACTTGCTGTAGTATTTCGTAGATCGGTCTGGAACAAAATACCATTTTAGTTAGAATTACATCAAGTGTCTGAAGACAATCCAAAATACACTTTGCGCTCTTTGTACATCTAGTCATGTTGCCACTGTTGCCACATCATTGACAACAAAATTGAAAGAGGACCCCTAGAATACGAAAGGAAAGCCGAAATGATTTGGAAGAAAAGATAATAATATTAGAAAAACGATTTATATACATGAGATAGCAAACTATGGAAAGGAAATAAATCTTGTTCTGTCTTATTTAAATACAATTTGTACTGCAGAGCCTGAACCTTAAAAACAACTTAAAGGTCCCAGGAAATGAGATGATAAACCTACTTCAAATCTTTATGGGACATTCCATTGCAATAAACAGGGCCAGAAAAAAAGAATACCAGTGACATCATTAGTCAAACTATTGATTTTCAGTCAGTGTCATGAATAGATTCACACCGGTCACCTGGAATTTTCTATTACACTCTGAAAAATCAATAGTTTCACTAATGATGTCACCATCAACCCAAATATTGAATGCGTTCTCGTCCCTCCTTGTCGGGCTCCTTGTAGACTTGACACAAACCACATGAATTCTATTTGCATTTCCTGGGACCTTTAAAGTAAAATAAAATAAATGCAAGTATTTATATTTGCGTTTTATACAATTAAGCCTCAAAGCGCTTTACATATGATGGCAATACCACTCGCTCTAGAGCAAGATGGATTCAGAATGGAGAAAAATCTACACAATACTTTTAAACTTAGAAAAACGCAACCTCACTAATAAGCAAAATTGTAAAAATAGTAAGGGATAACAATACTGTAGCGAGTAACCAGGATGACTTTATGGTTTTCTATGAAAAATTATATAGAAAAAATGGGCCATTGTTACTTTATAAAGCAATTATGCAAAATATTAACAGATCAGAAATCTATCGAGATAGAAGGAATTATCACAATTTGAAAATTGGCAGCCTTAAAAATATGAAATATAGCAAATCAGGGCAAGATGGATTTACGGTAGAATTGTACTACTTCTTTTGGCGCGATCTGCCATATTTTGCTGTCGTTTATTAATGCAACTTTTTTATCATCTGATCATGGTTCATGCCGGACCTTCAAAAGGTAGTAACTATTACTCCCAAACGGCAATAAACCAAGACATTTTTACATAGTCCCATATCATTACTGAATGTTTCCTATAAAATAGTACGAACAACAATAATATTGCTAACCGAATTAAATATTTCCATCATCAATTAATAAGTAGCGCTGTTCTATAATAGATGAGATATTTTTACTGCTTTAGGTAGTCCTACGGAATAAAGCTCATTATATTCACACAATGGTGTGAGCATGAGCATTATTCCGATATAGGACTACCTGAAGTGGTAAAAAATCACAGCAGTAAAAGATCTATTATAGAACAGCAGATTCAAACCTCAACCGTCGGTTGACAATCGGTTCTTGGCGGTTGAACCGTGTTTCATTGTTTAGAACAACAGAAACCGGTTGTAACCGAAGAGAACCAGGCGGAACTGCGAGCAACCGTTGGCTAAGTTTTGAAGCCTCCCCTTAATGATAATCATAGCGGTTGAACCTTGTTTCATTGTTTAGAACAACAGAAACCGGTTGTAACCTGAAGAGAACTAGGTGGACTGGTGAGCAACCGTTGCTAAGAGTTTTGAAGCCTTCCCTTAATGATATCAATGCGGTTGAACCGTGTTTACTTGTTTTATAGACAACAAAACCGGTTGTAACCGAAGAGAACCAGGCGGAACTGGAGCAACCGGTTGGCTAAGTTTTGAAGCCTTCCCTTAATGATCATCATTAGCGGTTGGAACCGTTTTTCATGTTAGAACAACAGAAAACCGTGGTTGTCACCTAAGAGAACCAGGCGGCTGCGAGTCAACCAGTGGCTAAGTTTTGAAGCCTTCCCTTAATTATAAGCATAGCGTGGTTGACCGTGTTTCAACGGTTTCATGTTTTGAACAACAGAAACCGTTGTATCCGAAGAGAACCAGAGCGGAACTGCGATCACACCGTTGGCCTAAGTTTTGAAGCCTTCCCTTAATGATAATCAGAGCGGTTGAACCGTGTTTCATGTTTAGAACAACAGAAACCGGTTGCAGCCACGCGAAAGAATCCATTTGCAACGAAGGAGAACGAAGAGCAAACCGTTGGTCTAAGTTTTGAAGCTTCCCTTAAATTATAATCATAGCGGTTGAACCCTGTTTCATTGTTTTATATAACAACAGAAACCGTTTGCACTCCCAAGAAACCAGTTGGCAACGAAGACAACGAAGAGCAACCGTTGGCCTAAGTTTTGAAGCTTCCCTTAATGATAATCAGTGGGACTGGCATTGAACCGTTTTCATTGTTTATGAACAACAGAAACGCGGTTGAACCGTAAGATAAACAGGTGGACCTGTCCCGCACAACCGTTGGTTCGCTTTGAAACCCGCCGCTAATATGCAGATGTTAATAATATTGGTGGAATGCTTCTACCGATAGATTTTGAAAAAGCTTTTGATACAGTGTCTATCGCATTTATTTAAAAACACTAAAAATTCTTCAACTTTGGACACCTGACATAATTAAATGGTTCAAAATATTTTACTGCAACATATAATATTCAAGCACGGTAAAGTTAGCAGCATATTAGAAATTAGAAATTAAATTATATTCGACTTTAGAATTTGTTTTCTAAGTTCCGAATGTCTAAATGAAATTCCAAATTTAGACAATTGTTATTAAAGGAGCTATCGAACTCTGGGTTGGTTTTCTACACCGATCAGGACCTACTGAGTCTACTGAGACCCAGAGTTCGATATCTCCCTTAATAACGAAGGTCTAAATTTGGAATTTCAGTTAAACATTTATGTCTACTACGTATATGGTGGAACAATATAATAAAAATTGGCAACAGATCTCTGAAATATATACAAGCAAAGATGTGATAAAGGTATTTTTATTAATGACCTACTAGATTAGAACGGACAGATCTATTCATTAGATGTTTAACAAAAACCTATAATGTGAATCGGGTCTCCTCGAATACTGATATTTAGGCAACTGATATTTAGGCAATTACATAAAATCTTGGGCAAAAATAATTTAGCGTTAAAATATGGCGCGCGAAAAAACGAAATACTTGGTCCCCCCCCCCCATGCACTTAAAGGTGCAACAAGAGATTTCACATATCAGGTGTACCTAAAAAAAATCGAAAGTACTGATTTTTGCCCTGATGTAAGGCTTTCCATCAAAAATAACCTCATCTGAAAGGATTAAGCTGAGAAATGTTTCTTTGGTACAAAAATTGTAAAATTTCTAATTTCATATAGGAGCAAATACGAAATTCAGCCTATGTTTTACATTGAAATATAAGCAAATCAAAATCACCTTTTTTCTCTCTTTTAAGACATTTCTGTAGTGAAATACAAGGTGAGAAATCTATTGAGTGTCTAATCTATATGAAATTACTATTATGACATTCACTTCGGGTGCCTCAAAATCTCTTGTTGCACCTTTAATCATGAGAAGTCCTCAACAAGAGCATAACTAAGATGTTTAGGAGTAGCATCCCCGGGTTTGCATTTTGATAGTATTCTATACCTCTCACTCTTTCATTTGACACCACCCTAGGGGTCACAGCATTTTCAAAAAAAAAAAAAAAAAAAAGTGAATCGGGTCTCCTCGAATACTGATATTTAGGCAACTGATATTTAGGCAATTACATAAAATCTTGGGCAAAAATAATTTAGCGTTAAAATATGGCGCGCGAAAAAACGAAATACTTGGTCCCCCCCCCATGCACTTAATGAATTCACTTGTCCTTCCATTGATACATGATAATGCAATACCTCAGAGCAAAAAGCAACTATGCAGTTTCTGCTTAAACACCACATCATTTGTCGCCCTTGGCCAGCAAGATCTCCCTACCTTTCACCCATTGATCACCTCTCACATTGATATTTTTCCACCAGCAATTCTTCTGGAAGAGTCGAATCAGAGATCGAGACTACACACGGATAATGAGAGGATTCCACAATCAAGACGTGGTTCTGAGTATGAAATCGCACATGGTATTTTAGTGCTTAAAGAAAAAAGGGAGTCATACACGCCACTAAAGGTTACACACCACTAATTTACGTATAGTCTATGGGAAAAACGGCAACTTAGAGCATGTTTCTTTCACATTAAAACTCTCACAAGTGGCCTAACGGGCTAGCCCGCTCTGAGGGGGAAAATTTCCCAGTCTTGGGAAATTTTCCCTTTCAAAAAAAAAAAAAAAAAAAATATTATGACATTCACTTCGGGTGCCTCAAAATCTCTTGTTGCACCTTTAATGAATTCACTTGTCCTTCCATTGATACATGATAATGCAATACCTCAGAGCAAAAAGCAACTATGCAGTTTCTGCTTAAACACCACATCATTTGTCGCCCTTGGCCAGCAAGATCTCCCTACCTGTCACCCATTGATCACCTCTCACATTGATATTTTTCCACCAGCAATTCTTCTGGAAGAGTCGAATCAGAGATCGAGACTACACACGGATAATGAGAGGATTCCACAATCTAGACGTGGTTCTGAGTATGAAATCGCACATGGTATTTTAGTGCTTAAAGAAAAAAGGGAGTCATACACGCCACTAAAGGTTACACACCACTAATTTACGTATAGTCTATGGGAAAAACGGCAACTTAGAGCATGTTTCTTTCACATTAAAACTCTCACAAGTGGCCTAACGGGCTAGCCCGCTCTGAGGGGGAAAATTTCCCAGTCTTGGGAAATTTTCCCTTTCAGGGGGGTCAAAAGGCCAATTTTTCCCGGTCAGAGGGCTAAAAAAACGGCTGATTTAGCATGATTTTTTGCAAAATTTTTCCCGGCCAAAGTCGTCAGGGGTCGGGGGGGCAACCTGCCCCCCTGCCCCGCCTGTTACGCCACTGACTCTCACAGAGGAAATACAACAATATCACACCAAAGTACAAGCTTAAATCACCAAATAACCAAATTTTGAACATGTGATGACCAGAATTTTTTTAGTTACGAATCACCAAACTCGCCCGACGTCAGACCGGCAACACAAGATTCTCTACAGTCGCCACAGCCAGTAATTTGCAAATCGATGTGAAATTGATGAGCGCGGAGTAAACTGTCTCAAATTCACTGTCCAAATGGCACTAAGTTTGAGAAAACATACCAGGCTACCATATCAATCATGAAATTCCATCCCTTTCTTAATATAACTAGTGCATTTTCAGACATTTTAAAGCACTCTTTCCAGATGCCATGCAAGAAAGTAGTCCACCCAAGATTTTTTTATCCTTACGGCAGCCAGGTTAGTGGTGTATAACCTAAAGTAAGCAGAACATGCTATATTTACAGACCTGCTACGTGCAATCAGTGGGGTATTTTTTTTTTGCACATGACGGTATACAAAACCAGACATAGGAAAAACACATGAGACAACTATTTAGGAAATTATTCCGTCACTTTGGTCCAAGTGACGTATCTTTTATTTAACTCCGTACATTTTAGGTTCAATCGCATTCCTAGATGATGGCATCTGAAAAGCTATATACAAGCCACATTGGTTACATTAATAAAATTCATATGTTTAAAAGTGATGTAATTTATATAGAGGAGGAGCACGGACCGAGGTCAAACATCATCGCTTACCCCTCACTACAGAAAAGGTTTGACACATTTGGTAGTTAGTATGGACCTTCTATATCAGCGCTAGGTATAGTTAGTATTCTCAAATTGTGGTGTCACCTTTTCAATAGGGGCCAATTTAAGGTTACACAGGGGGTCGAACTTTTATAATGCTCCAATCATGTTGAAATGTATGCCATATTGTCCGTCCAGTAATAAGGATTCCAAAAATGTATAGTTTGTACCATCTATGATCATTGGTTTGAGAGTTATAGGGTAAAAAATTGCTAAAATGGTAAAAAAGATCGATTTCTATTTGTACAGGGGTCAAAATCAGAAGTCGCTCCAATTTTGGTAAAAAAATGAAAGAAGTTGTTCATCTAGCTTAAAATAAGGAATAGCTTGTACCATCTACAATGTATAGTTATCATGTCATGCGACAAATAGGTCATAGGGCAACATAATCCAATTGGCGATTACCTTCTTTGACCCTTATCTCAGTAAGTAAATATTTAACATAATCAAAACTATACTTTTTGGGAGTCCTCTTACCTCAGGCAATAATTTGCAAGTATATATTTAAAATATAATCAGATTAACTTTTAATGTTGACCCTTGTACAAATTCAGATTGATTTTTTTACCATTTTAGTCATTTTTACCCTATAACTCCAAAACAATGGTCGTAGGTGGTACAAACTATACATTTTTGGAATCCTTATGATTAGATGGACAATATGGCATACATTTCAGCATGATTGGGGCATTTTAAAAGTTTGATCCCTGTGTAAACTTAAATTGGCCATATTGAAAAAGTGATACTTGAGAGTACTAACTACCTAGCATTGATGTAGAGGGTCCATACTAACTACCAAAGGTGTTAAACCTTTTCTGTAGTGGGGGTAAACAAACTCCTAGAATAAGGCCCCTGTGATATTCTGCTCTAATAGTGTTATAATTTAAAACAAAAATTAACATTCTGAAACTCCATGGCATCTAAATATATCAAAATATGGTTTTTAAGCATTTTTTCCTCTTTTTTAATAGCACATTTTTGAAAATCGGGATGTATTGTCAATATGCCATAGTCTTTCTCAGGCATACACTCTAAATTTTGCAACGGATAATGTAATTGTGTACAAACGGGCAAGCCATTTGTTGAACTCTTTTGATGATATGTAGCCAAAAGAACTTTAAATAAATCTGTTTGTGTATAGACTGCGAATAAGTCATAATGTGTTTTACAAAATGAACCTTGGTGCCATTTGGGTCAAAACTGAAGGTGCATACTTTTCATTTCTTATTATACAAATACAAATAGTTATTGTGCATGCGTCGTATGTGATTATATTTTCGGGACAGCTATGTGTTAGTGACACTAACACATAGTTGTCCCGAAAATACAAACACATATTATGTGTATAAAAAGATGCAAATCGTCTGTTAACAATTTACAAGTGTTTTCCGTAAGGCCATTTTATGAGACATATAATGTCAAATAAGCACTCTTTGTAAACCGGTCTGTTCAAAGTTGTTTTTTTTTTGGCTACTTAGTATCATTAGAGTAAAACAAGTGGGTCAACCATTTGTACATAACTACGTTATCGGTTGAAAAATTTTGAGTGCATACACTTATTTACTTATCTTCTCAGCAACGTTCTCTTGCTTCAATACATATTTTGCTACACCTTGTTGAAAAGGTTCAAAACCGGTGAGTCACAATTGAATCTCACTTTCTTATTTTAAACGGAAATATAAAACTAAACAAACAAACCCAACAACTGATCATGTCTTTTCATTATTTTTACTATCCGTATTTTTATTTACAGACAGGCGGTGTCAAGCTCTTGCCTCATTTTGACGAAGTTTGAAACAAACCCAAGGAGATGGGAACGGCATGTCCCTCATTTCGCTTGAAGTAAATTGAGCCTCGACTGAGGAGTGAGCGAATGCGTCAATCGACCACGTACACCATGACGTATCGGAGACACAATTGCTCTGCGCAAAGTTTGCATGTAAATTTCCAAAGCGACCAAGATTCCCCGCCTAAACTAAGTTTAAAATTACACGCCAAACAAGTTACACCAAATCCTTAATGTATAATCCATCAAAATTAATCACACGGAATTAGTTACCAGATTCCGGGGCTAAAAACTGTCGAACTCTTCCCCCGAAGACGCCGCGCAACATCGATTGGAGGAATACGATTCCCGCCTATATACCAACATGATACCAAGGTGTCGTCAGTTTCATCTGTTACTTTTTATAAAAACATCTAAGTTTCCCTTATAATATGAGCTTAGTTTCTCGTTCAACTTGTAAAAAAGAAAAATGAGAGCACCTTTAATACGCTCAGGGACATTTAAGAAGTGTTCATTCTCTGTTGGAAATAATTATCCACACACGGTCCCATCTTCACATTGATTGTGAAAACCGATCAGTCCAAAAACCCGCGTCTTTTTTTTTAACTTGAGGTGTGTGTCAAGTGAAATATCGCATGATGCTACTCATTTTTCCAAGGTTTATCAGCGAAGAAGTATTCAGTTTACAAATTGCGAATCTTTATCTCGCCATGCATCTATTGATCCATCTCCGATATTTTATTCTATATGGGTGTCAGTTTGTCTTCTATAACGTGTTCGAATGCCCGACGATGCCCGTGAGTTACCTCCCTCACTCGCATCGCACGCCTTTATAATGTTCTGTTAATATAGCCCAGAGGACATCGAACCCGACGGGTGAGGGAAAAAAATCCTAAAGACGTTTCAATAACGACTCACGTAATTAACCATCAACAAATCTATAGTGAGATAGTGATGGGTAAACTAACACACGTTTCTTGTGCCTCCTCCTTTTGTAAAACTCAATGGTCATTGACGAGTTTGGACACTCGTGGGCATAGTGAGAATAAAATAATATTGAAGCCATAACTTGATTGCATTTCAAGCGAAAGTAAACGGCGTGACTTAATCGACAAAATTATCATATAGTGCATTGATTTTATGTCTTATTATTTGAAACATTTGATGATAGGCATATATGTGATAGCCCTGGGACGTCTTTATTTCTCCCTTTATCATTTTGGTTTATTATATTTAAATATACACTGTAGAATATGATTTGCCAGGACACATAATTTGAGGCTATTTTAAAGATTCCTACTCCATGCTCCCTCATCATTGTTGAGGGGCATTATTTGTAAACCGATGCTCTGCTACATTATAATGTAACAGTTGTGACAAGTGCTCTCGAATTTTGATTTTTGCGTTTCTACAAAATGCTTAAGGTTTCTCGTCTGGCACCCATCTGATTCAGAATCAGCATAAAAAACTGGTCTAGAAACCGTTGGAAAACATTATACTATAATATAGGCCTATGTTTTCCAACGGTTTCTAGACCAGTTTTAAGACCAGTTAGGCCTATTATATATATCTAATAAAAAATGGTTGATATCAGTTATCAATGAAAAATGTAAACGAGTGAAAAATTCACTCCCAAAAAGAGTGAAACTCTTGTAAACCACTCCAAAATGAGTGGTTTGTACTTAAAAAGAGTGAATTTCTACTCAAAAAGAGTAAAAATCACTCCAAAAAGTGTGGATTTCCACTCGTTTGAGGAGTTAAACGAAGGACAACACTTTTGAGGAGTGAAAAGAAGGACAACACGAACACAAGCGGAAATCCACTCTTTTTGGAGTGATGTTCACTCTTTTTGAGTGGGAATTCACTCTTTTTAAGTACAAACCACTCATTTTGGAGTGGTTTAAAAGAGTTTCACTCTTTGGGGAGTGAAATTTTCACTCGTCTACATTTAGAGAGTGGAATTCTAACTCGTCTCAAGACAGACATGGGTTGTATGGGAGAGTAAGTTGCATATCATATACACAGAGGGGTAACAATGTTTTATTGACGCAACTTGGCTTATATTAATATAAAATACACATTTTAGAAAAGAAATGTTGCAAATAAATTTCACAATTTAAAAAAAATCTTACAAACCATGACATTCCACTCTTGACTGTATCACTTGTAACGTTGTGCATTGTTGTTAATGTTAAGTTATTGTCCAAAACAAGCAAATTCTACATATCTTGTAACAAGACCTTATTTTTATGAAAAAAGTGTAAACTCGAAGTGATTGTTCAACTTTCTTAAAAAAGCTCCCATAAGTTAGGCCCAAGAAAAAATGCCTGTGACCATTTGTGGCCAATAGACGGTCAATCTCGAAAGGTCGTGGAAAACAAGCTTGCATTCAGTAGCGAATGAGAAACATGATCAAAACCTTCTGCCAGTCGAGATGAAAACAGCGACAATGTTAGATTTACCGTGGACCAGAGCGAAGAACCAATCTCCTATGGCGGTGATCAGAGTATGTCCGGTTGATAGTCCAGACAGTAAACAATATTGGTTTTGAGGATGGAAGATCGAGAGAACCACGAAATAAATAATAGTAACTAATTGTTTCCATGATTCTACTGATTAACCTTTAAATAGGGCGTTGCTGAACTTCCATACTAAAGGGAAGTAGCCGAGATCAAAGCATATGTTGAAGAAGGTTGCTAAAAATTTACAGGACTTAACGAAACCACCCATACAGCAATTTTACGTGCGGAACTATTTCACACCCCAACTTGATGAATAAAGAAACCGTGGTCGTTTCATTCTAAAATGCCATTTATGACCAGTAAAAAGGAATAACTTCTGACAGAATAAAATGTAAGTTCTTAATTGCTTGACTAAAACACCCATATTCCACCCCAAGTCAATATGTAGTAGTTGCATATCCGTCCAATCTTAGTCTATCTCATACATATTGTTATATATGACAGACGTGTTAAAACAAAATCAGACAAACAAAATGGCTGTTGCAAACAGATACAGGCAAATCCTGCTGCAGGCATTGGGTGACTGACCATTTGCAAGGGCCATCTGAATATGTATATAGAGACTTATTGCACAATAATTTGCACTGATCAAGCAAAACACTGAATATATTATCAAATTATCAACCTGAAATAACAGAGATCACTCTATTATAAGGACAGATAACAGGGCGATTGCTACGCTTCTCGATGACCCACAGACATATCAGCGGCATTAATGCCTTTCAAATGATGACAGATATCATTTCAACGATAGAGAGAGAGAGAGATTAAAAAGATGAGAAAATAGTGAAAAGAGAGAGTGAGACAGAGGAGATGTAGAGAAGATCGGAGAAAAGAAGGAGAGAATATAAAAAGAGGGAGAAATAGAAGTCAGGATGGGAAGACGAGGGGAAGGAAAGAAGAGAGAAGGGAGAGGGAGAGAAGAGAGGGGAAACCAACATCACGTAAAAGTGTGTGCTATCTATAGTATCGCTATGTTTTGATTGTACACTCGTGCATATGTGGAGCAAATTGCACATAATGCTATATTTCGCTAATGTATCCTCATGCAATCAATCCTATGATATCTCAAATAAATAGCACAAACATATCATAATAAGTATGTAAACGTTTAAGTGATTTGATCATATATATCATATATTTGATCATCTACCGTAGAGAGTACATCAATAAATTGATCGTATGCTGCCTACGATACGATAAGATCGTAGAAAGCACATTCATTCGCGTTGTAACGTGGTATGTACGGTGTAACGCATAGAAAACGAGTGAATAGTGTGTGACACATACTGAAACACAGGCGCAAACTGCAGATATTCAGTTTTTGTGTGTGTGAATTAACCCTTGTCTTGTCATGGGTGGGTTGCTATCCCTTGGCCTTCAATCCTATAAAGGAGTCAAGCGGTCAGGTTGAGGGGTCTACGTTGTGAAGTTTTAATCTTGCTTGCTTGCTGGCTTGTTTATAAAATGTAGTTGAATTGCAGATTTGAATGCTTCTGGTTTGACGATGTGAGTTATGTTCTCAGGAAGAGAATTCAATTGTTCTCAACATATATAAGTATTTCTAACCATCTTTGCGGGTGGACATTGGAGAAGCTGTTTCGATGACTATGCCGTATGGCGTCGGACGGGCCGAAGAAGGGTTCCGATGGGTAGAGACAGGTCCCCTACCTTGCTTGCTGGAATATGCACAGGTGAAGAACTTTCCTCACAGCTTCCAGACTACTCAAGACTGGTGCCGATTGGCCATTTTTTGTCGAAAATCGTGAGCAGTTTTTCTTTTTCATGTGTAGTTTTGGCAAGGTCTATGATTGTCCTGTACAGTCTTCTGCAGTGTCGTGTGGTCAAGAGCACGTGTCAAAATTTGAAAAACCCGCCACGATTTTTTCTCGCAGCCTAAAAATCGTAGCGGGTTTTGGAATCGGGAAGGTCGACATGGACACATGAGCGGTTTGCAAGCGGTAGCCGATGAGTTGGCGCGCATCATGAGTGGTTGTGTGCAGTTGGAAAGTGGTCGGCAATGAGACTGCTCCACAGTCTGCTCCAAGAGGGAGAGAAGATGCAAGCCAACTGGACATGTCAAATCCACAACTACACTCGGCGACCACAGAAAATAAGTCGCCGACAGCAACATGTCACAACCTGTGCTGTCCTGTTAAGGTCTGCGACTGATCGAGGACTAAACAAGTGGCGTCGTCGTTTAATAATGCTTGATCTTGTTGATTTTATAATGCTGTTGCCTACTGGCGGGAATATCGCAGACTAATAAAAATAGTAAATTTTGCAAGTTTGAACAAGACTGTGGCCGATCTTGAAGAAAATGTGGTCTTGTGTAGTTGGGAAGAGTAGGATCGGGAGCTGTCTTCTATGTGACTGTACTTTAACTCATCCAGTGTGAGTTCGTTGAGTTTCTGCTGTGTGATGAAGCCGTGCTCTTTGGTTGTTTAGTCGTTGATAATGGATCTGAATGCTCCTCTTTGAACAGCTTCAAGGTGAGAGATATTATTGACTGTTTAACTGTCTACGGGTCCCACACTGAAGAAGCGTACTCAACCAATGGCCGAACAAGTGATCTGTATGCAAGTAATTTTGTTGTTTGATTACAAAAATGAATATTACGTTTTACAAAATCAAGAGTACGATTTCGTCGCCCACATCACATACTGTCTTAACTTACGAAATGCCGTTTTCGAGAAAATCGCCATTGAAATTCTACCGGGAGATTTCATGTTTGTATTATGGAATTAAACATTACAATTTACTTTTTAATTTTGCATTATGCAGAAAACATTCTGAAGTTTAAGTTTTAACCTTGCTGAGTTTTGAAAGTGCAATTGTATTCCTGATATAAAGATACAAAGTCATACGTTGTATGTGAAACGCAAAAAAGTCATATTTTACACATACGACGCTAATTTCACCGTTCTATGCGTTCAGATAGATCTCTATGTGAAACACGTCATATTCGCCACGAGGCAGATACGACGCACATAGATCTGTATGTGAAAAGCATAAACAGCTTGTTTTACGAACAGCGTTAATTATACGCCTATTGAAAATTACGTGTAAATGAAACATACGACAGTATGTGAAATCGCGATATGCAGTTTTAAGCTAATTGATCAAAATTCTTAATATCTCACTAATTAGGTCACTTTCAAGATTGTAACTTTGTGCATGTATAGACCATAACATTATAAGTACATATGCAAAATATCTCAAAAAGTCAAAAATGTCAGATAAGACAGTATGTGATGTGGGCGATGATTTGATTTTGAGCAATGACATAATATGGTTATAATACAAACACCAAGGTAGCAATGACTATCAATAGTGGCTAGGACATCACCACCAAGGGAAGATTAAAAAATATGGTTGATCTAGCATGAGAAATATGCATTGTGAAACATTTTTTTTTTTATAATTGAATTTCATGACCTACTTTTTCTCCCAGAAACTGAATGAATCAAGATCTTGAAGCATTTGGAAATCATGGTTGTTTCTGAGTTCACGATAAATTACACCATCGTCCGTGAACAAGCGCGCAGGTGATTGTATGTTGTTAGGAAGGTCGTTGGGGTAAGCCGGGAACACCAGCGGCCCCAAAACCGTATCCTGGGGAAAGCCGGAAATAACATTAGACCAGGACGATTTATCGCTGCTGACGACAACCCGCTGGGTACGATTCTTGAGGAAACTGCTGATCCAGGCCAAAGTCGTGTTTTGTATGCCGTATCTGCAAAGTTTGCAAAGGAGTCTGTTTTGTGGTACTGCGTCAAACTTTGGAGAAGTCCATATCTACTTGGGACTAATTTTCTATAGAGAGCTTGCCAGGTCTTGTATAAGTATTAACTGTGATTCACAAGATTCACGTGTGTAAGAATTGAGTGTTTGTTGAAATGGTGCATTATGTTCGAATGTATGATGTATTTTGCTGCATATTGATGTGAGCTAGAAGGGACGGTAATTGAAAGCCAGAGTTCTGTCCCTTTTTAAAAAAAAATGGGAGTGATGTCAGTTTTTAACCAAGAATCGGGGACATTGCTACTATCAAGAGATCTTTGAAAAATAATAGCAATTAAGGACGGGAGCAATCTCTTCAGCTGCTAATGTGAAACTTCTTTTTTGTTTTCTTTTCCACACCGCAATAAAATTGCTGTGTGCATTCTGTGTGTCTTCTTGTTGCAGCAATACAAATACAAATATTAAGAATTCATTGTGTATTAGGTATTTACGCTTAAAATGTATACAAAATGGAAAATATATAGTAAATGAAATATTACTTTGTACATCTTCTGTGACAGCGATTGCCAAATGGAAAATGTGGTGCTCATGTGGGAATTTTGATAGGGATCTCATCCGGGTAGGTGGCCTTGGATGGATTAAAGTTTTCCAACATCTTTAAATCACCTGTTTAAAAATAACAATATCTGAATACCACGATCAGGTTCATTTGGGGTACTGGAATCTTCATGAGTAAAGACCGGGTAGAATATTTTTCATTAAGAATGAAGCTTTGATTTTTTTTCCGACTCAAATTTACCATTTCTAATAAGGAATGGAATACCAATGGTGTCAACCTTTAAGCACTTAATAAAGGAATGAAACTTTTTAGAAGACTCGTATTATTCACGTGTTTCCTATGTGCTGTTCTTTTTTCCTTACCAATATTCTTCCTTAACTCATCCAAATTGTTGTAACTAGAATCTGTATTAATTCTACGGTGAGTGTTTAGGCCCTTTGCTTTCTTTTATGTAATCTCCTGATTCTCTGGCTACTCCATGGATTGGATCATTGGAATCACGTTTGGAAACAAATTTGGAAGGAACAAAAGTATCCATGGCAGATTTAATTGCCTCCTGGAATTCACCATACATAGAATCAACACTAGTATTGACATCAGCAGAACAAACTGATCTAACCATTTTTCAACTGTTTCTTTATTCCATCATTATCTGCTTTATGAAATTGGCACATTCGGCGAGGTTTCTGCTTGACAAATAAGGGTTTGGTACTCATAATAATAACAGGTATGCTGTCATGTATCTCTAATGCACGCTATGGCACCGCATAACTCCCGATTCTCTCAATGAGTGGAATTGGGAAGCGAGAAGAGATCTTGTCTTTCTTTCTGCTTTTCTTTCTGGAGGCCCAAATCGCTGGCATTTCATTCATTCAAGTCATTTGCCCTGTTAGTCTAAATAAAACTCTCCGCAGTCGAAGACAGACATGAGAATCCCCAGTGCGACACAATTGGGATATTAAAAGGCTCCACCGAGCCATTACATCTTTTCTTTATTTTGTCAAAAGACTTACGCAAGGAGTTCATAGTCAGGGGCGAACCTACGCATACAATTTGATCGTGTAAAAGAAACCATACTTAGATCTTTATTAGGCACCGATGATTTTTTAAGACACTGTTCCAAGACTACTGCTTCACAATCACTTTCAAGATCCGTACGGTGAGTCTCAATCAAGACATTGCGCAAGCAATCAAAACGTCAACCTTTGATCTCGCCCTCGAATCACGATCTTTACGGATGACTAACAAACGAAGGTAAGATCTCACACTATGGATCTACATGTATCGTCGAGTAGGTTTCGGTTCCCATAATAATATCAGGGTGATATAAGATTTCAATTATACTGCCAGTCAGCATTCTTAGTCTTGATGCCACAAATCACTACCACTACTAGCTACGCCGTTTCAACACTGAGTGGGTTTTTTGGTGGTGCTTCTCTTGGAGGGTTGCTATCGTCTGATCTTACACTAGTGCCTGATGATCTACTATATAGGCTTACTTTAATATGGCTGCTTGTTATCATTAGACTACGAGTCATGACGATTTGTGTGTAGTGATAGTGCCGTTGTAGCCAAATCCCAGAACACTCTGCTCTAACTTTACAGAGCTGCAAGTGGACATCAGATCATCATTAATTTGCAATAAATGTTATATTGGTAGGCAGTCTTGAGAGTCTTCTACATCATATAATAACCCACTTTTCAGATTTGAAATTCACATTATGAAAGGTTTCCAGGTGAAACTTAACCCTCTTGGTGTCCTACATTGGGCTGGTGCCAAATTTGGCAGCCTATGCACAGTTTACATCAACTTTTGTGGAATAATTGTAGTATGGGTTACAAATTGGTTACAATTATTCTACGACTCTAGAGATGCTATGTATGCAAAAGAAAATTAAATATTTCTTTTACTTCTTCACTCCTTCTTCCAGTAAGCGCCAACTTCAAAATATTTGAAAGACATCTGGCACGAATGTTTGGTGGGCGTGCGGGCAATTTATTCTAACTGGAAAAGGACTTTCTTGAAGGCTTCTGGGGTTGGTTTGGTGCATAACTATATTCTCAGGCCGATTATTCCCACTGACGGGTAGTACGTGGGACGAACTGAATTGGTGGTATTCAGGCACGAGCAAAAGGGACTGGTAATGCAAGTGAATTTTCGCATCGCGTTTTGTGTGATTTTTGGATGATAAAAGAGAGTGGGATCATCGCAACATGGTCATGGTGGATCTTGTAAAACATGGCTAGTCTTGACTGCTGACGACGTAGTTCCAAAGGTGGGCCCATTGATTTTGCTTAGCATAGGCAGTTACACTGTCGGCGGCGGTACTTATGAAAGTGAAGCGATCGGCTCTTCGTTGGACCATTTCGACTCTGTTGAAAGGTGTTTGGTGTATGGGTCCCCAACTGAGCTGCTATACTCCAATACCGGACGAACGAGGGCTTTGTAGGCATGGGATTTGATGTCACTATTCCTGATGTTATATTTTCGTCAGTAAAATCCAAGCATGCTGTTTGCTTTGGCAACAACTGTGTTCACATGTTTTGTCCTCCTATCGAGGTCTCGAGATGTGTAAGTCCCAGATCTGTTTGATGCTGAGACATGGTAACGATGGTGGCCCATGCATGATGTAGTTTGTAAGAGACTGGGTTTTTTCTTCCTTGATGGTGATGTACTTCACAATTTTTCAGGGTGGAACTGTTCATCATCATCCATTGCTTTCCATTCGACAAGTTTTGGTTTCAATCCTCAGGAGTACGGTGGCGTCATCTTGGTTGCGTACTGCCATGTAATATAGCATCAGCTGGCAAAGAGGGCGGGTTGTAGAATCACAGCTTCTCTGCTATATCCATGTGATATAGTATAAAACAGGCCAAGGTCTTAGCACTGATCCCTGGGACAAAACCGGAACGGATAACGCCGGACTTTGTCAGATTGAGACGCCCTCGACTACCACATACTGGTGTACGATTTTGTGAGGAAACAGGCAATCCATATTGACTTCTGCCGAGTGATGGCATACCCTTTCAACTTTTTCAACAAGGCGCTGGTGACCAACCGTGTCCAAAGGCTTTAGAAAAGTCGAGGACTGCACAGATATCAGAGTGGAAGGCCTGTCTCCATGTTGATTTGGCCCCCCAAAATCATTAACATTCAAGAAGTGGGTTTCACAGAACTGCGCTCGCTAGCATGCGGAAGTGGAAATATAAGAGTTTGTTTTTGGCTGGCAATGCTTCATCATAATCTGACTGTCAATGATGTGCTCCATCAACTTTGAGGCAATGCTAGTAAGACTTATTCAGGTCGAATATTTGGCAGGCATCATATTTTTGACCTTTCTTTCTGTGTAATTGGTGCCACGATGTATGTCTCCAGTCTGATGGAACACAGCATTCCTCCAAAGTTGTTTGGGCTGAAGAGCGGGTTAGGTGGGTCAGCGACAATTTCAGCCAGTGTTCTTGAGCATCTTGACTACATGCATTCTGGACCAGCCTCCTTCCCGAGGTTGGAATTTTAAGAGCGCTTTTCAACTCCTGGAGTTGTTATGTTTATCTGTGGTATCGATGGGTAAGATTGGTTTTGTTCAGAGATAATCCT
Source organism: Ophioderma brevispina (assembly GCA_023653785.1). Taxonomy (NCBI): domain Eukaryota; kingdom Metazoa; phylum Echinodermata; class Ophiuroidea; order Amphilepidida; family Ophiodermatidae; genus Ophioderma; species Ophioderma brevispina. The sequence goes on from JAMKCH010000115.1 coordinate 25,656, forward strand.
TGGAATTCGGTTTTCTTTGGTACAAAACTGATTGAAACTGGTTGTTGAGAGCTTCCACTTTCACTTGGCAGCTGTAATCAGTCTACCTGCAACCTGGTCGAGAGAAATGTTGCTGAAATCTTGAGTCGTCTAGGCTGGACAAAAGTCCAAAACCGTTTCATGCCACTGTAATTTCACTGTGGTCACCATCTTTGGGGGTGACAGTGTCTTCAACATACCGCCAGTATGAGCGTCTTAGGTCTCGTTGGACTCTTCTGGGTCGGAAGAATCGACAGTCCATCACGCACCTGGCCACTGGCTTGCACCTTTAAAGGCTTTATCGCTCATCTGATGTGCCGTTGAGTTCGATATTATCCATGGCCTTCAAGTCTTGAGATGGTACGCCTATTTGGGATGAAGGATTCGATCCCCTGTAAGACCGTCTCTAAAAAGACCCAAACTGTTTCTGTTTGATGAAAATGTTCAGCAGCTTTTATCCACCAGCTAGTCAGAAACTGCTGACGTAAGCGTTTCATGTCGCCTTTGGCTGTAGATTGGTACAAGACGGTGACTTGCTTTTTATGAGTGGGGTTGATGTCAAATTCTGTTAACACGGCGCAATGGTCAGAGATGCCAGGAAGAAAATTGGTCCTACAATCGGATGAGGACGTTTGTAATGGCCATGTCCAAAGTGTGTTTCATACCACGGTTGGTTCCTCAACTATCTATGTTACACCATTATCCGCTAGGCTGTCACTGGACTTGTAGTGGAGATTTACTTAAGATGTCTTTGGGCTGAGGGTCTTGTTCTTTCCAATCCCAGCCAGATAGGTTTTAAATCACCACCGCGAGGATCTATTTTATTTAATACATAAACATCCAAAACAGCTCACCTTACATGGCATTGTAACTCCACAGAACAGTTGTAACTTAGTGTGCACCAAAGATTTAATGGTCCAAATTTTAAGAAGATGAATGCCATAAGTTACAATCTATTGGAACTAATCTTTACACTACTGATATTTGGGAACTGCAACCGTCTTAGCTTCATCAGATGGGCCTGGATAGTGTTGATCATGAGGGATGTCAAAGTGGCTATAGGGAAACAAAACAAATTCCACCATGATCACTCAGAACAGAAACTGTTTTGAAATAATAAATGAATTGGGCATAATTGAGTGAGCCACAAGAGTTTTCAAATCCAGTAATATTACTGTCTTGCAAGATCTCAGTAACGTGGGAGTTGACATCCCCATACATTCAACATGGTAGGCCTACCATTGGTTTTACATTGATCAAATTGTAGTCTCTGACCCCATTTTTAACATCTTTTGGCAGATGTTTACAGGATACTTAGGGTCCGGGTTAGGGTGCATGTCATCATATAAGCAATGATTAATATCATAAGATATCAAGTGCAACAAATTGATCTACTAGTGCACGTATCACCTGAATTGTTCAAAGTGGTCAAATAACTGAGTTACTCGCATTTAAGAATCTACAGACAATGCAACCACACTGTGATGATTTCAATCCAAGCTGGTACGTAGAAATTGCTCATTTTGAGGAACAATCAGACAATGATCCATCATATATTGAACATTATCTTTGGCAACTAACTGACAAATGACTGAGCTGAGTATATATATCGACTATGTGAGACCACGATAACTGGTGATACAGTCCAATGGACCCAAGCTCATGATTGAATTCATTCCCTGCCTAAGCATTATTGATTGCCCTTATCTTTATCACACTGGCATATTTTTCCTGGGCCCTCAGTCTGCAATTATGAACGCGTGGGACCGGATGTCGAAACAAGTTTGCTGAGTTAACACTTCTCTAAATGAGTCCATGTTTAGCAAATTTACTTACTTTTGGGCTGTAAGACATCGGTAGACAACCCAGAAATGTTTTAAGTAGTTTTCAGGAAGAAATATAAACTTAAAAGAGCAAATTTGATGCACTTTTCAGAGGACGATAATTTCACTTCACAGACTAAGTCCAAACCGGAAATCCAAGTGACATGAGACAGGTGAAAGGTCATACATGTGCGACCCAATTTTGTAAACATTTAAAAAGGCAATGATATCACTCCCAGTCGCAGCGAGCGATTGCTGCTCATGGGCATGCGTAACAGTTGATCTTGGGTCAAAGTCCGGTTCTGCGCATGCCAATCGCTCGCTTTGACTGGAAGTATGTCATAGGCTTCAGGCTAGAGAAATTGTATAAAAATACCCATACACGTTTTGTAGTGATAGCGCCGCACCGGACGCGGTCCTAATTCATGCAGAATGACGTATTGATATAGCGTGAATAACAATGCGCCACGTACGATGAGCTACTCATTTCATACAGTATGCCTCTACTCTCTTGTTCGACGGTCTTTCACGATTTATTCGGGTCTGTAATTTCAGCTGACCTTTGTGCTGACCTACCGGATGCTGTCCTGCGCCATCATAATAAAATCCAGGGAGTTTGGACGGAGAAACTGGAACTTGAAAATGAATAGGATTTTTTTTGAATAATCCTCGGGAATCGGGTAAAACAAATCTGTGCAATACCTGACAGTATTTCTCAAGATCTTGTAAGTATCATTGACAGCCAGAAGAAATGTCTGTGAAAGTCACAAGCACTGTGTATTTGAGTGCTCGTACCATGAGTACATAGGTATTTCTTATTTGTACGCTGGTCCGAATAGGAAATTTTCGTAACTAGAGGTCCAGTCCAATGTTAAAGTCAGCCATAAAATGTGTATGTAAAGACCTCTAGTTACGATTATCGGAACTGGATTGATATGTGAGCTAAAAAAAGGCAAGACTTCCATATGTACTCCCCTTTAAAAATTATTTTAAATGTTAAAATACATATAGAAAGGTACTTACCATGGATATTAAGGTGAATATAGCTTAGCTGCATCTTTCATAAATGCACTAAACATGTCCTCATCTCGGTGATGGTGTCTCCACATGTATTCGCATAAATGGTAACTCCAATTCCCTCGTCGAGTGTAAGTTTCAGCCAACTGTTCTTTTTACTTACCACCACAGATTGTCAATGCTATTAGTATGAGCCTCCAGTCTTCAGGATCTACAAAGGAATGAGTGTTTACAGTAAAATGTCAACTTCCTTTTGAGCGAGTCTGTCATAAGCTTTCCCACAGTCACTGTTATTCGGGTCCAGGTGCAATGTGTTTCAATTGGGCTCTGAATGGCACGATCACGTTTGTTGTTTGGTAGTGGTACTAGAAAAATTTCTTTGGTTTCTATGTCGATTCCCCCAAATACCCACTGTCCATCCACTCGTCTTCCACGGTGAAATTTTCTTTTTCAAATTGCTTCATCAATTTCGACAATTTTACCAGGTCCTATTGGAGTTCAGTTGGTTAAGGTTGTTTCTACTGCCACGGTACAAACTTTATGCATAGTGTAGTAGTCAAGACCTTCTCAGTACTTGTTGTTACCACATTATCACTTTCATCTGCTGATGTACTGCGATCATGGATGCTTGTTTGTAGCTAGTTTGTTGATGAAGCAGTAGTAAAGTAATAAATTTTTGCGGATCGACAAGCGACTGTCTTCAAACCAGGTTTCCCTTTCTCAAAGAACTTGATTTCTGTTTCCTTGCACTTTGTTTTTTGTTTGCATGAAATCTCCGATTCGCGTTTTTCTTCCGTACGTTTACAACATACACCCGTTTGGAAGTTCGCATTTACGGTGGGACATTTCACTGAGGTAGCTATCAGTCCTATTCTGACAAACTTTCACTTGTGTTCTTTCGCTGTTTAAGAGACGACTTAGGCGAAATAAATTAATTTCCTTTGGTTTGCCACTTCCTTTCTGGTGTTTTTTCCTAGGTTCCTCAGCTCCAGTAGTATGGTTGTTGTCTTTTACAACCAATACTCATCACAGTCATCTGTCGGCTCATCATAGTCATCAGCATCCGGAAAAAACACTATGGAATAAAATCCTCGCACGTGTCGTTCAAGGTATCACTCGATCTATTCTACGCGTTGGGGAACCTGGGCTAGGCTGAAGGCGATCTGCTTGTCGCTCGAAAACAATGAAGTGACATTAAAATCAAAAAAATATCCAAACAAATTTAAAAAAGTGGAAAAAAATTACAGTTCCGATCTGCCTCCAAGTTACCAGTGTGTTGAACTAAGTGTCAAGATGGAGTCAGTGATCGGTTTTTTTTCTTGTTAGTTGTAAACGTTATTTTCCCATTCTTTTCTATTTGTTATGCATTAACCTTCTTTTGGTTTGAAGTTAATTAAAGTTTATTTGTAACAAAAATAAATTGTATTATTTTTTTGTTTAAATATTCACCTATATTGTTATATTTATCTATAATAATTAGGTGTATTGCATTAAAATCTATTTCAAGATCTCAAACCCAATCGATCTCATTCCTCGTGGGATAGTGGGATACGACAGGGATCTCAATCATTGAAAACGGGTTCAACCCCCAGAAGAGGCGTAAAAGGTATATCAGTAGTTAAAATTGTAAAAAAATATGTAGTAATGAAGTTAGTGTACATCAGGAGGGGTACATTTGTAAGAGACTGGGTGAAAGGAGTATATGGTAGAAGATAGAAGGATTAGAGAAAGTGGAGAAAGTAGAGGCGCAGAAGTGGACGGAGAACAGAGGTAACCCGATCAAAAGTGTCGCCTCTTTAGATGTCAGCTAGTGGAATGGGGACTGAATGTGGTTCATTTGGTGGGGGTACATATGAATCTTTCCAAAAATAAGTAAAGGAATTACACCGAGTTACTCTCGTCGTGGCTGAGAAAGGTGAGGGGCGTAGCCCCGAAGCCATTCTCCGCCCGAATGGAGAGTTACGAGAAAAACTGTAATATCCGACTTAACACACATCTGGACGCACATTATGTTTTTCGCTCCATTATTGGCCGACTGTAGTGTTGTGAAGTAGTTGCCATTCACAAGATAATCAATTACGATTGAAGCCGGGATACAGTATTCAAAGGTTTGTAGGAATGGCGTGATTAAGAGTTCTTTAAAAAGACAATTATGGACAAAACATTATTGATTTGTATAATGATGAAGATTAGGTTCAATATTGTCGATTTTCAGTCCCCCGCATCAGCATTTCGTACTTTTTTTTTTTTTTTTTTATTTTTTTTTTTTTTTTTTTTTTTTTTTTTTTTAAAAAAAAAAAAACTTTTTATTTTTTTTTTTTTTTTTTTATTAATTTTTTTTTATTTTTTTATTTTTTTTACTGCAGATTCAAGGGTATAGGTGCGTGGTTGATGTAGCTGTTACAGGTCAGTTTGCTACAGCGTGGATATAATATGTACATTTATATTTGATAACTCGTCATGACTCATTACCCTATTGATAATATAGAGTAGATACTACTATGATGGAATTACCGGGCTAAATTGTGTAAGCGAGATCCAGATTGTCTCAACTATTTACCACGGCCCTGTAATAGTTCAAGCAGACACCTGTGTTGTATGCTATGTAGTGGAATGCTATACAAAGGGAGTACGAACCCGTTTTCTTTCCTTGGAATTAACAAGAGCTATTACAAGCTAAATGAACTTGCAACTTGAGGATGCTTGTATATATTTTATTGTATTATGACTGATTTCGTTGTTCTAAATCAATAACCGGATGTGGATATGAATCCAAATCCGAATCTGAGGGAGTTATGGATTTTCCGAGGATGAGGATGGTAAATGGCTGTATCCGTAACCCAGACATCCAGTAAATGCCGATGGCAGATCATAATTCGGGAATAATACTGATCGACAATGGCTCTACTATATGGGGACAAGATTTCATCGGTAAATGTGTATTTTTCCCTGGATATATGGCAAAGGATTAAATTAGAACTGGTATAGTGGTGAAGGTTGCGTGGTCTCGTTTTTCCTATTAGGCCAAAAATATGTCCGCTTTACGACCGCTCGCATACAGTTTCAATCGCAATTTTTACCCGCATTTCGTGTTTTTAAGGAAAGTTTTTTCAATTATTTAATCGTGGCCGACTAAAAATGTCGCGGGAAAGAGTTCATACGTACCCCCCCTTTAAATTTACGGAGACAATTTTTTTTATTTAGACATACACTCACGAAGACTCTACACTCTAACCCTAAAACCACAAATTAAAAAAAAATTGTTACAGTACAAACATGAAAACCCTGTGTAGCGCATAGCCCTTATTGACTTAAAGGTGGGGCAACGAGAGATTTTGAGACACCCGAGTATTGTGTCAATAGTAATTTCATATAGATTAGATATCTTGGCCTTGTATTTCGCTACAGAAATGCCTAAAGAGAAAAAGATGATTTTGATTCTGTCTATTGTCAGTAAAACAGGCTGAATTTTGTATTTGCTCCTATACGAAACTAGAATTTCACAAGTTGTTGTACCAAAGAAACCATTTTTCAGCTTAATGCTTTTAATATTGGGATATTTTTGATGGAAAAACCTTACATCAGGGCAAATTCAGTACTGTCGATTTTTTAAGGAACACTATGCCAAATCATCTCGTTCACCTTTTAATTGGCTCTATAGAACAGCATGCTTGATTTTTCTGTCTGCACGACAGCAACAACTACTAAATTATACAGTCTTATTATATTAAGACGGTGTATTCAGCTTCATTATTCACTTCATGTTTGGATCGAATTAGTTGATGAGGCATTTCAAAATGCCAAAACTCAGGCTTCGAAAAAAATGGGGCGCGGCTTGTTCCTAAAAATGTCCTCTTGTCTTTTTAAAAATAAAAAATTCATGAAACAAACTGAAATTCCATGCATATACTTTTTACACAATGTTACAGTAGAAAAATACTATATTTATGATTGAAGCCTAAATCATCAAACGGGGAAACACAAATTGGCCGAAAACATATAAAGAAAAAACGCACAGAAGAGACCACACGAGCCATCACGTCTCGGTTAAGTTTGACAATTCAAAAACAATACTGAACAAAATATTCTAGGCCTAAAGTCCCCCATCTATAAACAAAAGTTGAAGGAATAAATGAATACACGTCTGATCAACCATGCATGAAATTAATAGATCAAATAAAGTCAATTAAAAATTACTCTCAATACACAAGAATTTATATTATTGGAAAAATGTATTGAAATAGGCCTACTACAAGTCATACAAACTAAAAAAAAAGTACGACCTTCTTGTGATATTCATAACTTAAACTAGAAAAAATAAACACAACCACAAACTACAAAGGGAACCGAAACGCAAAATTACACTCGTTGTATGGTTGTGATATCGTTATTTTCATGTGATTTTTATCTACACAGCAAATCTTATTTCGAATTGTTGCAATATTGAAATAATCTGCGTTAGTATATGGTTTTTCCTCCCTGTTTTGCGGAGCGAATTGTAGCGAATGTATCCTGATCTCCTTATACACAGCATTCGTAAAACTCGCAACCTCGGCGAAAGCAGTCGCCTTTTCTGTGTTACGAATAGCGTGTTATTGTTACTTCGCTCCATTCGTGCAAATAATGTAGCTCAAAAAACAATGGGGACGTCACGATGTGTGTTTAGCTCAGTTAATGGTCGAGCAAGTGTGTAACACGTCGTACCCTGTATGATAAATAGATGAAGGTGGCAAAGATGATGACACCTGTCCCACCATACCGTTGTATACCTTACGGCGACCCGCCATTACCCTACATGCATGGTCAGAGAGTCTACTCCATGGCTGGCATTGATCATCATTGTGAACAAATTCAATATGCGACTGGGGAAATAGAAATGTTGCAGCAAGTTTCCAATACAAATGGAGATATGGAGAGAGTCAATATGAAAAAACTACACTCAAAGTGATCTTGTGATGATAATGACGTGGATGGAAATATGACGTGGAATTTGGCGAAGTAGAGAAAGATGGAGAAAGTAGAGGAGCAGAAGTGGCCGGAGAACAGAGTAGCCCGATCAAAAGTGTCGCCCTCTTTTAGAATGGTCAGCTAGTGGGAATGGGGACTGAAAATTTTGTTCATTTTGGGTGGGGGGTACATATGGCAGGTTTTCCAAAAATAAGCTCAGTTAATGGTTGAGAGCAATTACCCTGTATGATAATAGGATGAAGGTGGCAAGATATGACATCCTGGTCCACCATACCCGTTGGTATACTTACGGCGACCCTCCATTAAACCCTACATAATGCATTGTCAAGAGTCTACTCCATGGCTGGCAATGATCATCATTGTGGAAAAATTTCAATATGCGACTGTGTGAATAAAGTGCATCAAGTGTCCAAAAGAGGGATAATATTGAGGAGAGTCAATATGAAAAAACTACACTCAAAGTGATCTATTGTGATAGATGACGTGTATGGAAATATACGTGGATTTGGCAAAAAGATGTAAGGTATTTGGTGGTCAAAAGACTATCCGATGCACGGAGCTTCAAGGGAGCACGTCCGTACTAATCACGGCGCATGCTCTACCACCTAATAACTTTTCTCCGGTGCACAAAAACGCTAAAAATCCTTCGTAAAAAGTTTAATATAATCGCGGTCATTTTAGCGATAAAGGATCAAGATGAAATAACCAATCATCAAAAAGACAAACAACCCCTCTGGATCGCCATTCTTTGCTATTTTGACAACAGACTACCAATATCCGATGTACTATTCTGGTCTCCTTCTGGAGGGCAACCAAAATTGTGGTGAAAGGTAAAACTTAGCTACCTGACCCTATTCCAAAATGCACTTATAGTCAAACTTCATGAGGAAAAAACAACCTGGCCACGTAAAGAGCCCTCTCCATCCCCATTCACGGATGATGTTGACGACAACGACAACGACGACAGATTGCATAAATCTATATATTGTAATGATCTGAGAAAAAAATATCCTGGTGGCTTAACTTCACGAACGAAGATATAAAGTAGGAGGATTGATTTCCACGTCTCCTCTAGCATGCTGGTGAATCAAAGGTCAACGCGTGACAGGAAAGTCCTGTTACAGGGCATGACATGCGAAAGTCCTGTCAGTGGTGGAACTCTCTTGTGTTCTTAGTTCCTCCTTTCCGATTATTCATCCAGTCTATATATGTTTTCGGCGTTGTCTTCCAAGGAGTCGCACTCATGACGCGTGCCTCATCCCATGGCAGCAACTAGAGGGACTAGAGCTGGGATAGAAGTTGGGCATCAGTCCAGATTAAAACTCTCCGATGGTGCTCCATTCTATACACACACGAGGTCTACACACACTTTGTACTTTTTTTAAACAAGTGTTTGTTGTAATACGTTGTACAGTGATCCTGAAGGTACTATTTGCGGTGCTAGTCTTGTTGTCAATCTTTATCCAATTAACATCTGAAGAGATGGTACATCTAAGGTAAATGAACTGTTCGGTTGTTTTTTGACTCAATAAAAAGATGTTGTGGAGGATGATCTCTTTCATTGGGTGCTGCTAGGTAAGTACTTCAGTCTTCTTGAGGCTGGCTTCATGTCCAGAGAACTGTGAAGCAGTATGTGGACTGCAGCGGCATGGTACACTCTGTATGGGCAACAAGGAGCAAATCGTCAGCACATGAAACTTCGAAGTTAAGTAATTGTAACTTCGTCTTTATCTGAGCCTGAGGCCGTCTAAAATTAAACAGATGCCATTAGTTTACGGGTGTTGTATATGCATCATTCGTCATATTCGATAGATTGTGATGGAGGCTCATGGAGCATGATGTATAAAGCAATTGACAGAGCTATCAACCGACATTTGAATGCTATCTAACGTGGATAGCACGTTTCAATGTATTGATAGCACGAGTGTGCAAAATTGTGGAGTAATTCATTGTGTTTTATATACCTCATAATATAGATCCTGTCATCTGATGGTTAAACGTGGCGAATTGAACCAAATATTAACTATGCCCGGGGCAGAGCGGTCATACAGGGTGAGTAAAAGGTACAACCAAATTGACCGATTTGTCATAGCAACCCCTCTGCGCTATTCAAAATGATTCTTCCTGTAGTACATCCACCGTTTTGTTACCCTGGATAACCCTTGGCCGTGGTGAACTAAATTGAGCACATTTTTTAATTTCAATTTACAAAAAACATAGGATTGCAACGAGGACTTGCATCAGGTCGAAAACAACAGTCTCGTATCAGGGTAACACAATAAATAAAAGTAACTTAAAGGGGCATTTCGTGATCCACAGCCTCGTCCCCCCGACTTACCTAAAAAATGTTGAGATTTTTATATCGTCTGAATCGTTAGCCTTAGTAATCCACGTGTGCCCAATCTTACGTGTAAATTCTGTCGCATCTGTAATAAATTCGCAATTTTGTATTTTCTGTCCGTAAACGGACAGAATTACAGCAAAGTAGCCTATGGGACCGTGGGAAACGAGCAATTGCTCATAACACAAAACCGCAAGATCGGGATCAGCTCAAATTTGAGAATAAGCTTTTCTCGGAATCACGAAATGCACCTTTAATTAGGGTACGAGTAGTAAACGATCTACATCAGAATGAAGTACGCTTTACTACTCGGAATGCCATCCGCGGCATTGTGTGAGTCAGTTGGATATCTTTGCCATCACCGAGTCTTGACTGACTGGAGATGGTATAGAGATGATGTAGCTATTGCTAATATCCAGAATACTCTACCTGATTATAAGCTTCATCACTCTCACCGTCGTCACAGAAGAGGTGGAGGTACAGCTTTTCTCGATAGGGACGGTCTCCATAAACGGAATTATGAATGTCACAATATCATCATCTTCTACTTCCTTCTAACTTACTCTTATCTACAAACTCAAGTCTGCTAAGAAAAATAAATTCACCTCACCAATGTTTCTAGATGAATTCTCATCTCTTATGGCTACTATGACAGTTGGTAGTGGCCATCTGCTCCTAACTGGAGACTTAATCTACATATTGACGTTGCTGATGACCGTGAGGCTCTAATCTTTCCTCAATATACTAGAATCTCATGGCTGAAACAACTAGTCTGGCCCAACTCACATGGGACCACACTCTGATCTATATATTATTACTTGTGACAAGAACCATTTTGTGAGTCAAAATTCACTCATAGTCTTGCCGTCTGACCCTAATCGTCAAGCTGTTTCATCAAATCACGACTTGAACAAGCCTTAAGCATTAAGCTATGCAGACTCGGAAAATTCGCAAAATCAAAGATACAATCTCCGTCTCTGATATACGATCTGGCATTGTCTTTCTGCGTTTGCCCTCAGATACTTACTGTGATTCTCGGTTAATGAATAACATAATATACTTTGATTAAATTCTGGCGTGACACCAACATCCTCCAAATTCTCGCCCTATATTCAATCTTTCCATTTCTTATAAAGGTGATTAAATAGTAAGCAGTGGATCCGTTGCAGATTTATCTCATCGATAACGATGTCCATGTTCCGATACGTAAGCTTACCGTCATATCCTGTAGGAAACGTACTTTTTACGGGTGGAATGGCATCTGAACAAAAGAGCCTGCGTTAGTGTACAGGACTTTCACGCCGCCTGCGACACCATAGACCACCATACTCTAACCCATCGAACTGAACGATATGGGATAACTGGAAAGGCATAGTTGGTTCTATTTCTACTTCCAAAATACACGTATACTACATGCCTTTACATAACATAGAAGATTAAATAACATGTTCCATTAAAATATCGTATAACTTTTTAAAGTAATCTACATTAATCATTTACACATGTTCTGCTTAGCATTTTTGAATGACACTCAACTCTTTAGGACCATCCCGGATCGTCACGCTTGTACAAGCATAATTTTAACCTGCTTGCAACTGTAGCTTTATTTTCAGACCAGTGTAGGCGAGTAGTCGGTCCACTGCGTCGCCTGAGGAACGAGTACCACAAGGATCTGTGTTGGCTCCCATTCTGTTCACCGGTTATCAGCGATTTACCTCCAACAACATCTAAGCCCTTCTCTACTCGCGGCAGCAGTGGACAGAAGTATAAAATACACTACTGCAGATATGGCCCTATTTGCAAGCTAGCATATCTCAAGACCGGGAGTACTGAAGCTGACGAAGCCACGGACCACCGCTACTGCCCTTCACCTTAACCCAAGAGGCTCTCTTCAGCTTCAAAATTCAACCTCAATGGAGCGCCCTCTGCCTACAATCCTACACCACTATCTGGGAGTTGAAGCTTGACAGGCAGCTTACTACGGCAGCATCTAGGAGTCCGTATGACGACAAGGTATCTTGGAGGCATTTAACCTCTGCTGGCCGAATTGCTGGATCCTCATGGGGAGTCAGCCCAACGACTCTACGCTCCACCGCATTGGCTCTGGTCTACAGCGATGCTGAATACGCCGCCCCAGGATGGCGCAATAGCTCTCACACAAGAAGCGGACACATTACTCAAACGAAGACCTTGAGACCATTACTGGTTGGCCTCCGTTCTGACTCCATCTGAGTTTCTACCAGTGCTTTAAGGCATTGCCACATACAGTGCTTCGGACGGGAGTGAGAGAGTGAGAAAGAGAACACCACACGCACAAACGTGAATAAGGCTCGGCTGGACAACATAAGCACCTCTGCATAACCTGTCAAAGAATCGCACCAGCTTCGCAGACAGAGGACTGTGTCTCGTCGACCTTTCGGGCGACACGCTGCTAAACTCTCCAGCTCCCCATTCAACATTCTACACACATGGAAATACTGCCTGGCTAGATACTCCAAGACCAGATCAACTCACTATTAGTACACCTATGACAGAAAAATACAGCTGGTAGCAATTTTCCACGCAAGGAATGGGTCCCCCTACTAAACCGGATTCGGCAACAGGAGTCGGTCGCCAACCAGCAATATGCCCGATGGGGGCGGCTGCGGCCATCCCCTGCCTGCCAATGTGGTTCTCCAGTCACAAGATGCGGATCACATATTCATGAGTCACGTGCCCCTACCTTTCTCCACGGTGGACATAGACCGTCTCAAACCTCCAACCCCAACCAAACAGTGAGCTGGCTCCACCGTTTACAAACATTTAGCGGGCTGGCCTCATATAGCAGAGAAGAAGATAGCATTTGAATACAGCCGCCCAAAGAAATCAATAGGTCTTCTATTTCGAAGACATCACACTAAATATAGGGCCAAGAGTATAATTTAAATAAACAATGGGAAAGGTGAAATTCTGGGACAAGATGAAAATATCAGAATTGGTGCAGAAATGTGTCTAGAATAATATTATAAAAAAGTCCCCAAACCTCATCTTTGTGCATTTTCAGAAATAAGGGGGAATAAAAGTTTGGAACACGGGGTAAAAGTACGAAATCATTCAATTGTCCTCTAAATGTGTTCCAACATTTTGTTATGTCCCAAGGATTAAAAAAAAAGGTATAGTTTGCCCTATCTATGCTTGGTAGTGTCATTATCTATATGGTAAAAAGGGCTCAGGGTCATCCTGGGGGTAAATTTTCAGAATGGTCGGATTCTTTCTGAAAAGATGTGTCCAAATTCTTCAAGTTTGTACGTATGAACACCAAATGAATATTTAAACAGGTGAATGGTCCACATTGACTTGCAAAATTACAGGGGCAAGTGTGATGGGGTTCTAAAGGCTCTATGGGGGTCACTGCCCTCCTGCTCTTATATGTCAAGATTGACTCCAATGTAGGTGATTTGAGTGACATTTTCTGTTTATACTGACTCTACGAGCAATTTGAATCTGGTTTCAATGAAATGGATTCATTTGAAATATTACCCCCAGGATGACCTTGAATGATTTAGGTCTGTAGTACCTAAACTACAGGTTGTAGATTGGGCAAACTGTACCTTTTAGTGATCCTTGGGACATACAAAAAAATGTTGGAAACACATGTTAAGGACAATTATAATATTTTTGTAATTTACCAACGGTAAAACTTTGCCCCGCTTGTTCTGAAAAAGCAAAAGAGAGGATTCTTGGGGACTTAGTATGTTATTCTAGACATTTCGCACCAATCCTGACATTTTCAGCTTGTTCCCAGAAATTCCACGTAAAATAAAAATTTTGGCCTAAAGTAATGAGTCTCAAGTATACTATGGCATTGTGCAATTTGTTCGGGCTGAAAATGGATTTCACAAAAGTAACTGTAGCCTTGGAATGTCTTGATCGATTTAAAAAAATAGAATTCTTGTGGAAGCTGAACTACAACAGGGTAACTAAGACAGGAATTATTTTGGTAAAAATCCATACTAGGTTTCTCATAAAAAAAATCCTCATTTGGTTCTACCTTTTTACTTACACCTGTAGGCATTACACTATGACCGGTTTTGAAAGTAATCATAGTCCGGCAGGGATCAAGTCCGGCTCCATAGACGACAACGGAAGGAAGAAGAAAGAAAGCTTGAACTAAGTTTGCAGTGATGAAAAGTCAACGGAATCGATAGCCCTATTGTTCACCATTGTTCGCGGGGACTGTGATCCCGGGAGGACTATATCTCCTGCCAACCCGGTAACTTGTTCCTCAGGCATTAGAATGCCATACGGGCTATACCATCCCTATTACGAGTATGTACATTTGAAGCTGTTGTGTAAGAGATGAATATCTGACTGAAGCACCAGCAGACCATCGCATTCTGTTTACCTGTACCACTCAGAACTGTAAATCTGGTACAAACAAGGGCAAGGAATGTTTGAGTGTGTAGATGAAGCATTGAAAGGAATCTAGATGGAACTGATAGCCGTATACCAAATGGCGGTAAACATGCCAGTGAAGATCTTCGATGATATGTGACGGCGGGACAGCCAATCTGCAGGCCGTGGAAAATTGTTGAATTCAGAGCTCGACGGAATTGTTAGAAAATCTTGCCGACGAAAAGTGACACTTGTATAGAACGAAGTCGATATGGCGAACAGTTTTGGACGCCAACGTCACTCCACAACACAAGGAAGGTTGATGAGGATTTGGCTAATTCTTCACGAGTTTTGGACCTTGGCGAACCTATAGCACAACTTGTTGTTAAACTATGGCTTACAGATATTCGGTCCTATGTTACAATCATGGCTGAGAATTTTCTTTTAACCATTCGATGACACGAATCATTTACGGTACTAAGCCCAAATATTGCTGTTCTTATACGCCTCGCGGGCAGAGTATGGTATCGAGATCACCTTGGACCGATCGTTTCACAATGTCCTTATAGCAGTCAGGTTTGTATACTATCTACAGTAGACAACAGGCTGTATCAATACCTTGTGAATTGATGAAATTTGTATGCACCGCAGTCCGGCCGTGGATCTACCAATATCAGAACCCATGACTCTGCCGTAGCATATGCATATCATGTGTTGTGATACCATTGAACAACTTGCTATCTGCAGCACTTTAAAGATAATCGGACGTGACGCGTTAATCACGTATTCAAGTAAACATGGCAATTGTTCAATAGTTAATGCTAAGGGGTAGCATTCTTAAAAACGTGAACGACAAATATGTTGCCTTTACAACATTAAGGTGCATGTTCCGCATCGTCTTTGGGAGCCCTATGATTACCCGGAAGTAGTATCCGATTTGGTATTCAGATGGAAAGCCTATTTTTCTATGTCGGCCTGAAATCTCGAGCCTCAAATCCATGTCATTTTAAAAGATAAACAATAAAAACCGATGTTAATGTCATATCAACATGCTCTTATGTATTTTTTTTGATGATAATGTATCTACAACTAAAAATATTCACCTACCGTCCATGTGTCGAGCCATCCCGCTTTGTTACTTATTCTCTGGCGTCGAGTGGTTTTGACCCTACTCTTAAATTCCCTATATCAGGTTTCAACACATGGCAGTATGGTGTTATTTTTATCACATGTTTTACGGCAAATTGGGAGTGGTTCAACTCCAAATTATTAATAATCACAAGTTATTGTGCATTCGGGTACCTGTTTGTATGTGACCCATTTTGTTTTTGTTTGGTACTTAAAACTGCCGTTACTTTGTACTTTATTAAGAATCCTAGCGATTGTAATTCTTAGTCCCTTGTTGTGTCTACTGTGCTAGTCTTGTTGCTTCGTTTGTCTGAATTGTAAACACATCTGCCACGGTATTGTCGTCACTGTTATCTATGTGTCATTTGATCTCTTCTTTTCCTTCTTCAATCAACCTCACCCCAACTCTACAAGTTCTCTCTCTCTCTCCCTCTCTGTTCTCTCTCTGCCCTCCCATCTCTCTCTCCCTCCCCTCTTCCCTCCCCCTCTCTCTCCCTCCCCCTCTCTCTCATTCTCTCTCTTCCCTCTAACCCTCCTCCCCATTATTTCCTTGATTTTATACTTTCTGTATGCCGTGCCCGGCAATATACAGAATGCCATTTAACCACCAGCCTCACGATGAAGAATTCGCGGCATCACTAATTGATTTTCACCAACCACTAAATTGAACATCAATAACTAAACTACCTTTGTATCCTCCATTAGTACAGGACCCCATATCATCGCAAACATGTGACACCCAACTTTCATCACTACACAACAATCCTGTTCTGAGTCCGCTATTCACCACAGACGACAGCGTCAACACACTAATAAAACCATCAAACCACGACTCATTTCCAGATCATTTCAACTGTCGTAGTTTCACAAAATCATATGAAGCAATCATATTAGCCTGATTCACCTCAACCACGCTTCTCTGTTAGCTTTCAGGAAAAATGGCTTACTAAACCAAGTCACCACTCACTTTAATGGCTACCACGGACTTCAGGAGCACACGGCAGAGGAAGGGGAGTTGTCTTACATAAAAAAATCACTCTATACAAATCATCGAACCAGAATTCGACTCACTTTTCATCGAACTCACATTACCACCACCAAAGACCCAATACACTAACTGTCGGAGTTATTTACAGAACTGCATGAACACACAATCCAAAATTTTAAACAATAGCTACGAGAAGCTCCTCACTGAACTTAATAAACCAACGTGATGTATATTGTCTGTGACTTTAATGTCAATATTCTCAATTATTCCACTCATACACACATTAATGACTTATTAAACACATCACTTGCAAACTTTTATATCCGATAAATTAACAGACTACAAGAATTACGCATAACACAGCACGCTCATTGATAACATTATCACCACACTCCACTGACACAGACTCCCCGCCAGGGAGATTTGTCCTGACACTACAGACACTTCCAATATTCCTAATACATCATTAACGACGGAAAGAATGCATAAAAAAAATCAGAAAAGGAAACCGGACCCTCTGGAAAAAGATGCGACATTACTCCCAGCATTTACTAAACTTGAAACGCATGCTGTCAACAGCTCACAGACCATTGCTATTGTATATGTGCTAATCCCGGCTAATCATCTTTCATTGCCAGCTCAATATCTTACTACAAGCCTAAAGTACAATGCCGGAATCCTGGTTGAATGCTTTGAATCATGTCGCAAAACATGCTAGATTCTGTCGGGGATGTCAACACCTGGTTTTATGTCTAGGAAATTGCCACGAAACTGCCACTTCCCCTCTGGAACTCTTCCTGTTTTTAAGGTTTTTACAGAAGTGTAAACATTCAAATTGTTTTCAAACTTTTTTTTTTTTTTTTTTTTTTGGAATGTTTCGTAAGGGTACTTTTCTTATGTCTGAATATTTTTATGCCATATGTCGCTTTAAGAATAAGCAGGCCACAAAAACAACAATCACTTAAAACGTGACTACGGAGATCACAAATTCGCACATTCAACCGTAGACGTCAACACTGAATCTGGGAACCTGTACTCACAGACCAATGACCCTAACCTAGCGATACAAACAACTTCATTTGCATGCTACGACACCATTATAACGACTGCATCCCCTACAAAGAATACCTAACAAAATCGCTAACCATAAGCGCCTGTATGACAACAGCAATTTCCAAGCCAATCAAACATAAGTAGGGCCTCTATAAAACAAACCCGAAGAAAAACACACCAGCAACCAAACTACAATACAAACAATACAAAAACAAATTAACTCACTTTATTCGTATTGCCAAGAAAACACTCGGTGTAGACTCTTGTGCAAGATCTATGATTAAAAAAAAAAAATGATCTCACCAAAACCTGCGACATCCTCAACAACATTCTAGGTAGGGAAGGTATCACTAAACAAATCGACATTTCTCATAATAATAAGCAGATAATGGACCCTCTTGACGTAGCTAATGCATTCAACGAGCACTTCACTAACCAGGCAAAACGTAGCTAACACAGTTCACCTTCCAAATAACCATTAACAACGCACCTACCAAAAAAACACATTTCACCTCAATTTTCCTGAATCCGTACTGTTGATTGAAATGCACAACTTCGCCACTGTTAAAAACTGGTAAAAGTGAGGGTACGACAAGATAGATCCGGGATTGCTAACAAATATATGAAACATCATTCGCCTCTGAGGCACATATTTAACCAAGCACTTCTCACCGGAACTGTCCAGATCACCTCAAAACAGCCAAAGTCATTCCTATTTACAAGAACAAAGATGCACATAACATTGCAAATTACAGGCCATTTCTGTTTCTTCCATCTTTGTCAAAACTAATGAAAAAGTAATTTACAACGTCTGTCTACATTCTTTCAACAAGAACAACATTCTTGTCGATGAACAGTACGGTTTTAGGCCCAAACGCTCACCTTACATGGCACTCCCTTGACTAAAACCAACCCAACTTGCCCAAAAAATAAAACTCAACAGGTGGGGGTTTCGGGAGCTCTTTCAGGCTTTCTACACCAGTGACCACAAATTCTTATTCACAAGATTATCATTACGGTGTCAGTGGAGTAGCTTGGAGTGGTTCAGGAGTCACCTAACTAACCGCTCACAACAGTTACGTACACTCCACCGAATCATCCATCAAACCTATTCAGTTGGGCGTCCCGCAAGCTCAACTGAGACCCTATTTTTTTTTTTTTTTTTTTTTTTTTTTTCTTTTCGATCATTTAAATGAATGACATCACCAATATCTCGAACACACTAAAACTAATCTTATTTGCAGATGACACCAACATTTTTTTCAAACCGAACATTATGCACTTTTAACAAATGAATCACGAAACTGCAAAATCACTGACTGGTTCGGGCTAAAAACTTTCTCTCAATGTTTAAAAACTAACTAAGCTTTCCATACAACAACACTAAATACACAACCAAACATTAAACAATAGATTTAACCAGCCAATCTCCCAGGTACGTCAACCCAAATTTGCTTGCATCAACAATTGTGACAGACAAAACTAAAATGGAATGAAACCCATCCACTTGTCACTACCAAAGCGTCTCTCGCAATGGTACCTTACCGAGTTAACACCACCTTCCAGACTACAACCTAATAACTTTACAACCACTAGTTCTCCCATACTAGGCTACGTAACATTATGGGGCATCCAACTTCATTCACCAAACTAAACATAACACAGAATGGGCCATTCGACTGTCACAAACTCACCCCCCCCCCATGAACTACACACTGCCATATTTCACCTCACTGAAAACACTTAAATTAGAGTACCACCGAAACCAACTTCAAACAGCGATCTTCATGTTGCCTATCACAACAATCATTACCGCCGAACGTCAGCAATTACTTACCACAAACAGACAAATACACAGCGTATAACACCAGACAGCCGCCAAACTTCATCTTCTCTCCCTAATCTTCCTCTGAAAAGCACTTTATTCAGTATCACGGTGCAAAGCTTGGAATGATCTTCCAGAATCCATCACAACAATTACAAACAAAAAATACTTTTAAAGCTCAAACTGACAAAACATTCATCAACAGTACCATTTTTAAATTTCTCCCAAAGTCCTTATTTCTATCCTCACCTTTCTTCATCCATTCGATCTCTAGTTCCTTACCCTTTCTTCACCTCTACCTCTTCGTATCTCGGCTTCCTCAGAGGTCATTTTATTAAATACTTCAGCTAAGAAGTTGAAAAGTCTGTCATTCTTGTCCAAAGTCCCGATCCCGTATCCGTTCAAGTGTTTGTTTGCTAGATATATTGTTTGTTTTTGTTTGTGTGTGTCTGTTCTTTGGTTGTAATTTACTATTGTATATTTATGATCTAACCATTACTTGTATCATTTTGTGAATATGAGTATATTTGACTTGTATGGTTTACAGGGACAGCAATACATAAGACCTACTCGGGTTGCCCATTATATGGTCTCGAATCATCCTCACCAGTTCATATTATTTTCCAGTATGCAATTGATTTTTTATGTATAGTATATAATTATACGTTATTACATTCTGTCACGTTCGCTATGTTATGCTGAATAAACTGAACTTGAACGTGAACTTGAACGCACTTATATCAAGTAGAGAAACAATAGACATCAATCGGCACGGGAGGGCACCATCGGGGTAAATTACCGGTAGGAAAGCTACATCATAGTCCTACTCGTCAATTGAGGTTGCTAAATTGGAGCGTGCCAGTGAAGAGTAATTTCCGAGGAAGTAGTGTCAAATATAGACGTGTTTTAGACTTATTATTTTAACTTGTTAAAAACTTAGCAACAGGTTTTAGATATTAAACAGTTAAGGCAAAGAGCTTAAAAAGTGTTGCAATCTATGTTGAAATCATAATCATATTTTTTACAGTATAGTAAGGAATAAAGAACAGATTACGTCGCTAGTCATTTAGCATCATAATCTCCACGCCATCAAAGTTTGGAAATGACACACGAAGTTGATGTCACGTCATGTCAAACATAAAATTGATTAGTACATTCATTTCCTTTTCATTCATTTCAGTTCATTTCATTTATTTACCTAATTATGAAACAGTAAAATATAACAGCGGATTTAGTATGGAAGGTTGACAAAAAGAGCAAAGCTCGAAAAAAATTGGCCACATAAAGGAAATGATACTAAAGTGCGAGACGATTGACGAAAACAGTAACTGGACACGGGAATCTGGAGTGCAGACAAGACAAAACGTAACAAGACTACAAGGTGAAACCCAAATGTGTAGTGTGGCAAACTAGTTGGGAACAAATACAGTTTAAGACGAACCATCTCCGAACCAGTCCAGAACCAGGTCACATAAAAAATTATATAGCGAGCAAAAATGTGATCTAGTTGCAATATGAACAATAAAACACGCTAAATACCATGAAGCACTAGTAACCGTGGATGGGAGATAAACATGGGCTGGAGATGGGCTCTGATGTACAGAAAACACCATTCACACTTTACATGATAGCTTGAAGTAAATCTATGTTTATAGTTTGATTCGGGGTTGATGTAAAGAGTTACGAATGGAAGCATCAATACCATTCCACAAAAGGCCCCTGTCTTCTGATATATTTCTTGCAAAGATCATCGAAAATTGTGGGTCGGTAACAATCAGTTGACTGGTACATAATTATAACGCATGGACAGTAACAAATGTATCAGAAAAATAACTGGAAGTAATTGTCTAAATTATTACATGGACGATGGCTTGAGATAAAACCGTTTGTTTTGTTATTATCATACACGGTAAGAGTTTGAGGCTAGCAAATAACGGTGGTGAGTGAGCAAGAAAGGGCGAGTTTGTACATAAACGCATTATACGTTTTGTTTACGGTGAATTCAATCTAAACGCCAATTATGGCCGTCGGCCCAAATGAAATGCACTATTTAAGATGAGGACGAAACTAAAGTTGTGTATAAAGAAAATAAAATATTAGCTGGCAACAGTGTGTTTAAATCTGTAACGAATGCCGGAAATTTAGAGATGATATTTGCGACATGCATGGAATGTTGATTCCAAGTTAATTTTCATCTAAAATTATACCAAGAATTGAATAATGGATACTTATGAAATATAATATGATCGATGACAAAATGAAGATCTTGATAGCTACGGTTGCTAAATCTTTTTAAAAGCATATAAATTTGTTTTGTCGAAATTATATGATAACTATTGGCATTAAACCTGGTGGCTACTTTTAAAAGTTCAGTGTAACGGATTCAATTAGATTATGTATGTCTTATGAGAGACACAAGGTTAGTATCGTCGGCATACAATAAGGAAGTTAAATAGTGTACTGGAATAAACAATTCGTTACCCCCCCCCCCCCCCCCCATTATGTATAAAATAAAACAAAAGGGGACAAATTGAGCCTTTAGGAAGACACAATAATCTTAAAGGGGACGAATTATGATGATTGTAGGAAACAAATGGGCCCTATTTGAAAAAGGTCACTTTTGAAACACTCGAAAGCATTAAAGGGTGTATTGTTTTTAAGAGGAATAATGAATTGCTTCAAGGCATATTTAAGCAATAAATACCATAGATTTTAATTACTTGAATTTTTAATAGCACAAATATCGATTTTTACCCGTGGTGGGGTTCCTAGGGACCCAACTAATTTTTCTAATGAAAGCCATGGCGGATTTAATTCTTTGTATCAGGACAGCGTATTCATAAATGTCGAAATATGGTACGTAATTATCAGAATTATAGAATCTCACGTTAAAGTCGCTATATGGCTATTTGAACTCTATAGCTAGATTTAGATTTTGGCAAACATCTCGGCCGGGCCCTCTCCGAGTTATGTATATATGGCATGGTATCGCGTCCCTTGGGGGAGATTAGCTCTTGACAGAGTAACGGGAACGGCGAAATTTACAATAACAAAACTGTCAGCTCGAACGGGCTGTTTTGAATTTGAAGTATGCTAAATCGTGAGGGGGACGCGAGATAATAATGCGTGAAAGAGAATTCAAACGTCAGTTTGATCTTGACATTCATTGAGAACGGATCATAATATCAAGGAAGTGAAATTATTTAATCACCACAGGAATCAACAATGGTTGGGCCGCTTCCTTTAACTGGCGGTTAAGAAATTAGTTCCATGAAACATAATGACAATCTAATTTGACTATGTGTAAACTGAGGTCTCTCTACAGAGCTCCACTACTTCTGAGTTCTCTACTTTCGGGCAGGAAAAGCATTGTTATGACCGTGGGATTATTTCTCTCCACACAAGTAAATCAGAAAATCACCAACACTCATTGAAAATCTTCATGCGTAACCGAAAATCGCAAAAAAATGAAATGTTGGGTCCCATGACCACCCCCTCCCTTTGGGCGCTTTAGATAAAAGTGTTAAAGCTGCATCCTTGCTAATTAAAAATTTAAAAGTTTAATTTTTTATTATGATCATGTCTTGTGGGGTTTTATTGTTAAAACTTTGTTTTTTGTCTTCTTTGCTTTCTTTGTCCTAAAACCGCTGAAATGTTTGTTAGATGTCAAAAACCAATCCAGTGCCAATTAGGGGTAATATCTCTTTATGTCACACAAGATATAGAAAGTTACGCGTAACCCAAGTTTGATAACATTGTCGTTGCAACAAGTGTCTCCATTATCCACACCTTTACGCATGCGAATTTGTTGACCACACCGTTGAGTTAAGATGTGATCCATGATACGATGAACAAAGACAAAGGACGTTCAAATAGCAGAGAGGGGCCAAAGATGGGAAAATAACAAAAAAACAAATAACACAGACAGACGGACAAACAGTACAATTTAAACAAACAGACACAGAGGCACAACCCAGACAGTGAAGGCACCGAGAAGTTCCGTTCATCGTTTGGTCTATTTTCGTCTCTCGTTAAAAAGGCAAGATTGGTTTTATTGACGCGGTAGAGACATCGCTAAACACACCAACAAACAGACAAGAGCTGCAGGCGTGAATTAACTATAATCACTCCGGATACATGCTGATTAGACCTACGTGTTTGGTTTTCGCACAAAACTATTCAGCCTTTAGTGGGTCGCAAATCTCTACCGTATTCGTTGAAGAATTTACCACAAAAATTGCTATGAAGGATTTATTATCTCGAAATAGTATTTGCGGAAGTTATAAGGGAAGAATCTACGATTATATGGGAACGTAGTAACAATGTTCATATGACGGTAGGAAGTTCATATAGAAGTCCCATTGATGCAAATGAGGTTTGACCATTCATTCCGTCAAACACTACTGCACAACGGCATACAGCACATGACGGAATCAATTGTATACCTAATTGACTCATCGGACTTCTACCCATATATCCCGGGCCATATTTAACAAAAGTTAAAAAAAGGTAAAAAATCAAAAAATTTTTTGAAGAGCGCCCTCAATTTTCAAAAATTTTGAGATTCTTACACGATTGCATTGGTTAAGGAGTAGTAGCTATACCTGTGAATGGTTAGCTCGAAAATGTCTATGTGTCACAAAAGAAGGAATTGTGTAATAGAATAATAATCTCTGGATCCCGATAGAATAAATTCAACGGCTGCTGGAAACGGCCTTCCAATGGGAATAGCGGGACATAGCGCCATGTACATAATCTACGCTCATCCATTCGTTGTTTTATTGGTTCAGGCCAAGTCACGTTAGAGGTGTATTTTCTTGAGGTGGAATATTTCATCATGGGGGGAGGAATATAAACGGAGGCATCCGGCTCGTTCTGTAGAGTCCAATCTGGGGCATCCCAATTTTAATTACAAAATCTCGTTAGCATCTCGTTTGCCGGTTAGGTTTGTAGACAGTACCCACACATAAACACCTGCAAAAATATCAAATTTGAAATGGGGGCGCTCTTTCAAAAAATGTGTAATATTGCTTAAGATTAACCTTAAGTGAATTTATGAAGAGTGATTTTCTTAAGTTGCAATACCTCTTTAGAATGTATGGTCAAATTAAAAAAATAGGAACCAGGTAGAGAATACAGACTGGAAATGACCTTCGCCAAATCTCAAGTAGAAAATACTTTCAAATTCTCTTTAATTGCCTAAACGAATAAGAAGCTAAGACGAATAAATTCTTATTAATACACCTGCCAATTAATCGTGACTTGTATATTTCTTATTTAGTTAAAACCATCTGGCATTAAAGGCACTGCACAAGAGAGAATATGTTAGTGCGATGGTACATAGAACTGCACCTAGATTAATTTTGAGCTGGTCTTGCATCTACAAAATCAACTCATAACACAAGAGTGGCAGAGTTAAGGAAAGGAAATCAGATGAAAGAAACATGATAATAATTCATAACGACAGACAATATGTGGTTAATACGCCGTCAAAATAAGGAGCAAACTAGTGCGGAGTTAAAGGAAAGAGTAAGAAAAAGCAGCAATTTTTTAATCCACGAAGAGTTAAAACTCTGATTTCTCGTGTCTCATCGCGGGAAGTAAAAAAACTTACCAGGGCTGTCACTTTACAGGAGTTAATCCAACGCACAACATAAATTCAGTATATTAACCGATTAAGGAAGAGAGAATTAGAGTGGTATTCATTGCAGGCAAATAGTGTTTGATATTTATGGTACACAAAATACAGCTATGCCCAAGTAAAACATGGCTTTATTTAAACATAGCCAATTATTTTGTGAGAGTTCTTTCCTTGTTCGGGTACGATGACATGATGATATAACATTTCAATAAATATGACACCAACCAATTACATTGTTTTGGCTATCCAGCACTGCTAACAAGTACATTGAATTTACAGTCAAATACTGTAAAAAGACTTAGAAATGAGCAGTGGATGGCTGCCCATTTGGAAATTACAGCAAGACATACTGTAAATTTTATGGCAATTTCCAGGCTTTAGTGACAAAGTGAAAAGTGGAGCTCTCATTCGAATTTAAGAATATCAACATTTTTTTTTTAATTAGCTAATTAATTGAACCTTATACTTGTAATATAATGTACATGATAAAATACTGTAAACGTACATTTGTACAGAAAATCCTTGCAGTAATTTTGCAACCCCAAAATACCAGTTAAATACAACTTTAACAGCTGTTTCTATATTCAATTTAAACTCAGAATTTGCAATTGTTGATGTAAGTACATATAATATAGGTTTTCCCAGTTAATTTTGCACTTGCAGAAATTGCACGATTTAATAAGAAAGACAAGGGGAATTCGTCCTGAAAAAAGGTGAATCGCAAGAACGCCAAAAAAGTAAATGATGTTCATTTTTATCGTCACAATATTTTTGTGTTTTATGTTATCCATTCGCCAAATCCGTGGACAAATTCGTCCCGCGTGGCGTGACAAGACGAGTTAGTCTTTAAGAATCGGTGTCTTTCATATTCAAGGGTGTCATTAGGTTGGAATAAGGTTATTTTGCTTATTTCCACCTGGCAACTCAGATATCTATTAATGATGACTGCTAAAAGTAACAGCCTAGAGCTAAGGAAGGGGTGCGGTTAGTGTGCACCCCCCAACTGGTTTCGGCTTTCTGTGGGTGGCGTTGGGAGGGGTATATTTTTGGATCCCGCCATTGAAAACGGGGCAAATTCGGCAATAAGTTTCAAAAAATAGTAAAAATCAAGTCATTTACACAAGATAAAACAACATTCATTTTATAATCGAATTAGTTATTTTCCTTATTTAACAAACAAATTGAAAGTTCACATGATATTTGCGTAATTTCAGACGAAACGACCTAACACAAGACACGGGCAGAACATGAAGATTGTTTTGAAGATACATTGGAGAAAAATCATCAGAACCATCCACAAAAGAACAAATAGACCTATACCCAAGACTAAATGAACAACGAAATGATATTAATGAAAAATGACGAATTTGCTTTTTTTTTAAATAAAAGCAATATAGGTGCGTCTCCATGATATTGACGGCTCTCAATGTTTTAAAACACTAACTACATGCTTTTCTCTACACACACACACTATCACAACCAACATTAACAGATACCCAGACAATCTCCCAGGTACGCTCAACACCAATTTCTTGGCATCACATCGACCGACATAACTACGATGGAATGACACATCACACTCTGTCACTAACCAAAGCGTACTCACGCAATGGGACATCTACGAGTTAACAACCACCTGCCATACTAAGACCGTTAAAACTCACTTTACAACACACCTAGTTCTCCCATACCTTAGCTACTGTAACATCATGGTCCTCCAACCTATCATTCCGACTCCACCAACTAACATCACCCGAAGGCCGTCCCACTAATCACAACTCACCCCCCCCCCAGACTCACCACTGCATTATTTAACTCACTGAAAACACTTAAATTAGAGCACCTCACCAACTTCAAACAGCGATTCTTCATGTTTGACTATCACCACAATCATTTTACCTCACCTCCACCTCCTAACTTCAGCAATTACTTTACCAAACAGACAATCACAGCTAACACCAGACAAGCCGACAACTTCATCTTCCCCTCCCAAATCTTTCCCTCTAAAAGCACTTCTTCAGTATCGCGGTGCAAAGCTTTGGAATGATCTCCAGAATCCTCACAACATTCCAACAAAAATACTTTTCAAGCTCAACTGACAAAACATTTCGTCAACATTACAATTCTTTTTAAATTCTCCCCAATCCTTATCTCTCTCCTCACCTTTTCTTCATCCCCATTTCTATCCTCATTCCTTCCCTTTCTTCACCTCTACCACTTCTACCTCTGCTTCCTCATTAGTATTTTATTACATACTCAGCAAAACATGTGTGACATCTGTCCTTCATTGTCCAAATTCCCCGTATCCGTATTCCGTCCAGTGTTTTGTTTAGCTTAATATATTTTTTGTTTTTGTTAAAAAAAGACAAACTATTTTAATTTGTTATTTATCTTTACCTCATGGTATTTATCTATCAATCCCCTTACTTGTATCATTTTATGTATATTAGTATATTTGGACTTGTATGTATTACAGGCCAGCAATAACGCCTAGGAGCCCTTATCGGGTTTGCCCATTACTGGTCCTAGCATATCATATCCCCTCACCAGTTCATCTTATTACAGCTCTGCAATTGATTTTTTTAATGTATTATTATGTAATATACTGTAGTATACATTTCTGTCACTTCGATATGTTATGCTGAATAACTGAACTTGAACTTGACTTAACCACTCATATCAAGTAGAAACCACAACAATAACTAATCGTAACGGAGTGCACCAATCGGGTTAAATTACAACGGCTAGTCGCTACATCACTAGTTACTACTCGTCAACTTGGTGCTAAATTGGAGCGTGCCAGTGAAGAGTAATTTCCGAGTAGTGTCAAATATAGACTTGTTTAGACTTAATTTTTTTAGACTTGTTTAAACACTTTAGCAACCAGGTGTTTAGATATTAAACAGTTAAGGCAAAGAGCTTAAAAAGTGTTGCAAATATATGTTGAAATCATAATCACTATTTTTACAGTATAGTAAGTAATAAAGAACAGATTACGTCGCTAGTAATTTAGCATCATCATCTCCCACGCCATCAAAGTTTTGGAAAATGAACACAAGAAGTTGATGTCACGGTCATGTCAAAAATAAAATTGATTCTTACAGCATATAAAGGGTTATTTGGTTTAAGTATTAATTAATGAATTGCCTTCCAAGGTATATATTTAAGCAAATAAATACCAAGATTTAATTACTTTAATTTTTAATTAGAAAAATATCTCGATTTTTTCACTCCCGTTGGTGGGGTTCCTAGGGACCCAACCTAATTATTCTAATGAAGCCATGGGCGGATTTAATTTTTTATGGTATCAGGAAAAGCGTATTCATAAATGTCGAGATATGTTACGTAAATTCCTCAGAATTAATATAAATCTCACGTTAAAGTCTGCTCCTATGGCTATTTTAACTCTAATAGCTAGATTTAAGATTTGTGGCAACACTCTCGGCCGGCCCTATCCGATTATGTATATATGGCAATGGTATAGCGCTCCCTCTTGGTGAGATCTAGCTCTTGACAGAGTAACGGGAACCGGCGAAATTTGTAAATAAACAAAACTGTCCAGTCTCGAACGGGCTTGTTTTGAATTTGAAGTATGCTCACAATCTGATTGGAGGATCGCGAGATAATAATGCTTGAAAGAGAATTCAAACGTCAGTTTGATCTTGACATTCATTGAGAACGGATCATAATATCAAGGAAGCTGAAATTATTTTAATCACAACAGGAATCAACAATGGTGGGACGATTACTTTAACTTGGCGTAAGAAATTAGTTCCATGAAACAATAATGACAATCTAATTTGACTATGTGTAAACTGAGTCTCTCTACAGAGTCCACTACTTCTGAGTCTCTACTTTCTGGCAGGAAAATCATTATTTTGACCGCTTGGGATTATATTCTCTCCACAGCAATAAATCAGACAAATACCAAAAACTCATTGAAAATTTTCATTGCGTAACCGAAAATCGCAAAAAATGAAATGTTGGGTCCCATGGACACCCCCTCCCTTTGGGCGCTTTTAAGCATAAAAGTGTTAAGCTGCATCCTTGCTAATTAAAAATTTAAAAAGTGATTCTTGAATATTATAGAGGCGCACTCCTGAAAATCAAGACAGTTAAAACTTTGTTTTTTGTATTCTTTTCTGCTTTCTTTGTCCTAAAAACCTCTGAAATGTTCTTGTTAGATGTTCAAAAACCAATCAAGTGCAAATTAGGGGTAATATCTCTTTATGTCACACACGATATTATAAAGTTACGCGTTAACCAAGTTTTGATAACATTTAGTCTTTTGCAACAAGTGTCTCATTTATCCACACCTTTACAGCAAATGCGATTTGTTGACCACACAGTTTGAGTTCATATTTGAATCCCTCGTACGATGAACATAAAAGTCAGGACGTTCCAATAGCAAGAGAGGGGGCAAGATGGGAATAAACAAACAAATACACAGAGCCACAGACGGACAAACATTACAATTAAACCAAAGAACCAGAGCAAACCCAGACAGTGAAGGCACCGAGAAAGATTCCGTTCATTCTTTTTGCTACTGCTTCTTTCTCTCTTTAAAAAGGCAAGATTGGTTTTATTGGACCGCGGCGTAAGAGACAGCGATACCCCACCAACAACAGACAAAGAGCTGCAGGCTTGAAATTAAATATAAATCCTAAATCACTCCGATACATGCTGATTGACCACGTGTTTTGTTTTCGCACAAAACTAATTCAGCCTTTTAGTGGGTCGCAAATCTCTACCGTATTCGTTGAAGAATTTACACAAAAATTGCTAAATGACGTATTTACTTATCTCTGAATAGTATTTGCGGAAGTTATAAGGGAAGAATCATACGATCTATATGGGAAAGTGTATTACAATGTCATCCTATCGGTTAGACTTTTCATATAGAATTCCCATTGCTGCAAAGAGGTATTCATTCATCTCGTGCCAAGGCACTACTGGCACAGTGTGCATACAGCACATGACGGAATCAATTTGTAATACCTCATTTGCATCAATCGGACTTCTACCCCTAATGCCTGGGCCATATTTTCTCAGCACAAAAGTTAAAGAAAGCATAATTAGCACTTTTTTTGAATAGCGCCCTCATTTTTCAAAATATTTGAGATTCTTGGTGTACACGCTTGGCCTTGTAACGGTCTGATAACTATCCTGTGAATGGTTAATCTCTAAAAAGTCTATGTGTCACAAACGAGAATGCATTTTTGTAATTAGAATCTCATATCTGGATCCCGATAATAATTCACACGGCTGCTTGGAAACGGCCTTCATGTGAAAATGCCGGGAAATAGCGCCATGTCATATCTAACGCTCCTTCCCATTATTGTTTTTATTGGTTTCATCAAGTCCAAGTTTAGAGGTTTTTTTTTCTTGAGGTGGGCCTATTCATCATGGACCGGACATAAACGTAGCATTTCGCTCCGGCTGTTAAGTCCAATCTGGGATCCCACTTTTAAATTACAAAATTCTCGTTAGCATTCTCGTTTGCAGGTATAGTTTCGTAGACAATTACCAACATAACTCTGCAAAAATATCAAATTTTGAAAATTGGGGGCGCTCTTCAAAAAATTTGCTAATATTGCTTTAAGATTAACCTTAAGTGAATTTATGAAGAGTGATTCTTCTTAAGTCTGCAATACCTCTTTAGAATTTGTATGGTCAAATTTAAAAAAATAGGAACCAGGTAGAGAAACAGACTGGAATTGACCTTCGCAAATCTCAACGTAAGAAAATACTTTCAAATTTCTTCTTTAATTGGCTTAAAACGAATTAATAAGCTAAGAAGAATAACTCTTCTTAAGTACACCTGCAATTAATCTTGACTTGTATATTTTATTTAGTTTAAAACCATCCTGGATAAAGGCACCTGCACAAGCAGAGAATATTGTTAGTGCGATGGTACATAGAACTGCACCTAGATTAATTTTGAGCTGGTCTTGCATCTACAAAATCAACTCATAAAAACAAGAGTGGCAGAGTTAAGGAAAGGAAATCAAGATGAAAGGAAACATGATAATAATTCATAACGACAGACAATATGTGGTTAATACGCCGTAAAAATAAGGGAGCAAACTAGTGCGGAGTAAAAGGAAAGAGTAAGAAAAAGCAGCAATTTTTTACTCCACGAAGAGTTAAAACTCTGATTTCTCGTTTCTCATCGCGGAAGTAAAAATTACCATTGGCTGTCACTTTCAGGAGGTGATAATCACGCAAACCATAAATTAAGTATATTAACCGATTAACAGGTAAGAGATAATTAGCGTGGGATATTCATGTGCAGGCAAAGATGTGTTTTATAATTATTGTAACAAAATACAGCTATACAAAGTAAAACATGGCTTTCTTTTAAACATAAGCAATTATTTTGTTAGAGTTCTTTTCCTTGTTTCGGGTACGATGACATGATGATATAACATTTCAATAAATATGACACCAACCCAATTCCATTTTTTTTTGGCTATCAGCACTGTAAACAATTACATTGCAATTTACAGTAAAATACTGTAAAAAGACTTAGAAAATGACAGTCTTTGGCTGCAATTTGGAAATACAGCAAGAAATACTGTAAATTTTATGTCCAATTTCCAGGCCTATTATGACAAAATTGAAAAGTGGAGCTCTCATTCGAATTTTAAAGAATATCAACATTTTTACAAACTATTATGAATTTTCAATTATACGATATAAATTTACAGGATAAAATACTGTAATACAGTACATTTTACAGGAAAATCCTTGCAGTAATTTTGCCAACAAAATCCAGTAAAATACAACTTTTACAGGTTTCTATATTCAAATTATAACTGCATATTTTGCAGTTTGATGTACATATAATATAGGTTTTCCCAGTTCATTTTGCACTTGCGAAATTGCACGATTTTAATAAGAAAGACAATTGGAATTCGTCCTGAAAAAATGTGAATCGCAAGAAACGCAAAACAAATGTAACTGATGTTCATTTTTATGTCACAATATTTTTGTGTTTTATGTTATATATTCGCCAAATCCGTTGACCAATTCGTCCCGCGTGGCGATGACAAGCGATTTAGTCATTTAAGAATCTTGTCTTTCATATTCAACGGGTGTTCATTATGTGGAATAAAGTGTTATTTTATGCTTATTTCCCACCTGGCAACTCATATATCTATTAATGATGACTGTAAAAAGTAACAGCCTAGAGTCTAAGGAAGGGGTGCGGTTAGTGTTGCACCCCAAATGGTTTTAAGGATTTATGTGGGTGGGTTGGGTAGGGTATATTTTTGGATCCCGCCATTGAAACGGGTAAATTCGGAATAGTTAAAAATCGTAAAAATCAAGTTCATTTACACAAGATAAACATACATCATTTTATATCGAATTAAGTTATTTTCTTATTTAACAAACAAATTGGAAAAAGTTCACATGAATATTTGCGTAATTTTCAGACGAAAAGACTAAAACAAGACACGGGCAGAAATGAGCATGTTTTGAAGATACATTGGAGACAAACATCATTTCAGAACCATCCCCAAAAGAATCAAATAGACCTATACCCGGCCAAGACTAAATTGAACAAACGATAATGAATATTAATGAAAAATGACGAATTTGCTTTTTTTTTAAATAAACGCCAATATAGGTGCGTCTAATTGATATTGACGGACGAATGACGGATGAAAATCAATGACACAAAGTTGAAATACAATGACACAAAAGTGAATATCGGTTACAGTATAATTAAATTGGTTTGGCCTTTCTGTGATTCAGATTTTGCAGGACGAATTCCAGTTGTTTGTTTTATTATAATCAATTACAAAAGTTGCGAGATTAACTGGAACCTATATAATTTATAACAAACTGTAA
The DNA here is from genome assembly GCA_023653785.1 of Ophioderma brevispina. Classification (NCBI taxonomy): domain Eukaryota; kingdom Metazoa; phylum Echinodermata; class Ophiuroidea; order Amphilepidida; family Ophiodermatidae; genus Ophioderma; species Ophioderma brevispina. The sequence continues at coordinate 58,689 of JAMKCH010000115.1, forward strand.
ATTTTACAGTACATGCACGATAACAATTTGGTTGACATTTGTGGTTAGGCCTACTAAGTTAAGATGTTCGCCAGCGCTTTTTATTCTATACAGTTTCACCATATCTGTAATTACTCACCAAAATGTATGTTTTAGTGTTTGCTTGGATTAATTTTACAGTAGGCTATACTGTAATTTTTACGGTGATTTTTGGCAGAATTGCTGCCAGTAAAATACTGTAAAATTTACAATTTCTTTACAGTGAGCCATGTAACACTAAAGTTGAGTATAATAATGTTTTATACTCAGGTTGTGTTTCTTTATAATCTTAAATGAACCATGGACTTTATTCAAATTTTTTGATAGAGGGATCTTCCGACCGCACCGGCACCTTTTATACCCGATATCATCTTTATAGACCTAATGGAAAATAACACTCTTATAACTTAATCAAATATTTTCAAAAGAGCACACCAAATGGAACACTCCAAATGGAACACACCAAATGGAACACTCCAAATAGATATGCCAAATGGAACACGCCAAATGAAACATACCAAATAGAACACACCAAATGGAACACGCCAAATGGAACATCACGCAAAATGGAACACACCAAATGGAACACGCCTGGACGTGGCCAAATGAGTATAAAACAGCTCCATTTTTGTTATACCCTAACCAATTTATTGCCGTTTTGATTTTTGCCCAAAATATTAATTTTTTGATCGTTCGCGCAAGGTAGTATGCATTCGTAAATGCAAACGTAAATAATTGCAAACTATTTTTATACGAATTACGGGTACATTCAAGGGGTAGGCCTACACGATATTTAATAAAATGGGTGGCTTCACATGGTCGACAAATTGGTTAAATGGTGCCACAGAAAAAAAAACAACAAGGAACCAATATCAATTTGAGTTACATCAAACGCTATGACAGATGTAATTGCAGTTTAGTGCACGTGGGCCTACATACTGCAAGCAATCAGAATTAGAATATTGCACACTGATTCTTTCTCTCTCTCTCTCTCTCTCTCTCTCTCTCCCTCCCTCTCTTAATCCGTTTCACTCTCTTAATCTCTCGATTCCGGGATAGCTTACAAAACTTATTTACCCAACGCCATATATCAACAATCGTTTGATCAGTTGATCTATTTCCAATTGGCATCAATCAAACCATGACCTGTCAATCTTCATGTTAAAGGTGACACATTTAGCCAGACGTGTAAATTTGATTCCCGCCTCTTTCTCTTTGATTAACTTTTATAATTAGCACCGGGGTGCTAATATCGTATAGTGTCGGATTTGGCGGAAATAGCGATAAAGAGTCAACACACTAATTGCGACATAAGTGATTTAACAGCGATTATCAGTGGGGTCTAATCCCATTACATGGTCTTGGTGGGTCAACAAACAACGTGACAACCTACATGTATTGATAATAACACAACTGTCTGGGATCGTAGCGTACATGAACGTATGGCTTATAAAACTGCAGGTAGTCTTACATTGTCAGCACTGGCCTTTTGGCTTGGAATTACACAAATAATACCTAGAATTGATTCGCGTTTGCTATCATAGGCCAAACCCTTCTCTACATGCACTGGGTTCTTCTCAATAGACACTGTACAAACGGTCAGTTTATCTGGTTACGCCACTGCCAACAAAGTCATACCAACCAACTAACCATCCATGGTACTTGAAAGTCGTTGACCCCGTTGGTGGCGCTGTAAGAAACAGCCATTGATAATATCAGAGAAGACGATATGGAATTTGGTCCACAACTCACTAGGCACCCGGGGTGGGGGGTTCTCAACTTTTTTGGGGTAGGTATGTGCAGCCCGGATTTCAAAAATTGAGGCGCCGGAGCTGATTTGAGGCCCAAAAAATGGGGTCTCCGGAACTAGGTTTTCCGAAAATTTCAGATAATAAGCTGGAATTTCCCTCAATTTCCAGCTACTTTTTGAGGAAAAAGTAGGGTCTCTGGAACTTAAATTGTCCTAAAATGAGGGTCACTGGAGCGAAAAGAGAGCCTGAAAATTAGGGACTTATAGTCCAGTCACATACCCATACTTGATCCCAATGTGAGAACCCCTCCCCCCCCCCCCCGGACTAAGCAGAGCATTGCAAGTGGACAATTGTTATCGCCCATATATTTCATAGTCATGAGGAATTGTGGGTGCAGGGTGGAAATGGAGTACAGACTTTTTCTATTGATCGATTTTAGTTTAGGAGCGAACTAAGCCAAGCGAAGATATCAGTTTAGCTTCCCAAATGCAGTTGCTTCCAATGAAAGTTTTTTACAGGTAGTAATGTGAATCCGTTAGAGATGAAAAATTCCTTACAATACAAGTTTGTGATCAGTACTATCATTTTAGCCATGTTTCATCTCTACACGATTCACCATCTGTAGCTGTACAAAAACTTCCAATGCGAGCATGATTGTGGGAAGCTACTAAAAATCTTCTCTTACCTAAGCCTATGCAAGTGGCATTTTCTAGAAATCCAATATGGCTCCCACTGCTCTCAAATTCATTCAAATGGCCATAATTATATGCTATAATATCCAGGTTTTAAAGGACGAGGAATCTACTTGACGGGTTCTTGATGTGATTGGAAACAACATTACCATCAACTCCAATATGGCCACCCCGAAATCCAATATGACCCGAAATCATTCAATTGTCCATAACTAATCAAGTATTGTGATATAGAGGCATGATTCTGGGCTCTATATACCAAATAGGAACTAATATCTGACATTTCAAGTGTCGTCAACATGCTTACCATTAAAGATGGTAGCCAATGTGACTACCTTTTAAGATCTTTAAAACCTACACATTTTCATATACACATAATATATTGACCGTCAATTTTTTAAAAATACCAGATACGAGTTTGTAATGTTCAAAGACATACATCTCATAACTAAATACAATACAGATGTATCGTAATTTATAGGTTTTAAAGATGCTAAACAAGCAGCCATATTGGTCCCCATCTTAACATATTTGCATGTTAACGAAACAAAAATGTCAGATAAGGATGTCAAATGGTCAAATACTTATCCCATATCTTAATTTACATCTTTATAATAATAATAAGTTGATGTAACTACATATAACACAGATCTATATAGGTTTTAAATATCTTTAAAGGCGGCTATATTGGCTGCCATCTTGAATTTGGAAAATGTCGATTACAGAGAAATGCCAAACAAGAGGTTCTAGTGATCAAATATATGTATCTCATAAGTATAAAACATCAAGCATAGGCACTAGAATCATGCCTCTCCACTGCAAAATGTGGAGAACATTTGACATGTCCGGATGTTTTCGAAATGCGTTCTAGGGGTGTTAAAATAACACTTGCAGAGTGTGTTCAATTGTAACAGATTTTGGACACCTACAGAACATGTTTTAGGTGTTCATGATATATTCTGTATTATCATGAATATGTATAATGGAGGAGTTAAGATAATTTTAATGATTCCTAGCGCATATTTGTCTTTTGAGCAGCCATTTTAGATTTTTGTGGCAATGTAATGATCAAATTTCCATTATTAACACTTACTTGTGCTTAAAAACACGGAGTAACCGCCAAATATTTGTCTCTATCAGAAATACTTAAGGGATTTTTAGTGATTTTGGACATGGTAGCAGCCATATTGGATTTTCAAAAATGCCACTGCGCCACATTTTGCACACGCTCCAAAAAATATTGGCTTAGGTCCTAATAAATCAATTGATAGAAAAAGTCTGTACTCCATTTCCATCCTTCAGGCTGTGTGCGCAAACTTCCACCTGACTATTATATCATTAACAGAATTACAAATTCGTAGATAAATACATGTATAATGTTTCTATCTTCATTCCTTGTATAGTTTAGCTCGATTCATCAAATAAGTCTGGAGATAAAATAAGACAAGAGGCATTCTCTTTAAAGGAAATATACAGTAAATAATAGCTTTGGAACATTGCCGCCAAGACTTGTGGTTTCCCTTTGAAAGTACTCTTTACTGCGGTGTTGCATTTGGAAAGGGTGAGCAATTTAAAGTCTGACTCAGAAGATTTCTGAATAATAATTTTTAATATATTCCATTAAAAATCGTAACTAGAGAACTTAAGATATTCACCTATAACGCTCAATTCCAAAGTTTGAGATGAATCGGATTTTTCTTTTGATGCAGTAAACTTACAATGTGTATATGACAGTGCCATAGATACTGTGTATAAAACAAAATTTTCCCGGATCCGGAATTTTTAAACAAAGATGTGATTTTCTATATGAGGGACTTCATTTGAGCTTAGCTATTGCACACAGTGATTAGTATATGGACCAGCATTATGTACATTCAAAAAAACACAATTTGTTTGAAAATTGAGGGCGCCCTCATCGGGAATCTCTGAGTCGGCCTTTATGTATTATTATGTTTTCAGAATCTACCGTCCTATTCATTTGTACACAACCAGTAAATCCAAGAATTTCACATATTGGATCCAATTTAAGTCTCCCTACGACCCGACTTTAATAAAGTCGGATCCAAATCCGGGTCCTTTTTACTGCATCAATCCCCATTTTCCCGATAAACTGCTGTATAACGTAGGTTTTTTTTATTACCGATCGTATGTGTTCCACAAGTACGTATCGAGACTATTTTATATCGATCAGGGACCACTGGATCGACCCTCGACCGTAAGTGATTGTCAAAATCTCACAATCGCCAACGACGCCATTTTGTTGATCGCATGGGGAACGAGTGAATGATTAAGTCGTTGAAAGACATAATCGCAAAATGGCTCGTTTATACCGGTTTCAAGACAACAGACCGGGCAGGATTAAATGACGTGGTTCTGAACCTGGGAATTTATAAAAGACGACCTTTTTTTGAACAAGTTTCAAAGCGAGCAGCACGGCACTCTCTCCAAGTCTCGTCAGTTACCACACTACCAGCGGGCAATGTGACTGTGTATATGTTTACCGCAAAGTCTATGATAGCACAACACTAGCGTGGTGGCTGAAACTAGGAAATTTTGTCGATAAGTTTGTGTACTTTTGATAATCCAGTTAACGACATGTTCAATGTTTAGTACCATGCACATAACATCAGGATCCACACATCGCATCGCATCGCATCTCATGGTCATGACTTGCCATGCTGCATGGGTGGCAGGCACGATGTACGGTTTGGCATGGTCTGGGGGAGACTCTGCACGGCAGTTATTTGGTACGGTAACCGTATGTGTTTACGTCTGCCTTTGTCTCTTGAATTGATTAAGATTCTAAACATAATAATCATAAAATTGTATCCTTCTTGGTCCAGGCAAATTTCTTGGTCTCGTCTGAGGTGAAACTATCACGGGCTCAGCTTCGCTTCGTCCCGATATTTTTCAACTCATGACTCGACCAATAAATTTTTGCATTGGACTCACTTGGATCCAATTTATAAGAAGATTAATCATATTTCTATTACAACTGATGTATTTTTTCGAGCTTGTTCACGAAGTAAAGAAAAGTTTCCCAGCTTTAATGGTTAAATTCTTTAAGAGTATAGATGACAATCTTACCTAGGCTATTCTTAGTTATGTGAGTCACGCTTATATATTACTTTAATCACAGCGTATTTTCTTCTGCATATTTTGTCGCATCTTCCCACTATCAGACATGTTGAATCAACACTGCAGACTTGGTTATAAAAAGCATTTAATAATTTACGCTTCAACTAATTAACAGCTAAGACTTTGCTAATAACTTTTTTAACTAATTGAAGCGGATGTGGCCATACATAATCACGACGACGCCTTTTGTGTCAAACGATAATTTGAGAATTCAACAGCGGTCGGGAAGTACCACGGGCCTTTGTGCCGCACAACAAGTTGTGGTTTGCCACCTCCGAGATGGCATTTTGCTCTTACATAAAACACACCTATCAACTTCTTTAAATCACTATAATACCAAGAGCCTTCTGATCTTTTACCAAATTTACCTACACAGAGAGAGAGAAAAAAAAAATACATAAGTTATGTAAAAATAGAACTCTATCATAATTATAATTTAAATAAAACTTTACTTAATTTAGGTAAAAATTTTTACTTAATTATTATGGAGTTCTATTTTTACACAGCTTGTGGTATTTTTACATATTTTTTTCTCTGTGATAATAACTTCAGTCTAGTAAAGTCTGACATTTTATTTTATAAAATGATAAAGACAAAGAAGGAAGAGGACGAAGAACAGAGAGAAAACGATAAAGAAAGAAAGGACGGGTGAAAGAAACAATCGTGAATGTTGGTTTGCAAGATCATCTTGAAATTTGTGATAGGCGAATCTAAAATATCGATGCCGAAATTTGGCATAAACTTTCTTCCTTTGAGCTTGCCTTTCATTCTTTTATTTCTTCTTTAAAATACACCCATGTTTTTGAACTAGAATCTCAATTCCAAACCCGTGTTACTTCATTGTCATTTTCTTACATGACGTACGTCACAAGAGATTTGGTAACAATCACCTCATGGATGATATTTTTACTGAGGAGGTGCCAAATTTATTGGCAACACTAATCGCTGTAGTTTGTGTGCATTGGAAAATTTTCACAGTTGAGTGCACGAATATTCAAGTTTTTTGTGGCCAATAGCTATAACTAGTGGGCTAAAAAGGTTCAAAAGTGTCAATCACACAGAGATATACTGAAAATATATGGCAAATTATTTAGTAAGAAAACCCAGAAAATAAAAAAAAACGTTTGGGACATTTGTGTGGCGAATCAACGAACAAAATGAGGGCCTCCGGGGTATGAGCTGCAGATACCGTTGCTGTCAACCATATCATACCTGAGTTCTGATTGACAGAATCCATTGAGGCAGTAATTAATTCGACAGCGATCAAATAACAGTACTTTGGAATAGAGGCAGTATGCGGAAAACAAGGAAATACAAAAGCAGCGGATAATTTGTATACCCAATCCGAGCTCAATTGCCCCTTTTTCTGCCAAGAATCATAATACTTTTTGGCACTTTCTGGGAGGGTTCACTGTTTAGATTGTTTTGATTTCCGGAACGATATCTTAGGTAGATAGTTGGCACATGCCCACCTCTGTGCGTTCTATGCCCAGCATAGTTCGTGCGTGCAAGCATTGCCTCAAATCCTTGGAAACCATTGCTACATTGTATCTTTGACTGGAGCTAGTAATCTTGCTCCATTTGCAAACCAATCATGATGAGCTAATTGCACGGGAGGAGCTTACAAGACAGGAGTCTTAATTAATTACCAGAGGGGGGTTGGAAGGGACTGCGATTATCGTATATCCAGCCAATCAAGAATGCTGGAAGTAACTCGTTCTTACAAGCCTGTAAAAATAGCGAGTGCTTCCCTTACCCGCTGGCCACACGGGTTTTGGTGTTATTGCCTAAACGGTCTTGTTTGTATAGGTTGCCATAAGCTTTGTTAATTCAAATCTTACTAAATGGATATACCTTCATCAACAAGTATGTGCACGGTACGAAGGAGGAATCTTACTTAGTTTCTTTCAGTGTGAGTTAAAAATCGATGGAAAAGTAAATTGATACTCACAAAAATGGACAGGGATTGTTGGGAACAATGGCAAGTAACTGAGCTTCGGAAATAATCATCCTGGAGTTAGAGCTTCCTATCGATTAACTCTATTAACTCTTGAGACCACAATCGTTAAACGATCCTTGGGCTACAAAATCGGATGTCTACGATGCCACGGTTTTTTTAAAAGCCAGACGTGCCTTTCTTAAGTGCTGGAATTTATGATAGTAGCACCTTCTCTTTTGCGCACGGTTACTGATTACCCTCACAAAAAAGAAAAATTTTCATAATTTCACATTTCAGTGCGGTGGTGGCTGGAGTGTTTTTCTGTGTAAGTTGAATCAAGGATTACCTTCATGTGAATGAGAAAGGTGGCAACCCCTCATGTTCCAAGTCGTCTGAGATACACTGGGCAACATTGGAAAGCAGCGTTGAACACGGGATGTTCTTGCCCAGGCCTAAATAATGCCTTACAATAAAGTAATCGAAAAAACACTCATACAAAGTGCTAATGTGTGTGATTTGAAATTACAAAAAGTTGATTTTTCTTTCCAAATATAATGTGTTCTAATTAAGATGCATTTCTCCCTTTATTTGCTAATGCCATCAAAGAAAGAAAGTCACTGTCAAAGAAAATTGGAGAATACATTCCCTAACACACCACAAAGCTCTTTCCCCATAGCACAATACATTTTCATTACTGGAGGAATCAAAAACGATCAGCCAATATCTTATTTCAAATGCAACCTAACATTGTTCATTGAAAAGCCAGAAACCAATATAATTCATAACCCTTTACAATTATGTAACTGTGCAATAAACGAACGACTTTATAAAATCAGGGACATTCGATGGAGGAACAATTAATAGAGCGAGAGCATGGACCTTGGTCAAGCATCATCGTTCATCCTCCACTACAGAAAAGGTTTGACACCTTTCGGAGTTAGTATGGACCCTCTATATCAATGCTAGGTAGTTAGTACTCTCAAATTGTGGTGTCACCTCTTCAATAGGGGCCAATTTAAGGTTATACCGGGGTCAAACTTTTAAAATGCTCCAATCATGTTGAAATGTATGCCATATTGTCCGTCTAGGCATTAAGGATTCCAAACATCCTTTTGGACCATTTATGACCATTGGTTTTGGAGTTATAAATGGTTAAAATTGTAAAAAAAAAAGGCCAGTTTCCATTTGTACAGGGGTCAAAATCAGAAGTTGCTCCAATTTTGGTACAAAATGAAAACAAATTGTTCATCTAGCTTAATGTGTCAAAATAAGGAATAGTTTGTAGCATCTGCAAAGCATATCATGTTATGTGACAAAATAGGTCAAAGGGCAACATAAGTCAATTGCATGACCTTCTTTGACCTTCTCGGTAAGTTAAACATTAACATAACCAAAACTATACTTTTTGGGAGTCCTCTTTCGGCAGGCTATAATTTGCAAGTCTTTAAAATATAATCAGAGTAACTTTCCCTGTATCCCTGTACAAATTAGATTTACCATTTACCATTTTAGTCATTTTTACCCTATAACTCCAAAACTAGGCTCGTAACTAGACATTTTGCAATCCTAATTTTGATAGACGGACAATATGGCCATACTTTTACCTTAAACCTTAAATGGCCCCTATGAAAAGAGTGATACCACAATTCGAGAGTATTAACTACTGAGTAGTGACCTAGAGGGTCTATTACTAACTACCAATAGTGTTAAACCTTTTCTGTATGGGAGATGAACGAACTTTTTAAATAAGGACCCTATGATATTCTGCTCCTGCTCTTCAACAGCTTATTACCTCTTCCGACCTTCAATACCATGCATGCGAGTTGTTGGCAAATGTGTATCATTCGAGAATATCAGAATGTCCTATAATATTTGAAAAGGATAAAATATTATTTACCCCAACAATGTGAGGCCTAGTTCGAACTGAATACGATTTCTACGTGATTAAAATATTGATGTCTGCGAGAAAAATGTGTAATTTAGATAAAGAAAGAAATATCCAATTAACATTTGCTTGGAATGCATCACTCTAAACTTTTAGTTTCTTTTAATTTCAATAGCGGAACCTTTTTGAAAAAGATTTTGTTTGATGATGTATATATTTGCAATTTCAAGAGGAGTGGAGTTTATCAAGAAAGCATACAGGCTTCATTCTTATCAAGCAAGATGATTATCTGTAAACCACCAACTTGCATGAAGCCGTTGCTAGTCCTAAAAGTTATAGACCCATCTCGCTCACCTGCGTTGTCTGCAGCAAGCTTCTTGAACATGTACTGTGTAGCCGATTCTCAAACACTGTGACAACCATAAGATTCGTTTTCGTAAGCGGCGATCTTGAGAAACTCAGCTGTTGTTGACAATCCAAGATCTCGCCAGCAGCATATCGCAAAGGTCAGATTGTCATCACACTATTTGACTTTTCTAAAGCATTTGACAGAGTACCACATCATATTGTGCACGCTTGAATATCATGGTATTAGAGGCAACACCAACCGTGTAGTACTGTATTTCTTGACTGACCGCAATCCAGCAGGTTGTACTGGATGGTACTACATCCAAGGCAGCTTCAGTCATGTCAGGCTACCACAGGGTAATGTCCCTCGTACCACTTTTATTTCTGATATTTAATTATTACTTACCAGGGCGTTTGTCGGCTAAGTCAACATTCGACTTATTTTGCGGATTATTGCAGCTTCTACTCAACATGCAATCCAAAAGGATGTTATTACCTTCAAACATGACTTAGACCAGCTGCACAATGGTTAAAGACATTGGCGTGTAATTCCATCCCAAAAATGTCAGTTCTCATCAACAAATAAAAAAAAATCCTTTTATTTTTTTTATTGTTTTGAAGAAACAGTAAAATATCTGGGTGCCACACTTCATAAACATCTGAACTTGAATCACCACTACAAAGGCAAATGCTATCAGAGCAATCTTTACCAGGTCGTAACATATACAACTGCCCCGGATAACAAAGTAGCTTTGCTTCAAGACACTGATTCGACCTCTTTGAGATTATTCCAAGCATTAGAGCAGGAGCCTAATGCATAGGGTCCTTTTTAGGGATTCGTTCAGCCGACACATCTACGGTTTGACACCTTCGTAGTTATTATGGACCGCCTCTCTACAATACATCAATGCAAGGTAGTTAGTGGGTGTCAAATTGGTGGTGTCACTTTTTCATAGGGGCCATTTAAGTTTACACAGGGGTCAATCTTTTAGATTACTCATCATGTTAAAAGTATACCATATTGGTTCGCCTAGTCACAAGGATTCCAAAAATGTATAAGTTTGTACCATCTATGACCATTGGTTTTAGAGTTATTGGATAAAAATGGTAAGTGCAAAAAAAAGTCAACTTATTTTTACAGGGTCAACATTGAAAGTTCCTCGCTGATTATGTTTTCAATGCTTTGCAATTCTGCCTGAGGACAGAGGACGCCCAAAGGTATAGTTTTTGATTATGTTAAATGTTTACTTACCGAATAAAGGCAAAGAAGGTCAATGCCAATTTGATTATGTGCCCATGACCTATTTTGTCCATAGCATGATACCACAGATAGATGTTCGATGTAGGTGAGGTGGTTAGGAAATGCAATTGCATATGCTCTAAACTATTCCTTTTTTTGAACATTAAGCTAGAGAACAATTTGTTTTCATCATTTTTTTACCAAAATTGGAGCAATTCTAGTTTTGACCCCTGACAAATGGAAATTGCCTTTTTTGCACTTGAGCCCTTTTTAACCCGAAACTTTAAAACCAATGGTCCAGAATGGCACAAACTATACATTTTTGGACTTATGACTGACGGACAATATGGTAACTTCACATGATTGGAGTAATTTAAAAGTTTGACCCCTGTGTAAACTTAATTGGCCCCTATTGAAAAAGTGACACCCAATTTGACACCACTAACTACCTAGCATTGATGTAGATGGTCCATACTACCTACCAAATGTGTCCAAGCTGAGATGTAGTGAGACATGAACGATGATGTTTGACCAGATTCCTTGCTCCCGCTCTACATCATTTGAGATCCATCTACTGCTGCTATCAAATTCGTTCTGCCAATCATTTAAAAATTATTGAAAGAGATGTTCACGATCATTATACTCATATTAAATTCAAATGGTATTCTTTCTACTACAGGTCGCCATGCGCGGACGAACCGAAATGGCCCACACCCCTCCGAAGCGTAAAGCCCATGCCAAGACAGTAATTAATATTGAATGAAATTTGGATGATGGTTCCCAGTACATTTCTTAGGGAGGGTCATATTTATGCCGGGGGGTTGGAGGGAGAATATAAAAATGTAAGCAATGAAGGACTTAAATTTTTCATCATGAGATAGAGGGGGAGTGACAATTAACATGACAAATACAAACAAAATTTATTGAGCAGCCAGTTTAAGTAGTTTAAAAAGTATATAACGTGTATCCAAACCCAACTAATGATTTTATTGGTAATAAACTACGAATTGCTAAAAAACAACTCGGGAGTAATATAGACGAAATTGAAAGAACATAATGTACTGAAACACCAGAAGACAAAGTTTTACTAGACTGTTGAGAACCAGTCTAGAAACTCTTTAATAAAGCGCAATTGAAGGAAGTAAAATAATATCAAACACGTCAGATGTTTCCTTGTCCGTGAATGAAGGAGACCATTTGTGTTTAACAGCAGAATTATTGGAGAAGATTTGTTAGGAGAAGTTTCTAATATTAGTCCCCACAATTTCTTAAGTTATTTACATTACTAGGCACTAGATTCAGATAAAATGCTTTTGAAGAAAATAGCGCATATTATTCGCTCTGTTACGATACATCTGCCAGTCTAAAAGTCATTTAGTTTCTATGAGCCTTGGCATAATAATAGTCGCGGTGTTTGTATAGAAAGAAATTCGCCGATGAATCCACTCAGGTTTGGGAGGCCCTTTGATGCGTGTCTCTTACAGGGTTATGTGAATCGAACATTACAACTGGTCGTCTCCCTATTTCAAAAGCTTGATCAACATGTAAACTTTGTTTTCCAATCGAATTATAAACAGATTGGACAAAAATCATTGCATCACTAAAATGTGTGAAGATCTCGTCTTTGTTATTCTAGGAGGAGATCTAATTTGCTTGCATTTGCGAACACATAAAGACAATGGTCACTAAAACCTAGACTGTGAACACCAGCTAGAAGGAAAACGGTTTCCGTCTAGAAAAAAAGAGCAAAAGTTAATAATTGTTTTTAGTTTAGCTGTAATACGAGGAAAGTCAATTGATAGTTGAGCGTGATCAGCCAATCGAAGACTTTTCCTTAAAATGTTAGCTTCTATACATACCTCAATGTATATTAGCGTTACTAGACATACTAAACCAGCATTGTTTTTATCAGAAGACACATCATTTATTATACAAGTAATTCAGATATGTAGAAACGTTACAATTTTAGGAAATGTTGGCAACATTAAATTTTTTAACATTAATACACACACTGGCCAAAAGTATTGCAACATGCGGAAAAGTAATTTATATTCAAAAATTTGATTTAAAATTGTACCAGGAGTTCCTGACTACACATTACGTAATCCTTGTCAAAGTTGTGCTTTTCAAACAGATGCTGCTTCCAAGAATTAATTAGTGCGAAAAATGTTAATTTGATTGTCATGATTCCTAAATATGGCGGGTTAAAGGAACTGCCTAATGATAACTTGCCGATTGTGCTCCAGAAGAAATACAGGCACAGGAACGTCAAAAAGGCTGCAAAATAGTCACTAATTGACATTTACGGGTTTGTCATGGTCTACCCTAAATGTTTAGGGCGAAAATCGGTGTGGTTATAAGGACCGAAAATGAGATAATGTCAATAAAAGATGGGAGCATGTTCATCACCGTTGGCCTCGGGAAATTTAATGGCAAGAAAGAGGTCACGTGTTAAATTGAAAATATCTTTTTAGTCACACCGTTGACATTGTGCTGTTAGTCATGCAATGTGAACGCGTAATTAGACATGTTTTACGTAAACCACGTGAGTTATCATTCGAATTGCATTTCGTGTATCTCCGAATTTCTCGAATTTTTCGAAGACCACTGTCTTCCATTGGCTTTATCTCATTTCCGGTCCACATAACCACTATGATTTTCTCCCATAAACATTTAAAGTAAACCCTATTGAACCCGTACAATTCATTAAGCGGCTGTTTTGAAGCCATTTCTTTTGTTTCTGTGTCTGTATTCCTACTGGAGTGGAATCGACAAGTTATCGTTAATCTGCCATATTTAGAGAACATAACAATCAAATTAAAAGTTTTTTCGCCATCTTGGATTCTGGGGAATAGCATCTGTATGAAAACCACAACTTTTGAATTTAATACGTATTGTCTGGTCAAGAATCCACGGTATAATTTGAAATCTTGTTTGGTGATTATGAATTTCATTTTCTGCACGTTGCAATACTTTTGGCCAGTGTGTGTACTTGCTGTTACACTATTAATGTAAGTTACATGTAAGTTCAGTCCGGTTCTGTCCTGTTAAATTCCACACGTTGTGATCTGTACTGGATGCATTTGATGGAAACAATTACATTTCGCACCAAAAGAGAAGCTCCTTTCTTGCTAAGGTGTAATCCGTCATTCATATTCAGATATGAAAGTCTAACGTTACTATTGTCAATGAAAGTCCATGATTTAATTTGACAAAGGTCACAAAGTCTCGCATTATATTTTGGTATCCATAATAGCATGTCGTTGAGTTGTGAGCGAAGAAACAAGAATGTTAATAGAAGAACTTACATATAAGATTGCAGCTCAGAAGCAGTGGAGTCCAAAAGTTCAAGACATTCAGTAGTAAGAGATCTGTGTATGTTGTTAATTCCACAATCAGTGACAATGGATAATTACTGCTGCAGACATTTCTTCTTCAACAAAAATGGGGCAAGTTTCTTCCATTAATTGTTCCAAAGTATAGACCGTATTCAATATGACGTCAGCCACCAGACATGTTGGTGGACAAGATGCATACATTCCAGGACTACAATACATTAAGCTGTCAATCGATCCATGTTTAGCGATTGCATAGGATCATTGACAGGTGAATGTATTGTAGTACTGGAATGCGTCCTTGTCCACCAACATGGCTGGCTATTGAATACGGTCTATTACCTGATACATTTCCGACAATAAGATGCTCGGAAATAGAATCCCAATGATGAGGATGGTTTGACGAGAACAGTTTCTTCCATTGTTCCAAAGTAGTATCTGAGATGCATCTGTCGAGTCCTTGTACCTTTCCAACAACCAGATGCTCGTGAATACATGTAGAATCGCCAATGATGAGGGTGGTTTGACGAGAAGAGGAGGGGCATCCTTTGGAGTCTACTGTCAGTCCTTCCTTACGGATAGCATGACTATGGAATGGTCCCTCTCAACATGTTATTCATTCTCCTTTACTGGCCTGCTTTAAGCTCGCAGTGCAGTCAGTCCAGTTAAGGATGCCAGAAGTTTTTGAATGCACAATATACGAGCGTAATTCATACTTATTGTAACGGCTGCACTGTACCTTATGTCGCCAAAATGAAGTCAAAACACGTCCGATAACTCTACATATTGACCAATTTAATTCGTTTTACAACATGTCATTGGTCAATGAAACTTTTATCTGATCAAGTTGATTTTGTGCAAAGAACTGTAATCCAAAATAAAGTTTTTCTGATCCATTTCATTTGTGCAATATTTTATGCAAACAATTGTATAAAAACCTTACAGCTTTATAGTATTATTGTTTTGAAAAGAAAGAGTGTTTTGTTATTACTTTTAACATGCCAGTGCCACAATAAACCACTTTTAGGCAGAATATCATTAACAATACGAGTGAGGTATCTATTCATTTACACAAAATGTGGTTTACTGTGTAAAAATGGGAGGAAAGCGGATCAGCCGCAAAAATCTTTCATATCTACCTCATTTCTTTACCAATTTTTTTCAGCGTAGAAAGTCGAAAATATGCAGAGCATGAAAACATCAACTGCGTCACAGTTCAGTAAACAGATCAGGGTCTAAATTTGTGTTTATTCATGCACAATTTTTTTTATTCACTCTGTATCAAAGGTCTAATTTTGTCTTTATTCATGCACAATTGTTTTTATTCACTCTGTATCAAAGGTCTAATTTTGTCTTTATTCATGCACAATTTTTTTTATTCACTCTGTATCAAAGGTCTAATTTTGTCTTTATTCAGGTACAATTTTTTTTATTCACTCTGTATCAAAGGTCTAATTTTGTCTTTATTCATGCACAATTTTTTTTATTCACTCTGTATCAAAGGTCTAATTTTGTGTTTATTCATGCACAATTTTTTTTATTCACTCTGTATCTGCTTAGGTAACTGTTCTGGTTTAATAGTTGCTCTGCACTTTTCTGGTTTAATCATGTTAATAGCTGCTCTGCACTGTTTATGTTCACCAATTTTTTTCAGCGTAGAAAGTCGAAAATATGCAGAGCATGAAAACATCAACTGCGTCACAGTTCAGTAAACAGATCAGGGTCTAAATTTGTGTTTATTCATGCACAATTTTTTTATTCACTCTGTATCAAAGGTCTAATTTTGTCTTTATTCATGCACAATTTTTTTTATTCACTCTGTATCAAAGGTCTAATTTTGTCTTTATTCATGCACATTTTTTTATTCACTCTGTATCTGCTTAGGTAACTGTTCTGGTTTAATAGTTGCTAGGAATTTTTATGTTCATCGACAGTTGTCATGATAGTAGGTGAACAAAAAGTGTTCCCCGACACGCATTAAACGTGGCTATTAATATTATTGCTTAACATTGGTGAAAATAACCAGTCGGTAAACAAACTTCAAATCTCAAATGCATTAAGCCTTTTGTATTATGGCGCTCTTCCCCTCCTTTTTCGTCGTGTTTTACACCTCGACCTGTCCGTGCACTTTCTCTTCAATATGTTAATTGTCTATTAAGAAAACAATATTACTGGGCAAAGGAAAACAATATCCCCTACATTATCTCATGAAAAAAAGCTTAGAAAATACGTATTTGACCGACCTCTACTTCGTCCGATTACACTTCCACTTGAGAAGCGAGCTTATATGATCGTATTGACCGAACGCCTCGAATGGCGTGTTTATGTTTGTTTACGTGTTCACTTATAAGACTCAACAATAAGAGTCGCGTGTGTTCAAGTATCTGACTTGATGTTTTCCTAACACGCCGTACAAAGACGAGACATCCTGATATTTCGCACTTTTTCTCTTCACTTTTCTCGTCAGCTCCTCTTATTTGGATTGTGAGAGATGTGACCTAAATGAGCTATAGCTTTTTTCCTTCTCTTTTCCCCCTAACGGTTTCGTCATCAACTTCTTCTTTTCCGTCCATTTCCCCTATACGAGGTATGAATTCCAGTGTCGCTTTTCGATGAGGTTTGGTTAGGAATGTGCCCTCTGCATGCCATTTTCTCCCTGGCTGATTCATCAGCTTGATTCGTCTATCACTTAAAACAGCTCCTTGAAGAGCTCAAGTAGATGATCTCCCGTCCAAGAGCCGGATTTCACACAAAATTCAGGGTCCTTCATTGCGACAGGAGACGGCGAGAAAAAGTAGGCGAATTGTATTAAGTGATCGGGCGGGAGAGCACTAAGTATAAGTTTACCTCTCTTGGATCTGAAGAGAGCAGCCATGCGTACTGAATATTTCACAGAAAAGGCTTAGCTGCAATATCACAGCATCTCCTTGTTAAGTTTGCCTTCGTTTTTAAACGAAAAAGAACAAAACCACGGCAAAGATATGGCGACCATGGTACGAAGGAAGTTTTTACTTAGCATCCTTTTGTTGATGTGAGGGTAGGCAAACAGAATGTACCCCTTTCCCCGTAGTCCATCCATCTCAACCGAACTTGCTGGAAAGCAATAATTTTAATCTAAAGGGCGTCTTAAAATACATACAATTCCAAAGAATTGATTTAAACACGGATAATGCACGTTTGCGTCCAAAATGATTCCGTGAAAGAACAAGAATCCTTGATTGCATTTTAACCACCCATGCGACAAGGAGTCGTTTTGTTTAAAAATGGTTTTTGTGGGCAGTTTCAACACTATCAAACAACTGGGCTACTTTTCATGAAGAGTGCAGCAAGTCGATATCGATTAGGTTTGCGTCGACGCCATTACCTTTTATTGGTTGTTTGCAATCAATCGAGTTGCTTAAGTGAAATCAGTTCTTTTCAACATAGTAGCATATGTTTACAAACATTTAGCGGGCTATATAAGTTAGTAGTATATAGTTCTTCGTCGGCATCTTATTGAAAATTCCTTCTTAAATGACAACATGATTCATAAACTTTGCTTTAATCAAAAAACTTTGCTTTAATCAAAAGGTTTTCTCTTCCATTTGACCAAATAACCTGCCAATAAAGGGCACCTTTACGATAATTTTGAACGTTATTGAATATAATCAGGGCTATACCCGTGTAATTAAGCCTAAGGGTGACCTCATAGCCATGTATTGTGGTAAAATAAATTCGTTGTAATTTGTTAGAGATTATTTAAAATAGCTTAATTGCCTGCGAAATTACACCCCATTGTGATGTGACTGGTTATACATCAGAAGGAATTGTATAAAATATGAATTTTGAAAATATCCTTAATAGTCTGGATGTATTCCAGGCAAGCATATCTTCACTTGGAACAAATTGCAACATTTTACCATCGTACATGCGGCGTACATGTCTGTGAGTTTCCTAGAACAACACACTAAAATTGGACAAAATAAGTCAAGTGGTGTTAAAATATAAACCAACGTATTTGTCTTGGTCTAAAGAATTAAAAAGTATAGTTTGTCAAGGTTCAAGGTCATCCTGATGAGGTACACAATGTTGGAAGCTGGTCGATGACAAAGTCTTACCCTGAAAATGGCACATAGAATTGTTACCACTTGATATGCTGCATTGTCTGCTTCACTATGACGATTGAAATCATTTGCAATAGTTTCAATATAATCTGAGCATTCTGACATTGTTACCCCAGGATGGCCTTGAATATGATTAGAGCTATACCCGTGTAACAAAAGGCCGGACAAAAGGTCGGAACCTATACAAGCTATGCCATTCCTTACAACAAGACAAATACGTCGGCGTACAATTTAATACAATTTTACTTGATTTCAAATTTACCCCTGTGTTAAACTTGCTGCCTTATTTAACATTGTTCCCCTGCAAAGAATTTCTCCGATTTTAGTATGTTGTTCTAGGGACATCATAGTTATATATCTTTAAAAATACATTCTGTTGCAAGTTGAAGATCGATGCTCCAACCATGTTAGATATATTGTTAATTCCGAACATCGGCGGAATATCACAATGATACATAAAGGCTGGTTATTCTGAAAGGGAGACTAACTTTAGACCTGGTTTAAACCAGGGTTAGTCCTACAAGAGTGGGCCTTTTTTCCTTTCAAAATACCGTGAAAGTTAAATGTAACTGGTGAGAAAATTCCTTATGGATGGGCCGGAATGGCCCATCCATAAGGACTTTTTTCACCTGTTACAGTACATTTTCAGAGTATGTTGGAAGAAAAAAGATCCCCTCTTGTAGGACTAACCCTGGTTTAAACCCAGGACTAAAGTTAGTCTCCCTTTCAGAATACCACCCAAAGACAACAAATATAAAACTATATTGGATCAATCCATATTATCGTTCAAATTTCAATAAATGCAGCCATATAATATTCCAAATCTTACGTTTGGTTGTGTGGATTTTAGTTTCGAAACTAATTGCCTGATTGTCAGTTTTGCATTTATTGGCAAACGATTTTGTAATCAGTTTTTATAAGGTAAATTCCACTATTCACACAGTAGTCTATGAAAAAAACTGGCAACTTCTAAATATCATTTAATTTGAGGAACATTACCAATCTACCATGTCAATCATGAAATTAGATCACTTTCTTAATAACTGCATTTTCGGAAAACTGCATTTTCCGACCTTTCAAAGCATTTTTTAGATATGATGCAAGAAAGTAGTTATTTTGAGGTAGTGTACAATCTATAATGCTATGTTGAATAAACTCTTTACTGTCAAGTTGTTCTCTTTGCAAACCTTAGATTGTACTGAATGATGAGTACCATTGAAACTGGCCACCTGCAGAGAGTACCTGTTTTACGTTTTTTTTTCAGATTAGCAGCCACCTTTGAGGTGGAAGTGACCTATGACCTATGCCTCCACCTGCTTTACACCTGGACCACATTCTATAATGTTAAGGTGAGTATATTGTTTGACGAAACGCGGACACTTTCTATTTAAAAGTATGCAGATGTTGGGTCGTTTTACTTTTATTTGGATAATACAACATACAACGGATCGGCGATCAGTGGTCCTACGTCATTTCAGTGTAAAACGTAGGTATCATCATCATCTGGGGTCCGTGAACGGAATGTGGAAGCGGCTTTGACAAAGTTGTGCCAGGTTGCTTTATCCCTGATGGGCTCCTGGATTTCAAGAATGTCAAGTCTCATATCCTTGTCAGGGTAGCTAAGTTTTTTTCTACCACGACCAGAATAGTATAATGAGCCCTATTGGTTGGTCTCCGAAGACAATGGCCGGTTAACTGGAGGCGTCTCTTTTTGATCGTTTCTGGCAAAGGTGGAAAATCTCGATATACCTTACTGTTCTGTATATTATGATCTTTACAGCTAATATTTAACATTCTTTGTAAAGGTTAGGTGTAACGTATATTGCCTCTGTTCTCAAACTTCTTTGTTATGGTCCAAGTCTCGGATCCATAAAGTGGAATGCTTTCAATGCAAGCCCTGAATCTGTTAGGCTTAGACTCCTCTAATTTGTTACGTGCTGACTAAGCATAAAAAAAAAAAAAAAAAAAACAACTTCTAAATATCATTTAATTTGAGGAACATTACCAATCTACCATGTCAATCATGAAATTAGATCACTTTCTTAATAACTGCATTTTCGGAAAACTGCATTTTCCGACCTTTCAAAGCATTTTTTAGATATGATGCAAGAAAGTAGTTATTTTGAGGTAGTGTACAATCTATAATGCTATGTTGAATAAACTCTTTACTGTCAAGTTGTTCTCTTTGCAAACCTTGTTGTCTGCTCAAGACTTTTAAATATGTGTGATCCACACAAATAACGCACGAGTAACGCATTGAAAGACGCAATGGGAAAGTATAGATCACGCCTTAGATTGTACTGAATGATGAGTACCATTGAAACTGGCCACCTGCAGAGAGTACCTGTTTTACGTTTTTTTTTCAGATTAGCAGCCACCTTTGAGGTGGAAGTGACCTATGACCTATGCCTCCACCTGCTTTACACCTGGACCACATTCTATAATGTTAAGGTGAGTATATTGTTTGACGAAACGCGGACACTTTCTATTTAAAAGTATGCAGATGTTGGGTCGTTTTACTTTTATTTGGATAATACAACATACAACGGATCGGCGATCAGTGGTCCTACGTCATTTCAGTGTAAAACGTAGGTATCATCATCATCTGGGGTCCGTGAACGGAATGGTGGAAGCGGCTTTGACAAAGTTGTGCCAGGTTGCTTTATCCCTGATGGGCTCCTGGATTTCAAGAATGTCAAGTCTCATATCCTTGTCAGGGTAGCTAAGTTTTTTTCTACCACGACCAGAATAGTATAATGAGCCCTATTGGTTGGTCTCCGAAGACAATGGCCGGTTAACTGGAGGCGTCTCTTTTTGATCGTTTCTGGCAAAGGTGGAAAATCTCGATATACCTTACTGTTCTGTATATTATGATCTTTACAGCTAATATTTAACATTCTTTGTAAAGGTTAGGTGTAACGTATATTGCCTCTGTTCTCAAACTTCTTTGTTATGGTCCAAGTCTCGGATCCATAAAGTGGAATGCTTTCAATGCAAGCCTGAATCTGTTAGGCTTAGACTCCTCTAATTTGTTACGTGCTGACTAAGCATAAAAAAAAAAAAAAAAAAAACAACTTCTAAATATCATTTAATTTGAGGAACATTACCAATCTACCATGTCAATCATGAAATTAGATCACTTTCTTAATAACTGCATTTTCGGAAAACTGCATTTTCCGACCTTTCAAAGCATTTTTTAGATATGATGCAAGAAAGTAGTTATTTTGAGGTAGTGTACAATCTATAATGCTATGTTGAATAAACTCTTTACTGTCAAGTTGTTCTCTTTGCAAACCTTGTTGTCTGCTCAAGACTTTTAAATATGTGTGATCCACACAAATAACGCACGAGTAACGCATTGAAAGACGCAATGGGAAAGTATAGATCACGCCTTAGATTGTACTGAATGATGAGTACCATTGAAACTGGCCACCTGCAGAGAGTACCTGTTTTACGTTTTTTTTTCAGATTAGCAGCCACCTTTGAGGTGGAAGTGACCTATGACCTATGCCTCCACCTGCTTTACACCTGGACCACATTCTATAATGTTAAGGTGAGTATATTGTTTGACGAAACGCGGACACTTTCTATTTAAAAGTATGCAGATGTTGGGTCGTTTTACTTTTATTTGGATAATACAACATACAACGGATCGGCGATCAGTGGTCCTACGTCATTTCAGTGTAAAACGTAGGTATCATCATCATCTGGGGTCCGTGAACGGAATGGTGGAAGCGGCTTTGACAAAGTTGTGCCAGGTTGCTTTATCCCTGATGGGCTCCTGGATTTCAAGAATGTCAAGTCTCATATCCTTGTCAGGGTAGCTAAGTTTTTTTCTACCACGACCAGAATAGTATATGAGCCCTATTGGTTGGTCTCCGAAGACAATGGCCGGTTAACTGGAGGCGTCTCTTTTTGATCGTTTCTGGCAAAGGTGGAAAATCTCGATATACCTTACTGTTCTGTATATTATGATCTTTACAGCTAATATTTAACATTCTTTGTAAAGGTTAGGTGTAACGTATATTGCCTCTGTTCTCAAACTTCTTTGTTATGGTCCAAGTCTCGGATCCATAAAGTGGAATGCTTTCAATGCAAGCCTGAATCTGTTAGGCTTAGACTCCTCTAATTTGTTACGTGCTGACTAAGCATGAGCAACCTGCATTAGAAATCATGGAACGAATCACGTATCGAAGAGCCAAGTGAATTCCCAGATGTTCTCGAGTTTGGTGCCATGAAGGGTATGGACGAAGATGTTGAGATTTTCACAAGTAGCGTCTTGGTCTTTTCTCCGTTTAAATGCACCCAACAGAATTTGAGGCATTTTCAGTGCTCTGCAATAAGGTTTCTGC
This sequence comes from Ophioderma brevispina, assembly GCA_023653785.1. NCBI lineage: Eukaryota > Metazoa > Echinodermata > Ophiuroidea > Amphilepidida > Ophiodermatidae > Ophioderma > Ophioderma brevispina. The sequence continues at coordinate 81,490 of JAMKCH010000115.1, forward strand.
TGAGGAAATTGATGTAGACAGGAGTCCTATATCATCAGCGAAATCAAGATCATGAAGGCGTATCTCAGGGTACTCTCTCTTTTTTTCAAGTACAATTCATGTGATGGCTTGCATATCTTTCAAAGCATGCCGCATGATGCAGTATAGTACACCAATGGAGAGGAAAGGAACAAGGGGTCTGCCTGGAATTTTGCCATCAGGTGTTAACACTAACGTAGAAGATCCATCACATATTGCATTGACAGCTTCAACTATGGTTCCCAGAATGTCATACGTCTATAGAATCTCCAAAATTCGTTCTCTATGTATGGAATCAAATGCTTTAATTTCATGCTCTCAATGATACGTCTCAGTGATAGAATCTGGGGAGTAGATCTTTGCTGTCTGGGGCCTAGTCATTCTGGTTCCAACGCAAAAGAGATTACACAAAAGGCATGATCCTGTTTAACAACATCATGTTGTATACCTTTGCAGCTATGCAGGAGAGCGCGATGCCCCGGTAGTTGAATGGTAGTGACTGGTCTTCCTTTTTAGGTCTAGGAATAGGTTATACGTTCCAATTCTTTAAACGACAGTATAGTGCCTTCCTCTATTGCGGATTGAAGTGCTTTCCTGACGGTCTACACCTTCTGTGTTTAAGAGATCGGTTCTCTTTGGTTACTTTGGCAAGAAGAATAATAATAGCCAACTACAGCGCTTTGAACCTTTGTATAAAGCGCTACACAAGAGTTGTTGATTATTATTATTGTTGATTACTAACCTGTAGTTTGAAATGTACTTTATGCTCCCACATTCTGGAGTGAGTTGGTCTAATTCTTTCTTACTAGAAAATAGTTGAGCTTTTGCTGAGTTTGGGTACTGGAAAATCCATAGCTTCTGCTCGGTTTTGCATTGTAAATAATAAGACTAAATGCATTGACAAAGTCAAGGAAGTGAATGCCACTCGGGTTTGTTGTTTCTTAAAAGGAATTTAACGTCGTTTTTGCCAAGTTGAGCAATAAAATATCCACATATAAGGTACATGTTGGACAGGGATGTATTTGTGAGTGTCAGACAAGTTTTGGTAGAAGGAGGTACATCTTATAATCAGAACAATGTATGGGACTATATAGCAGGTGGTGATGGTAGTTGCTGGGTTTCCAACAAATGAGGCTGATATGATTCTTGTACTAATCTTTGTAACTGAAGACAGGCATTTATCGAAAAACCAACTCCTCCAATAGCAGCTCCTACGGAGTTCTTGGTAGCAGAAGTGGTTATCAGAGTGTTATCTTTCGACACCTTAGTGTAATCTGAGAGAGTGTAATGTACCATGCGATGTTCCTGGATACAGATTATATCAGTGCAATATTCTGTTGCTGCCTCAGTCAATTTCTCCTACGCTATGAGGTTATCTTGATGTTTGGGTGTTGAACATCCGCCATAAGCCTTTGGCAAATAAACCCTGTTACCATCGGGAAGAGTACAATTTCTCCATCAAATGCTGCCCGTAATCTGGGAGTCATTTTGACCAATATCTGCCGATGACTTCTCATATTAACAAACTCTGTCAATCTGCACCATTCCAGCTACCAGCCATTGGATAGATTAGAAAATATCTTGATCAGCAACAGCGAAGACGCTTGTACACGCGTTTGTTACCTCGCGATTAGACTATTGCAACTGCTATACGGACTCCCAGACAAACGTATCGCTAAATTTCAACGGGTTCAAACCTCAGCCGCAAGCTGCAATGATGTCATCAGTGGAGATGGGGCAAACATTTACTGGAGCAAACATTTACAAGTCTCACCATGAATGATAAAACAATCAGTTTTGATTTGAAACGGGCCATTTCAAAACATGAATCTTTCTTTCATAAAAAAAATGGAAAATGCAAAGAAAAATGACTTTACTTGATACTGATGATGCAAACTGTAAAGGTTACATCTCATTGTTTGTCTTGTATATCTGTCTGTTTATTTGTTTGCCTATATGCGTTAATGTTTTAAGCTTATTTATTTTAGATTGCAATGATAACATGAAATGAAATGAAATCGTTGTTTTAAATTGACAACTGGCTGACTTTAGATATGGTCCTATTTCTTTGCGCTGTAACCAAGTTTATGCATACTGTTTACCAGATTGATCTTCTTTCAAAGAATGTGGTCCCATACTCGCGGGATAATTCCCTCAAGTTGATCCAGTGTAGTGTACTGTGTCTATCTGCTTCACATTAGGTGGCTTGGCGGGCTAATCGATGGTGTCAATACTCTGGATATGGTCTGGTTGTGACATTGGCAGTCACCTGATCTCCAACCCGATAGAGAACTTGTGGGACCAGGTGAAATGTTTGAAGCCGACGACACATAAAGGAGCACACTACACGTACAACTACACTGGCTCAACTTGTTGGACTTATCCAGCGATCCAGCGAACATGGAACCACATTCCTCACAGAACATCATCAATCTTGTAACAGTATGTGTAAACGCTGCAATGATGTCATAGGAAGCAGATGGAAGAAACATTGACTATTGAGTCTCACCCTGAATGACAACAATTAAGCTTATTTTGATTTGAACATGTATTTCAAACTTACCTCTTTCTTTCATAAAAGAGCAATATTCAAAGAAAAATTACTTTACTTGATACTGATTAATGTAAAGCTAACATTTTATATTGTTTGTTTGTTTGTTTGTTTGTCTGCGTATTTGTCTTAGTTGTTTGTGTTAACCCCTATGCGTTCATTTGTTAAGCTTATTTATTGCAGACTGCAATGAATTGAAAGAAAGGAAATGAAATCGTTGTTGTAAATTGATAATTTCTTGACTTTAGACCTTTGAATACTGTAAAGTGTCATTTTTTCTGAAAACGTCATTTGGGAAAAGGGATTTGTATTTTGAACCAAAAGTGATTTTTGAAAAGCACAGCTTTTGGGGCATAGCCAAGTGTTTCCTCTCTTCAAAACTTTAAAGTTTCCAATTTGTTTGTTTTTAGTTCCAGTCTAAGTGAAGTTATGCAACGGAAAATGTTCCTTGAATTTTAGGGGGAAACTTATTTTTGGAACCCCTTATAACAGACGATATACTCTGCCGTTGAGTGCAGGCAGTGGCACGGAAGTCGGGAAATTGAGATGCTGAAGCATGACATAACTATGTTATGTCATGTGATAATAGTATTCACCAATCAAATGATAGGAAATTTTCCTGCGTTATAGAAACATGTTCTTACTTAACCTTCGTGCGTGTATGACGTCCGTCTTTCTTGACCAATATGGACACATGCAGTATTGGCCCAGACTGATGCGACAGGCTAACCGATTGAACTATCCAAACACTTGTGTATTTAAGACATATTTTAAAGAATTAACACAAAAAATTGCTGGCGCTGAAAATCAAGGTACCCAATGTAACAGTGTAAATGCAATCCTTTTGGGTGGCCCTTACATGATTAGATGTCCAATGCCATATCATTCAATGAGATTATAGTTTTGTCTTCATCGCGGGTGATGAATTCCATATTAATATTTATAGAAAAAACATTGGGCCTTACATGTAAAAGTGAGAGGGATGGAGGAAGGCCTAATATCGATCCTTGTGGAAATTCCACAAACTTTTCTGTTGCTAAAGTAACGGTTTACACCAATATTTAAACTATAATATTTTTTTTCTGAATAAAAATATTCTATTTTGTTAAGTAATATTCTGTGAACAATATTCAAACGTTTTGAATTCATAAACTTAGTTTCATTTCTATTACCTGGGCGTCAACTACTTTGTCACTTTTGCTAAAACTTGTCGTCAAATATTATACTGGAAGGTCAGTTAAAGCAATATTAGCACATTTTTTTGAAGAGCGCCCCCACTTTTTTCAAAAACATTGAGATTTTTACAACGGTGCCTTGGTAACTGGCTTGTAAACTAGACCTGTGAATGGTTAAACTCTACACTTCGATGTTTCCCAAACGAAGAATTTTTGTAACTAGAATAACTAATAATCGGGGAAATCCCCGCTAATAATCAACGGATGCTGGAAACGGCCTCCAATATGACATACCGGGAAATAGCTCGCCATTACGTGTCAACGCTCATCTATTAGTTGTTTTATTGGTTCAGGCAAGTCAACATTTAGAGGTCATTTTCTTGAGGTGGCATACGATTTCATCATGGCGGACATAAACTTAGCATTTCCAGTTTTGCCGTTAAGTACAATCTAGGATCCAATTCTAATTACAAACACGCTCATTTTATGATAAATACGCATTTTTAGCATTCTCGTTCGCCAGGTGTAGTGTTTCTAGACAATTACCACATAAGCTGTGCAAAATATATAATTTTGAAAATTGGGGGCGCTCTTCAAAAAATGTGCTAATATTGCCTTAATTCGTAAAATTACAAATAACTGTTTCGACTTCGGTAACATGCTCGCCTTCGAATCTCGCCTGTTTTATATCTCATTGCACAGTGTTTGTTCACTCTTGCATGTTTAACAAACGAAACGAAGAAGCGTCAAAGCCACCATCAGCTCTTTTTTGTTTTCAAATTCAAAATGCACATTTTGTCTCTCTCAATTGCTAATGTTCTGGTCATATCAACAACTGAATTACTAGTCTTTCTGAAAAACAGTCACTAAAACATTTTAAAAGATGTCATGTACGACTGTTCTAGACCTAAAAAAGTCGGATCCCGACTTGTATTAGTAAAACTGGTAAACAAAGCATAAAACACCATATCTTGACAAATACGGCGGTACGCCTTAACCACTTTCAGGGGTCTTTTTAAACAATTTGCAATACAACAGTGCAAAAATACTTTGATGACATTAGGTGCGCGATTTGTTTACATTTTGAAGAAATCGCTGATAGTGGCTTTAATAAGAGAATAGACAAAACCCACATGTACTAAATGAAACAAAGCAAAACAACGCAGAATAGCAAGGCACCTTGGTCCAACATTGAACCACTAGTACTTATCGAATGCGGGATTCAGATCAACACTTAAATTTAAAGGTTTATTTCGTGATTCCAGCACATTTCTGTTTTATCCATTGCTCAGATATCCTTGAGAAAAGGCCTATTCACAAAGTGTGATTTGATCCCGATCTTGCGGTTTTGTGTTTGAGCAATTGCTGTGTTCCCACGGTCCCATAGGCCACTTTGCTGTAATTTCTGTCCTTTACGACAGAAAATACAAAAATTGCGATTTCTACAGATACAACCGAATTTGCACGTAAGATATTAGGTACACGTGTATTACTAATGCTAAACGGTTCAATGATATAAAAAATCTCAACTTTTTTTAGGTAAGTCGGGGGTGACGAGGTGTGGATCACGAATGATCTCCATATTCGTCGTCATATAATCATTGATTTGTCTTAACTTTACAAGATTACATGATCCAAGTGTATTGGAATGTAATGAGGTGGGTCATTTTCTTCAAAATACATTAGTCACACTTATCTATTGTTTTTTGATTTTTTTTCACTTGATTCCTTTCTAAAAAAATTTGTATTTTTATGTGTTTCAAGAACGATTTAACCAAGTTATGACCAGACTATTTCAACCCATTGTAAGGTCCTCTAAATGCTCTACACAACTAGAAATCAAACGATTCAAAATTATACTGAATGAAATAGTATTAAAAAGATGGTGCGACAAATAGACAACCAAAATGAAATTTAAGAATTACAAAGTATCATATTACTCATGTGTGATAGTATAAAGAAAGAAAAACGTTAACAATCTAGTTGCCACTAATGTTGCAACAAGGATACATTTATGTACAGAGTGTCCCAATTAAAATTGCAACACTTTGTGCCAGCCACCATAAGTTTTGAACAAAATCATGTGACTATTTGCTATTTATATTAAGGTAAGAGGGAAGAGTTAGCTAATATCCCTGAAAATTGCATAGCAATAGAGTCAATAGTTTATAAGATATGACCCCAGCAATTAAGTAACCTGAGGAGCTGCTAACCACAAGAATGGCACTGACGAAACCAAGATGACAAAATACCATTTTGATTGCAATCAACATTTTAATTGCCGAAATTCTGCATGAAACCTTTACTTGATCAAAATAGCGACATTTACATAATTATCATTTAACTGATGACTGCACTGATGATGAAAAAAACCTAATTTATGTGGTGATATAAATACATTTCAAGAATGACATAAAATAAAAAATTAAATGTTCTATCGACAACTCCCACCTTGTCCACATTACGTAAAATGATAAATTCGTTGGGTTGCAACTTGCTTGCTACATTCTGAACTTGATGAAAGTAAAACATATGTTTTCAACACAAAACTCAATAATAACACCCGTATATTTATTCTGTCATTCAATTTTGGGTTAAGATAACTCTTTGTGTGCTATAACAAAACTGTGATGATTGATTAACTAAAATCTAAAGTTGTCTATTTTGGACAATACGAGGTATTTGTTGATCATATGTTCCTAATTTCATCTTACAGGTGTGTTAAAATGCACGTTTATTAGCTGTTATTAACAATTGAAACATTCATATGTTAATATTTGTTGCAGCACCAGTCGTTTAAAAAAGCAGTAAAATGGGGGTTAGACTTGGATTCATATTGGTTGTTCTGCATAGAGTGCGTATTTGTAGTTTCTAGCGCCTCAATTTAAAAAATGGGTCCTGCGGGTTGCCTGATTTCTGGGGTCATATTACACCAAAGAACAAGAAGACACATTATATTTTTGTTCAAACCTTATGGCAGCCGGCACCAAGTGTTGCGTTTTAGTGGGACACGATGCATCGGATTCAGGTGCCCATATCCTACTCATATATGAAAAACAGCTACCCTTGACAACTGAATGTTTTAAAGAATAAGAGCTGGTGTAGCTAGAAATGAGTATAGCGCATTCAGGAAAGCAATTAAGAAAGATTAAAACAAGCGAAATTCGGAAGATTATCGAATACCACGTAAGGAAACATAATAGAGAGCTCACTATTTGTGAGCAATGAAGAATGAAGGTCAACCCTCAGATTTTTTACTACCGTGCCTGAAAAAATGAGAAAACAAGTCTACCATTTTTACAACGTGGGCGTACGTACGCCCACCCACTCCCCAACAGAAATCAAAATTAAATAAAACGCATTACGCACCAGATTTTGAAAATTTACGTATTGTGAGAAAACCCTTTTTGTTTAATCAATGTTATGTATGTTCTTGATAACTGTAACAGATGTATGCTCTTATGTATGGTAGTCACTCTCTCTCTCTCATATGGATGTGCCTAGTTAAGCAATGCTATCATAGGATTCATGCAATTGGTATGCACAACAAAAGATAGCCCTAAAACTTTGAATGTGTCACAAGGGCTTTGAGCCTTGCTTAGAGGCCTTAATCTGAATTGGTTTCGTTTTGTTCATTTGTATTGAGCGCTGAACGCGCGATAGTGCGCGCCTGAACCACGCAGAAGCTTCTGATCATCAATTATGAAGTATTTATTTATTTTAAATAATCGATTTTGATTCATGATGGAAAGGGCGCGAAAAGTACTAAAAAACCTGAGCCGGCTAAGAAAATGTCGGTTCAAGAATATCAACAAAAAGGTATAGTTTGATTGTGTTCCTGTTTTTGGTAAAGAAGAACAACTTCTGTTTGAGCAAGGATGTGTCAAGGTTTGAGTGACATTTATGTAAACGTCTTATGGTGTCACTGCATTATCTAAACGTTTGACTCTGGTTCGACAATTACGTTTGAAAGGGACCTTCGGATGGAAACGGGATACTAGCACCTTACGTCATGCAGTCACGCAGGCACTCGATCCCTCAGAGCATGCCCTCTAGGGGCCTATAATCAGTTAAATAAGTCCCTCCTCTCTTGAGCCATGGCTGCTTGAAAACGAAGGACAGGCCAACTAGCCTATATATCCTCGATGAGAAAAAATAAAGTGCTACTAGTATTGTAGGGAAACAGACCCAGTGGAAGAGAAAGGTTTGTGAAAAGCCCTAATCACTTGCCTAATGGCAATCGTTATTAAATACAATAGGACATGACACTCCCTCGGCGATGCACTGCCTTAGTTAGACTACCAAAAACTCCATAGCACACCTTTAAATGTGTACTCCATAGGGAGATCAACTGATCGGTTACACAACAAAGGGTCTAGTAACTTAGTGGCGAGGCTTTTTACACTGGTAATGGCTTGGGCGGGGCCATACTTTGTGTACCCACTCTCGGCTTACAGACAGATTTCCTACTTCGATTTACTGGGCATTGTGATGGCTGCAATTCGATCAAGTGCCATTAGCACCAGCCTTCTATATCACCGTTTCATATTCAATACTACGCAAAGCTATCGTTGGACTTATTCACACGATTTAGCAATGGAACCATATACAAGGCGACGTTAGTGTTGTGTTAACGCCTCAACTATAATAGTCCCCTCTCTCCTGTTTTGGACAAAGTTTCTTCGCTTTTTAGACTCCTTTCTTTCAATTCAGTCGCCTGGCACTCGAGATTTGTTTCTTTACATTTATACGAGTGTTTGTGTCAACATACCTATGGGCACCCAGGTGACATGATCCTCTGTGTTTTTGTTGATACAAACTATCTGAATGATGTAAATCCCTGAGTGACCGAGACTCCTTCCTAAATAACACGCAACCTTTAATCTTGATTGAAGGCTCCAAGTGGGTTACTTATTTTATTGGGAGATTTTACAGTACTTTATAAATATTTTCAAAAGTAGAAACTATACTGTATGGATCGAATCATACTAAAAAATAACAAGTAAGGTCTATTACGAAGTTGCTGTAAGTTCTCAAGCATGTCAAGTAATGTTTTAATAGTGACAAGATCATACCCATCACACAAACGCCTAAGGTTTACCACTAACATGGCTGCCGTAAGGATAAAAAAACTCTTGGATAGACTACTTTTTTGCATGGCATTTGAAAAAAAATGCTTTAAAATTGTCTGAAAATGCACTAGTTATATCAAGAAAGTGATCATGTAATTTCATGATTGACATGGTAGATTGGTATGTTTTCTTAAATTAAATGGCATTTGGACAGTCAATTTGAGGCAATTTGCCCCGCGATCATCAATTTCACATCGATTGGCTCATTATGAGCCGTACTGACTATGGAGCATCTAGTGCTGGGTGTTTTGATATACTGTGTTTTGGATTCATAACTTTACAAAATTGCCTCCACTCATATGTTTTAAAATTTTAATTTGTTTATTTAACCCGTACTTATATTGTTGTATTTCCTCTGTCAAAGTTTTAAGATTGAACGAAACATGCTTCAAAATTTTGCCTTTTTTTACTACTCCTGTATAAGATGCGTTAAAGGTGTTTAACTTACCCCGTTCTTCCTTGTAAAACGTTGGGTTTTAAACCTAGCCACTCCCATCATATAAGTGTCTGAAATCCTGAAAACAGTGGAATTAGCATTTAAGAACATGTGTTTGCTGGTTGTGTTGTTGTTGTTTTTGTTAATTTTATGTTAATTTAATGTGTTGTTTGATTGTTTTAGATTGTATATTACACTTACTCTGGTTGACCACTAAATTCGAAACGAATAACAGCATTTGTACTTTTGTCAAAAAGAACGAAATTCCATACAACTACTGTTTGTTTACAGTTGCCTTGAAAGGCTACAAAGATGTTTTCTTTTGTAAGGGTTGTTTTTGGTGTGTTTTTGCAGTTCCCCAGGTAAGTTTTGTTACTGATTGTCTGGTATTTTTGTCGTCATATCTAGGACATTTCCTACCTAAACACCACCCGCAAAAGCCAGTTGGCGGGCGCCACGGGGGGGGGATGGGGGGGGTGGGGGGGGTGGGGGGGGGGGGAGGGGGGGGGGGGGGCTGCAGGGGGGCTCTTTCCCCCCAAATTCCCCCCCCCCCCCGGTCGAAAGAAAATGAGGGAATTCTTTTGGCAAAAGGTTCGGCGATTTGGGCCAATCACCAAATTTTGGGGAAAAAACAAGCGATTTTTTTTGGCCAAAATGGTAAAATCTCCAAATATTGATACTTTTTGGCCCCCCCCCCCATTCACTTTTGTCCGTCCCCTCCCCCCCCGCCCGCCGCCTCCCCGCCCCCCCCCAAAAAATATGTCCTTGCGCCGCACTGAGTCACAAAACATTTTTCCCCCTAATGCTCATATGCCCCTGTTTTCTCAGATTTCAGTCAGCCACTTTATCTGGTCTGCTGCTGGGCCCAAGGGAACAATTTGTAATGAGGGATACGTCCCGACTTTGGACGGAGATATCCTAGGCAAGGCACGGCACGGCAATGGTCTCTCCGTATTTTTTCAGGTGGTATTGAGGTTTAAGGACGTTGGATACAGGTCTACTTTTAATACACATACACCGGAGTTTCCACACATTAAAAAGAGCAAGTCATATAACTGATAATTAATTTGGGTTTTTTCGTTTATTGATAACTATGGTGGTCACTCACCCCTCAAGCGATTTTCCCAAACGAGGTAACCTAAGAAATTTCCACACTTCTCGCGAATATATAAGCTGAAATACCGCACAAACCAACTAACACTTATAAGCAGGATTTCAATGTTGTTCTGTGATGGATGGTGTATTAATTTAAATTCAATTACATATTTGGTCACTCCGGCGATATATGTTCAAAAATCCATCATGGAGAAGCACAGCCTACAATTTAAGAGAACCCTGAGAACAAAAGGAGTAAATCGTATTGTTCAGTTCAATTCACATGATGGTATAGGCTATATAATATATCGTCTTCTTGTAGTTGTAGTTTGTATGAATATGACCATACCATCCTAGGGACGTTTTTAACGGTTCGTTTGATTTTCATATCTTGATGCTTGCATTTTAAGCTGACATCCCTCGCGGCATCAAATCAAGCTCACCAAAACGTTTATCGAAATTTCCGATTGCCCGGAACTTTCTCACAACAAGAACCGCTGTATACTCTCAAAAGCGGGGAAAAAACTTGACGGGTTTTTTTTAATTTCCATATCAAATCAATACATTTATTTGTGTTTCGCGTGCGGTGCTTTACAAATAATATTTATTTTCAATATAGTGAAACTATTCTTTAAGTTTAACTCTATTCAAAAAGCAAAGACGGTGAAAATTTAATTTGTATAAGCATTTGCTTCAGGCGTGTGGTGACATTGTATCATATATGTGATTATTTCAAAACATAAATCAAACCGCCATGATCTATTCTATTATACGCTCCTATACCTTGTCATACTCACGGAATGTGCGGAACAATGATCATTGAAGAATAGCTTCAGAATTTTGTAGAACTTACAATTTCCCCGCTTTTAAAAACAAGAAAGTTGACGTGATGATGTCATATATACATAAGCAAACAGCGCTTCTTCATGAGCTGATTTAGGTGCAAACTAAAATACGCATATTTTTGCCTGAGCTTTAAAAGTGCTCAAATTGTTCCCCATTTATCCCAAATCCCATTGAATCCATCGAAATTTTGATTTTGTTTTATCACTAGGCTCAAAGCTTCTCAAATATAAGATCTAAAATATTCGGTTAGAGCTTATGTTTATTTATTCTCAATTATTATTGTTTTCTCCTTTCTTTTCATGCTTGGCAAACTTAGGCCTATACAGGCATCATATCGGTATATAGCATGGTCTAAGACTATCAAACTGGTAGATATAAACTGACGTTCGTGATCATTGTGCAATAAAACGACAGTCATTATTTAGATGTATTCATTTTTCGTAAACCTGTTTGAGCCAGGTAATGATATCCATCTAGTAACCCTTACCAGAAGATTATAGGCATAACATAACATCTTACTAACATCGAAAGTTAAACAAAAAATAGCAAAGTTCTTTATTGCCTTCCTTGTAGTTGTACACAATCTGTACAGAATTAGCTAAATCCTGCGTTTAGTTCTAGAAACACAATTTGTAATGAAAGTTGTGATCAAATCCCATTTCCTATCAGAGTGTGTATCGTGCAGTGATTTCTTTCGTTGTTGCTTCATCCTTCCATGAATACTCCCGCTTATATCCCAAGTTTTATTGAAATCATATCACAAATCACGTTTCACACCTGAGCTGCGCGTCAAATGCTTTATTCAATAAAAGTTGAATTACTATACTTGGGAAGCGATCGAATTGTTCAATGCGGCGGCTAGGTTGAAAGGCATAGCGGTGTGTTCTTCTATCCGTCGTTATTAAAAAGGTGCAATTGTAACATTTGTTACAATTGTCGTTATTACCGGAACGATGGCTATCCAGACAGGAGATTGTATTGGATGTGATCAGCTAGATACAACTTGTTTTCATCCAAATATATAGTACTTTTTCCCCTCATTTTGAATTACAGGAAACAGTTTTACAATCATTCAAACTGGAAGATGGGTGGTATTTTAGGGCTCAACCCAAAACATGGCGTTCTTGAGAGCAGAACAATGAAAGTTTCACATTGAGACTGACGGGGTTTGACGGGCACATGATTAAGGGGTCCACCGAATACATGCATTATACGGCTAACCAGATTTGACGGATTTTCAAAATCAAGAGGTCACAACCTATCCACGCTGCTCTTATGTGAAAAATCACAAATTTAAGGCTGACCCATGCAGTTCCTATCTAGATAACAATTTAAACAAATTCCATATTACATAGCCATAGCCACTAAGAAATAGAACAGACATAATAGTAAAGAAATGCAAGTCCATGCATAGGCATTAAGGTATTATATATTGTAACAAATGTATTTTATCCCCTATACTGCACCCTAAAACAGATTAGTCAGCGGGGAACTCATCAAATAATTTGTCAAATTTATGACATAATTTGGATCAAATTGAACCAAAATATCATTTTGATGCAAAATAAGTCAAATTGAACCAAAATATTATCATTTTGATACAAAATAAGTCAAATTGGGGTACAAAAAAAAAAAAAAAAAAAAACACAACCTATCCACGCTGCTCTTATGTGAAAAATCACAAATTTAAGGCTGACCCATGCAGTTCCTATCTAGATAACAATTTAAACAAATTCCATATTACATAGCCACTAAGAAATAGAACAGTGTTACGAGACGTACTCAAGGTCAGAAAAGTAACCGCCCGTGGTTCATAAAACAAAATTCACAATGACTATTTGTAAGAAGATTGACTTGACCAAGATGTAAATTCAAAGTAATGATTTTAATACATAAATTAAATCACACAATATACACAATTAACAATGCACAACATTATTATCAATATTTCTTACCTATTTAAAAATCAAATTAAACACACACCATCTCAGGTTAAACTTAAGTTCAAAGTTCACTGTTGGGTGCGCACCAGTCTCTTGTAGAATCAGATCCACATAAATCTTGGCGACACAATTCTTGCTGGTACAGTTCAACTAGTTTCGCGAAATCGCAAAAGTCCTTTTGGTCTAGACCGGCCGATTAATTTATAAACTCGTAGACTTGAAGAACTACTGGAAGTATATCTGCAGCTTGGCGTAACAATAGTCCACAGGTACTCAGTGCATTAAAGGTGAATATCACTGGTAAAAGACACAATCCTGCTGATATTTTAATGTTAACCTTTGTTTTTCCAAAGGTACCAAATTTTGAGCAGTTCTGACAATTCTAGCAACTTTCTAGAATTGTATGGAATAACATAAGATAAATCAAATGTTATGAAAGTTCTCCACCTTCTGTTTGAGAGGTCTACACTCGATGAAATCTCTTGTCAACTGGCAAAGAGAAATGACTTGCAACAGAATTTGTCCATAGCAAAATTTCCCATGATCGCTGAAACATGTTTAAAAGGAAGTCCACATCCTGTGCTCGAAGTGTTTTGACATAGCAATTACACAAAGTCTATTGTTCATCAACAGGTGTGCAATCTTGCTTCCTATAGGTAAACAAAGAACCTCTATTCAATTCTCAGAATGAAGATGATAAGACACTATTGTCCTCTATAACTGCGGACGTCTTCTGACATGTTCTTCAGGATGTTTCACACACTAGTCCATTTAGAACTAGGTCAATCAGATAAGTCATGCTTATTGCACAACACATTGCAAGTTTCATATTTTCCAGTTCTCCTCACTCATAATTTATATGATTAAATTTAACATGATTTAATTAATATAATACAGAAAAATAATATAACATTTAGGAGTCTGTCACAACAGACATAATAGTAAAGAAATGCAAGTCCATGCATAGCCATTAAGGTATTATATATTGTAACAAATGTATTTTATCCCCTATACTGCACCCTAAAACAGATTAGTCAGCGGGGAACTCATCAAATAATTTGTCAAATTTATGACATAATTTGGATCAAATTGAACCAAAATATCATTTTGATGCAAAATAAGTCAAATTGAACCAAAATATTATCATTTTGATACAAAATAAGTCAAATTGGGGTACATTTTGGGGTACATTTTGGGAGACCATTACATGAGCAAGATACCCACCTTAATGGAAGTCTCTTGGGGGTTAGGTCCAAGGATCAAATCCAACCTAACGTTGCAACATTGGCCTTTGGCCTATTTACGGCACGCGTAATTATTTTTTAATTGGTATCAATACCATATGTATATATGTATGCATGTATTCCCCAATCTCAAACCAACGTTGACAATACACGCACACAAAATGAGATGAGCAACAAAATGACCCCTCCCAGATGAATATGCTTGAAACATGCGCGTACAACATCTAGAGGTATTTGGATAACACATCTTTTATCACACGATTAAAATGTTATACATTTGAAGTTTGTATGATGCTTTGTTGGATTAAATTGAAATTAAAAAAGTTTTAGACCCAGGTTAACTCGTGGTAATTTTAACATAGATACTAGCATAGATAATAATACGCATAGTTGTAAGCTTTAAAGGGGCAGGCAACAACAACATTAGATTACTTTCTGTTATCATGTTTATACTATTTAAAGCTTTATTCCCTTAAACGTTGAAATATTATAGACCTGCGAATAATACATACTCTCTAAATGTAAACGAGTGAAAATTTCACTCCCCAAAAGAGTGAAACTCTTGTAAACCACTCCAAAATGAGTGGTTTGTACTTATAAAGATCAAATTTCCAGAGTAAAAGAGTAAAAACTACTCATTTTTGGAGTGGTTTACAAGCTTTCCACTCTTTTGGATAGTGAAATTTTCACTTGTTTACATTTAGAGAGTAATTAACATAATCATAGATATTTTATTATTTGGTTTGATTGCCTTTGTTTAACTTAACTATGAGTTTTCGTTTGAAATATGGTAAGGACATGTCTATTATGTTTAATTACTGATGTTACTTTTACTTCACGTGTATAGTTTACACAATGGTCTACAAAGGAAATGCAAACGATACAATCTCATATTATTATTTTATAATTGAGAAGTTTGGGTAAAATTTCTACTCAAACAAGAAAAATATGAATTGAGATCTCACTATGAAGCTTCAATTTAAAATGTATGATTATTATAATCTGTGAATCTCATCCAAAATATTTGATGTGTAAGAAAGTCATTTGCTTCTTTCGCAAATGGCACACTTACAGTAGCAGGAATTTAACATACCTCGTATTTGAAGATCTTTTCGGTTGCTCTTCCCATTCTTTCTATAAAATTTTCTTGGATGTTTAATAGACACTCTAGTTTATATAACGGTAAAAATATTTATTCCATACAGAAATTCGTTAACGATAGAAGTACAGAAGCAACGGTCATCTCATATAGTCTATTAGATGTGATTGGAAAGAGAGATCTTTTTTCTGACATAAAAATTATGATAATCTTTACCGGTAATTGAAATATACATTTGTTTTATTTTGGACACTCTTCAAAGGAAGGAGTAGCCATGATCATGATTAAGTCTCATTGGTGGCAATAACTTTTCTAAGCCATAGCATGGACCAGTATGGACACGGCTGCCCGTTACCAATCCCTGAAAGATACCTTTCTTCAGCCAACTCGCTTTCTAATCGTACATCCTTGAAGTAGCTTCCTTAAATATCTTGTTATGAAGATTTATACCTCGAAATTCTACAGAAACCCCGATTTAAATTATCTGGCTTTTAACGCTAAATACAACAACGCCTCCCCCCTAATTACTCGTTGTATTGTATTCTGCCAACTCACTTTCCATGCCATTATATTCAATTGTCTACATGTCAACCCTATGTGTATTTTTGTGGTGTTTGGAGGAGGGATCCTCTTTAGCGGCTATTGTCCGTTAAATGGGTTGAAGTTTCATTCCCGCTAGCTATGATGGACCATCTCTTTTGTTACGGTAATTTACTAATGTATTTTTAGTATTAACGCAAAAAAGGCTGGGAAGCCGATCGTTTCTCTCCATATGCATACGATCGTCAAGTAGGTGTTGAGGCATTCGCATGTGTGTCAACGTATTTTCTGTTAAGTGATAAAAAGGTGTGCGCTAAGAACACACGCACATATCAGTGGTAAAAATACAAACAAGACTATCACTCAAAGGTAATAAGACATTGTATATTAGTTTCAGAAAGCACCGTATTGTTTAATTTGTTTACTTCCAAAATAGAATTCTTTACCGTGGTGTAATTAATTCCCTTTACTTTTTCCTTAGCTTCAATGGCTTTTTCCATGGTAACACCATACGGCGCGATTTTAAATTGGTCAGGATTCGTGGCGACTAATTAGGCTCAATCAAGGCGTATGAGTGTATCAGAAAGCATGAGTTATATTGGATTGAGAACCAAATAGGAGTGTTCATTTTATCAAAGTCGAATTTCGATAAGATTAGTTTTCAAGCATGATGAAAACAAACAGGCTCCAAGATACCAGGATCGAGTATTTTGTAGTAAACTAAGTGACTGTATAGTCTTCTAAGACAAGATCGGGGTAAACCTAAAACGTGGATAAAAGTTGCGCCAAACGCATGTTTAAGTAATGTAAAGAAAAGGGAGACCTCTGAGAGCTTAGAGAGAGAAAGCACGATTAAGAGAAAGGGAGGGGAGATAGAGGGAGAGAGAGAAGAACAGAGACAGACAGACGGACAGACAGGCAGACGGGGGAAGGCTATTACACCTTGCGAACCACCAAATTACATATAAACAGATACCACGCCCAGGACAAAAAAAAAAAACAGGAAAAAAGCTTTCTGTTCAAAATCTGTCCTTATCCCAGTGGCACATCAGGAAAAATGACGTTCATTACAACTTTATACGATGTATAATGATTGTGAATTATTTGTATGTGTAAGTTATTTTAATGTCAACGGTTATATTGTGATTGATTTCACGCTGTAGTATGTTAATCTTATGACATTATAACATTAAACCAACCAAATATAATCAATGACGTTGAAATAATTTGCATACTACAACCAATTCATTCACAACTATATTATACAGCGTATGACGTTGTATTAACGTCATTTTTCCTGATGTGCTCACTGGAATAAATAAGGGACGGATTTGGGGCAGAAAAACTTAACCCCCCAAAAACGGAATTTGAAATGTAGTGGAACGAATGAATATAAATTGATACTTAAAGGAAAACAGTCATAGTGGAACGTTCGCGAACGCAACATCACCGACAAAAAGTCTACGTCTTCACTGGTCTAATTTAACTGCATGTCTACATTTTAATTGCCGTTAGCAGTAGAAGCCTTTAAATCCTAAATATTTTCATTATGGAGTTACATGAAGACGATGAAGTGAAGTCACAACAAATTACAAGTTTTTAGATTGAACATTGGCATTCAGTAACTAAATTAAAGCAAACAAATATAGCGTCGTGGGCTATATCAGTTTGAGCCATATGAGACCATCGCTTTTCATTAATCATCTTGACTACACCGTTTCGTAAATTATTTTAGTTAAATAATGACTTATTCAGGTGAGCGTCTAACGTGAGATAAACTTGGCTTCTTTGACATGTTTTAGAGCACAACCAGTTCTATATATAAAAACATATAATCAACAAATTGTACGGAAAACTAACCATATTGTTTAACTTTAAAAAACAGTAAGTATGAGGTTTTAAAAGACGGTCTACTAAAACCAAATCAATTACTAGTCTTATTGTTGGTTTTTATAACATCACCATAATACATTGATAAATTTATTTTAAAACTTAAGTGTTGGCTTTCTATCGAATATATTACCCTTATTGGAAAGACTATTCTAAAAGGTTCCCCAAATTAATCCTTCATAAAATAAAGCAAATAAATGTCATTTTTTTAAAACCATCACAGTGGTTGTTGTATTCATGGTGGGCTAGATCGCTGGTGAGATTCGATCCGTTACATTTGATTTTATTCATCTATTCTTAAGTTGTATTTTAACAGTGAAATTTATATAGGTTGGGGTGTTGTGTAGCTCTATAGTTGAGTTGTAAAATGTCAACTATCTTGGAAAATTGATTACAGTACCAAAACCCATCTCGCGGAATACCCGCTGAGAGTTGGGCTTCTCTTTTACCCGAATCGATCGAGATTTTCTTTAATGAAAACAAAAGTTAACGATACTAGTATGGCTAAAGTCGGTCGAATGGCATATTTTAAAAGCGCCTGCCTTAGAATACAGCTTGCATCGATCATTTGATCGTTAAGGTGATTACATGTACTAAACAGTGTCACCAAAAATGATCTAAACAGATGAACTCTGAAGAAAAGTTAAACCCAAGTATGAAAAAAACCACCATGATAGTTATGAGTCAACGCAGATCCGCTGAGGTGGGGTTTTTAACCCCAAGGTATTTTCTCTACTCCCAAGGTCTTGTTCGGGAGAAAGTATGCATGCGATGGTTCAGTGGGTAGGTTTGGCGGCATTTAGGTCTTTATTTAAGGGAGATAGCACTGAGCAAAATTCGCAAACTGTCAAAACTTCTTAACTTGGTACTAATAATTCATCACTTACACTCTTTTGCCAATCGAAGATAAATTTCAATAAAGATACAACTTATCAACAATTTATGTTCTAATGTTCCACAAAATAATTTTTTAATTGAAATTTACACAGTTCTAATTGCAAATGAGGAGCGAAAATATAATTTTATCTATATACTTTGCAGCGGGAGTTTCATAACGAAACCTGTTCAGAGAATCCGTACATGAAGTTATTCTATTAATTCTAGAAAATTGGCTTGCATTCGGAAAATAATGCCAGGCAGTACTGTGCTTTCTCATTAATACGTGAAGGCGTCAATTCACACATAATAAATGCGCCAACATTTCGTTTGTTTTGTCTAGTGGAATTTGGCTTTAGGTTGCTATCTCATTTAGATAGCTAGGGAAAATCCGGGGACTTTCAAAGATCTGCAAATAGTCTAATTTTCGTTTATAGACGACCAATCATCAGGGATAACAATAATTTACGTCACAAGCAACAATAATATTTGTACATTTGTTCGTTTTTTTTTGCATTTACAGACAAAATAATGGGACGTATTTCTAAATTCTTGTTTGTTGAATAAGCCGCCTGGTTGCATGCATTGCGATTGATCACGCTTCAAACAAACTCGAAATGCGAGGGGTTTCGAGTGGATACTATCGATTGATTAAATAAAAAAGGCATATCCATCTAGCAAACCTTAATTTAACATAGATGATTGCATATCAGACGGGGGATCGACTCTCCCGGATAGAAATTTGTACAGAAAAATTAAAGAGAAAGATTAACAAGGGACGCGAAACTCGGGGGAAGTGCAACAGGAAGTTTTTTTACTTTTGAAATGCCATGACCGATCTCCAAACACCCGAATCTATTATGGAGGGATGTTATCAGGCAGTACGCCAAAGTGTCCGCAAGGGACACATTTAGGCTTGTTACCTTGATAACACATCAGCAGTGAAACGATATGTTACTGTATCACCCTATGATCACGAACCCTGACAGTTGCACTGATGATACGAGAGATCGCCTTTGCTAGATCAATCGATTTCTGGCTAGCAAGTTGTATGCAGTGCGACCAAAAATATCTCGGCTGACACGAAGTGCAGACTTAGGTCACACGATACAAGGATTGTTGTTGAAATTAGTTTGCGCTTTAAAAGAAATGCTTTATTACAATTAATTAGTCTTCGTATGTGATTTTCTTGGTATTTTGCCTTATTCTTTTTAACAAAATAAAATGCAAAACATCTCCTTTAGATAAAATGCTTCCCTTCAGGACAACTTGTTAACTGTTGGAATATTAAAAGGTGACTACCTCGCCTGAATACTAATTCCTAACATTAGAGGTGGGGCCCATTCCGCACTATTACTTTGTCACTAAGACGGACGACAATTCATCAAGCCCATGTACGTACGGCATTAAGTCTTACTTATTTTAAATCAATATTGAGGGATTTCTGATTTTCAGATTTTATTATTTTTTCCATCTCCATGTACAAATATATATACAGTATCATAATGTGATGCAGTAGGATAGAGATGAGGATGCCATCAAAAACGCAGAGTGTGAGGCTGATAGCACCCCCGTGGGTTTACCTCTTATACAAACATAATAACAAAAACTATACCTGATTTACAAAATAGTATAATTAATAAAGAGTTTAACATGATGAGTAAATAAATATACAAATTAATTTTAGAAATTAAGACTATGCATTTACAGAAATTGTAGCATATACCCATTATAAAAAAGAAGCTATTCAATTTATATGTCAAAATATAGATGAATATATGGGAGAGGCATGTGAATTAGTACAACCTGAATCTTAAACACAAATGGGCGCACGACAACATATATGAAAAATAGCACATTTAATTGGGAAAATTGTCTCCACGGAATTAAGCTATATTTAATTACATGTGAATCTTGAACTGTAACACAAAATCGCGGATTGCGACGCGGAAGTCACTACAAACACGACTCAGTCCATGTTCATGATAGTGTCCGTAATACCAATACCTAAGTAAAACGGCGAGTTCTCCTGTCATCGAACTTCTGCCCCAGGGTATAAAAAAAAAAACGAAAACGTCTTAACCACACACACAAACGTAATCCTGAGTACTCGTGTAATGACACCCTATGGTTACCTATGGCATGCCTCTCATTTCCCGCTTTTTCCCGTTCAGCGACGATATGTCAATCAAACACACCTTATGACCAAAATGAATGAAAAAAATCTCCGTCTGACCTCAAAAAGAAAAACGACAGAATTCAAATCGTCATCTTTTGATCTCAGGTATGATATAATAATACTTTGGGATCGTTTCACATGAGGTTATGACAAAAAATGTGGGTCCATGCTCAATCTCTATTTCTATTAAAGACGAGAAAAGACTCGTCAATATTGTAATCGTATTAAATGGACACGCTAGAAAAAGGGTTAAATTTCAGGGTTATATTCACGTGTTTTTAGCCTGCGGGGTCTGACAGCTTTAATTTTATTTGAGATTCTCTCGGCTGATTCGTATTATGTGAATAAATTACGGTGGCGTAGGTAATGACGCGCGCCTAGAGATACAACTATATCATCCTACGTCTCATTCACAAGTGTTGTTCGTCTCATTGGACACGTTTCACTGACTGTGATTTAGATATACCCGCCCTTTAACTCCCAGACGTGATTTCGTTGAAATCCCTATCGAGAAAGTGCGTTTTCCTTGATATAAAAAGCACAGATATGCAATCATTCAACGGCGTTTATCAAGCAGTTAACAGCTGTCATGTCTTCCCGCACTTCTTTTTCTTGTTTTCGTTTATGATTCATTAACGATGATGACGATGGTGATGCATAGGCTAATAGTTATAATGATGATCGATGATCTACGACAATGACTACGATGACGATCACAATGACGATGACGACGATGATGATGATGACGACGACGGTGACGATGACGACGATGATGATGATGATGATGATGATGAAGACGACGACGACGACGATGACGATGATGATGATAATGATGTAGTACAAAAATGCACAAGTTGTCGTTTGCACCGTAATGACCTCACGATATAATTTACAGTAATATCATGTAAAATTATATTGGTGCTATGCTATAGACAGCGTGACAAAATACTTTTTTTTCGATAGAAACATTCGGACACACGGACTTCATCCCCAACGTAATTGAAACGCGTTTTTATCAGCAAGTGTGAGAATAAAGTTTAAGTGACGAAGCCACAGATCTGATTTGGCTCAGGCAGGTAAACAAATAACCCGGCAATTCACACCGAGCAAATCCCATGAAAATACGCCTCTCGTCTTTCCGTGTGTGCACAATATAGCCCCATGTATAACTTGTAAACATTCCCTATACCTACTCGGTACACGAGCAAATCCTCTTCAAAGGACTTTGACATGAAAAACATGATCTTTTCCTTGGCTTGTTTTATTCAAAAAATTGCATGAGCAAATTGAAAGCTCATAGACCTGCTCCATGACGCGCTTTATACGGACATTGAGCGTCCCGTCTCAGATTATTTGGTTTATTTAAAGAACTCGCCAAAGCTGCTTTTTTTCTGACCTTCTCGTTGTGACTTATGATCTCGCGTCTCAATAGCTTACATACGGATTGTATGGCTGTTTTACAATTATATTGGCTCGGGCGAACAGAAGATATCACGGGAGAAAAATGGGAATATCAATCAATCACGAGAACGGATCAAACACACGATTGAATTCAACACAATAAACATTCTAGCCATAATAAGAGTAAAATCTTATATACTTTTGAATAATATGAATTTTAAAAATAGAAAAAGCAATAATTCGCCATCTATGCCATATTGGTTTTGGGCAATAGCCACTGCTGTTAGATTTAATTAAGACGCCACGCATGAGATACCAAATTATATAGGTTGAAATAGCCGCTGCTTCAACCGAGTTCGGTCATTTTGTCTTTCAACAAACAAAATCAAGAACGCGCACTCTGAACAAAGTTATGATTCCCTATAAAAGCACTATAAAAGCATAAGTATTGTATTGTGAAAGGTTTGACAATACATATAAGAATAAGTAAATTTATTATATCCATTGAATTATGTAGCATTCGCGATTGTTATCTTTATTTAATTTCATTTAATTTCGAACCATTAGGGTGTTCGTAGTGGTCGTAAATAACATAATTCTACTTGAAGAGCGTAGAGGCCAAATAAACACACACACACACACACACAAAAAAAAAAAAAAAAAAAATGTATGTGTGTGTGTGTGTGTGTGTGTGTGTATTTAAAAATATAGATAAGGCGTCTTTTACAATCAGCTCTTCAATTCAACAGCAGTAATTCGCTTCAGATTCCTCCTTTACCGTGCTCAATTTTGTATGTCTTGAACTGCCTGAGAGTAGTTTGTATATCTTTCCAGCTTTTATTGAATAACATTGACATTGTACTGTTGTGATACGTGTATACGTTGTATATATCTACGACCATTCATCTCGGTTGTGTATATCTTGACTTCATTGTTGAGGGTTGGAATGATTCATGGATTAACAGTTCAAATTCAGACTCATTTAAAGTTTGAAATATACAATTTGCCGGACAATTTGATAAAAAAACTGTTTTATTAGATTCAAACCTGGAATAGGATAAAGAAAAAAAATCTTCACCTTTCAGATCTTGTTATCTTATTTTATATCGGTGTTACATTCTGTGTGTGGTTTGAATGTGACAGACGCGGTCTGATTTCGGCAGCTTATTGTGCATGTAAGTGTATATAACGGAAATTGCGACACGCGTAAATTCTCGGACTGATGAACACCCATAGAGGCCGAGCATATCCGGTAGCCGCGGCTCCTGCATTTTCGCTACTGACTTTCAACTTCTACCCCCGTATCATCAACACCGAGAGAAAATCGCAAGCCTCTCAATAATATCAAAGAGGTCTTGTCGCATGTGTAGATTGGAAATCATACGTTTAAAGCCCCGCGGGCTATATATATGACCAAAATAATCATAAAAACAAATTTAAGCCCGGTACACCCCCATCGTGTCAATGATGGGCGTCCGTGATTGTGACTGCATTTTACAAAATATTCAAATCCCGTTGTTCTGCTTTGATTTTAAGCAAAAGAAATCAGAATCTATAAGTCTTGATTTCTTTCACTTATTACCGTTCTTTTATACTAATCGCCTGTCAGTCAACGAAGTCCGCTCAGTCAGGGGTACCTTACAGGGGCGCCTTTCTAAACGACTGCATACACAAAATCTATTTATCTCATTAATACATTCATATTGTGTATGGCTCAAAACCACGAGGCGTACTAGTCCTTAATATCATACCTTTGTCCCAAAAGGTCGCACGTTGTTATACTAATAGTATTGTTTTTATTGCTATTCTGGGCGTAATTCTAGTGCCTAATATTTTGAATGTGGCGACACATTTGCCTTTGTGTTGATAATTGTTCACTGTGAACAAAATTACACATATTAGCTGGGGAGTCACTTATCAAAAACCTGATGGACAGCGAGGACAATAGGCTGAAATAATAAGTATGGTGATATTCTGCGATACGTATGCATGTTTGGTTGGACATAACTGTTTTATTCATCATCAGCACTTTCTATAATTTGCACTTTTTTCTTCTCCAATATCTTTGAGGTATATTCGATTAGATCCTAGTGATGCTATTGTTATTGATTAACAAATGATGTATAGAGAAAGAATAAATCAAATGAAGAATGCACTAAGAAATGCACTAATTTCTAACAAGTAAGGTATTTAGCTAATTGTCGTACTAACTAATGGACCGTTTTTTACTTATAATGTTTGACTTTGAACCGTTTTGCCCTCTGTGCACATTGCAAATAAGTGTGCAGAAGTTCACACATATCTGTAAATTTTCACGTGTTAGTTTTCTAAAACGTATATGCGTATTATTGTTATTGGGCTTGGAGGAATTGGTCGACCAATATGTATACAAACTCTTCTTTAAAAATTAGCATTATATAGTATTCGCTTGCAGTAAAATAACAGAAGGGAAAATAACATTATACACGTTTACTGTACCAAGAATAGGGTTGGGAGGTTACCACTCCCTTACGTGACTTTTACCGGATACCCTATCCTCCTCAGGCCGAAGGATTAAGTGGTTATATACCTTCAATATTTTGTTCGCTAAATGACCAGAAAGAATAGACGTACAATTATATAGAAAATAAAGGAGCGATCATTTAGCATTTTTATATGCAACCGCGGCGAAAACCACTTGGTGGCAGCCCCCCCATCCTTGGGAGGACGATGGTTAAAAAACGGGGTGAAATTTAACCATTATTTGTGTGCTAGTACATGCAATGCTACAGAAAGCGAGAACAAATTAATGTAAAATACTTAGTTACCAGGACCAGGCGAAGAAAGCTGCCAAGAAGAGGACACGATGAAGTACTCCAGTGGGTGCTCTGCATGTGTTCAGGGGAACGAAGAGGAATAGGTAATGTAAGTCAATCAATTATCAGAAACAAAACAACGACCAGTGTTCTATGGTTCAAGTTTGGCGAAGCGGTTCAAGAAGGAGTGAACACCGAGTGTTATAAAATTCAGAACAGCAATTAAAACTCGGCCTTTTGATACTTAATTACGCGGTCGGCGTCAGATTTAGTTACTGCAGTGTAGAACCTTCAAACTCAAAATAGCTTTAAAACATTGAGTTCTTTTAAGAATTATTCGAGGTCTTTCACGATATTTTTGCTATCTTTTTATGTCAAGGCTAATCTGAGTATTAACAGTATATATCTGACGGATTGGCGCCAAGATAGCTATTTACTTCCCACTTGAAGCTCTGCAAATTCTGATTTGAAGCCACATGAGATGGAAGGGCATTCCTTAAGTCTTTTAGAGAATGAAAGAAATGATCTTCTATGAGGGCATTGCATTTGATTGATAGAGCGTCTGAAGATGTTGTTTTTTGTTGGTGAGGGCATAGGGGATCTGGTGTTTGGTCTGGAATGTTGGTATTTTAGGGATACCAACAATTGAAGAGCCAGCCTCTGGATAGAATAGATTCCGTCAAATTTGGACAGTGAATTGGGTGTTGCTCCAATATCTTATACCAAGTTTGCATATCCCCTGCTAGACCTGGCAATCCTACGAAATATCTCAATGTAGGTGGATGGATGGTTGACTGGCAATCTTGGCCAATCTGGCAATCACGGGAGACCATGGCTTTGCTGTTGGCGATGCCAAGCAAATCAACACTACCGGCCTCTTCTAGTTCCAACGAAATGGAGATTTGTATGCCAAATTGCAGCATCTTTCTTGTTTGATATTGTCACAACCTTCCATTTGGCAGTACCAAATTCTAGTTTCCATAATGTTACCCAAGACTTAATCTCCTACATTTCTTTGTCGAGAGAGCAGCATCTGTTACTCTGTCTTCTTTGGAGGAGATCCATCGATAGTTACTGGGAGAATGCCTGCATGTCATCCTTTTTTGAAACAGGGAATCATTCAGCTACTTTCCACATCATTGCCATATGGCTCTTATCAAAGTAGAGTTGGAATATACGTATGAGAAGGCTGTTCCATGGAGCTGTTGCAAGTTGGTTCCACACTCCATTCCTGTCGACTTCATTGTATGTTGTCACATCGGATAATGGCAAGGCTTCCAATGCTGTTTTGTCAATGATCAATAGAAACCGGTATAAAAAGATTTGGGAGGTCCAGGTCCCAGACACAATATGAATGAGATCATGAGTACATCAGAAGGCAAAAGAAGCACTCCTTTCTTCATCAGTTGGATATTTACTATTATAATAATTACAGGGGTTTGAGCCGTGTGACGGTTTTATTATATCATGATTGCAGTTTTTACTATATATCACATGGCTTGAAAAGACAACAGGTGATTTTATGATATAAAACAAATATTGACTGCCAATAGTAAAAATATTAGGTTGCATGCTGTGTTCTCTGACAATAAGCAACCCATTCTTAGAATAGACCAGGTATCCAACCCATCCACTGTTCTCATGATGATCTTTCCTCATATCAGCTGTCCAGTGAGATCTGGAAAAGAAGAATCCAATTTTGATTTAGTAATGAAGATGATGTCAGGTTTGGTCTTAAAAGTAAATTGTCGTGCCGAGCAAGCTCGTGCGCGGAGTGCCCATCTCTCTTTCCTTAGCGTTTGGGCCAGACTCCTCCGTGTTATTTTTGCTGTGGGGGGTTCGCCACTCCTCCGGCACAGCGAGTCTGTTACTTTCCCAGCATTGAATAATGCTGGTACCCATTTATACACCTGGGTGGAGAGGAGTAATTGAGGTAAAGCGTCTTACTCAAGGGCGCAACACGTTGGCCGCAGTGGGACTCGAACCCACGACCTATGGAGTGCGGGGCGAATGCTCAATCCACTGGACCACACGTGCCCTCTTGATCTTGAGGTTTGGTCTTAAGTGCTAGTGGAGTACTACAAATCCTGCAGTTATCCATTGTTAATTTTAAAATCTCTAACGCTTAAGTGACCAAGGGGTTTTCACTTCTGTTAGTGCCCAAAGGGAGGGGGGTTCCATGGACCCCTCCCAAGGAAAACCACTTTCCCGAAAGAATTTTTGTACTAAATTTATACCACATGTGAAGGGTCATAAGACAGCCCCAAATCAGCAATAAAAAATGAAATTTGTTATGTGGGCTGCAAATTAGGGGCAAAACATTGTTTTCAAAACACGCGAAAAATGGGCAAAAAGACGGAAAATTCAAATGAGCCTTTGCGCTTACACTGTTAAAAATGTTCATTAAAATAACAGCGATTTGACTGGCAGCTGGGACTCACAACAGTTAAAACCACGTTTTTTTTACAGTCATTGCACGTTTCGAGTCCCTTTTTACAGTTATTTGCACGTTTTGAGTCCCGGCTAACAGTCAAAACGCCGTTATTTTAAGATCATTTTTAACAGTGTACATCAAACTTTTTAAAAGCTTATTTTATGTTGATATCTACTCTAAAAGACCCAGATTACGTATATTTTACACAAAACTTGCAGTTTTAGGCATCCTGTATTTTTAACAGGTGTTGCAAAATACACGTCATTTTCCCATATGCTTTGTACAGTAACGGTTTAGCAACGTCCACAATTAGATTGTTTGTTTTCAGCACATAAAGGGTAATTATTTTTAATGTTACTATTAATTGTTTACTTATATGTATGTGTGAACATATATCAGCAAAAATTGCTTTGGGTCTTTGATTTTTTTTTAAATATTCTCAGCTGACTTCCGTTAGTGCCGGGGGGACCCTCAACAATCAACTCATTAACGGCTTGGCCGATTTTAATTTTTTTTTTGGTATGAAAAGAAGCGCATTTAAAAGTCAGACAATTTAAAAAAAAATTGGCGCAAAAATCCCACGCGTAAAGCGACCAGCGCGAAAACAATTTTGAGGGTCCCTAGGAACCCCCCCGTTCCCTTGTGTGCTACTTTTGTCAGTCACATATTCAATTCGTAGGTCGATTATCGGGAGTACGTTTGATCGTAATCGTTTGCTTTTTTGGTTTCTTTTACCTGTAGCTATTCCACGACATGAATGCAGAATTGGAGGAATCACACCATAGAGGGATACCGCAAGAAGTATTTTGACCTAAAAAATTGCAACAGAAACAATTTGTTGTGTTATCATACAAGTTGTCACAGAATAATGTGTCAAAAGTCTAGAAAAATCAAGAACGGGGAACGTGGAAAACCGGGGGGAAGGTTTGTACAGGGGTCAAAAGTAAAACAGATCTAATCAGATTTTGACATCTAATTACATAACCAAATGGTGAAATGTGTGCAAGTAGTATATTTCCTAGTCCTTTGGGACTATATGAAGAATTTGGGACCATTTTCAAAACAATTTGAGCATTCTGAAAATGTTACCCCAGGATGGCCTTGAACCTTTATTGCCCTATAACTATTAAAGTATAACCGACATTTTGTAAAGGATATAAAACATACCTTTTTTTTAATCATGGGTATGCCAAAAAATTGGTATAAGATTTCAGTACAATTATACCTACTTTATTATATTTATTAGTTATCTTCAGTAGCTAGCAGACATTGATATTACGATAGTATCTTCAGTAGATAGCAGACATTGATATTACGATAGTTATCTTCATAGATAGCAGACATGGATATTACGAAAGTTATCTTCAGTAGATAGCAGGCGTGGATATTACGATAGTTATCTTCAGTAGATAGCAGACATGGATATTACGATAGTTATCTTCAGTAGCTAGCAGACATGGATATTACGATAGTTATCTTCAGCAGATGGCAGACATGGATATTACGAAAGTTATCTTCAGTAGATAGCAGACATGGATATTACGAAAGTTATCTTCAGTAGATAGCCGACATGGAAATTACGATAGTTATCTTCAGTAGATAGCAGACATGAATGTTACGATAGTTATCTCAGTAGATAGCAGGACATGGATATTACGATAGTTATCTTCAGTAGATAGCAGGCATGAATGTTACGATAGTTATCTTCAGTAGATAGCCGACATGGAAATTACGATAGTTATCTTCAGTATATAGCAGACATTGATATTACGATAGTTATCTTCAGTAGATAGCAGGCATGAATGTTACGATAGTTATCTTCAGTAGATAGCAGACATTGATATTACGATAGTTATCTTCAGTAGATAGCAGGCATGGATATTACGATAGTTATCTTCAGTAGCTAGCAAACGTGGATATTATGATAGTTATCTTCAGTAGATAGCAGACGTGATATCATGATAGATATTAGGTAATCATCATGGATAACTCGATATTCAGTAGACAATATTCATGGACATTTACGATAGTTATCTTCAGCAGACAGCATTAGTGGATTTTACTAATACTACAACACTCATATTATAGTAATAGATGTGGATATCTTTAATTATTTCCCCTTAAGACTTAAATAAATTGTATCAGGAAATTGGTCTTAGAATGTCTCAAGTCATCCGCCATGTTTGTTTGCGAGGTGAATTGTGTACAATATATCATAGGCATATTCGGTTACTTCCTAACTAGTATTTAATCGTCAATGGTCAAAGATAGCCTTGCGTATGTTACAATCAATGCCAGGATAATATCAAAATGCGAGACAAATGATGGCCTGTAATTGACAATACGCAGTGCTGAATCCAATAAGTATTGCGTTCTTGCCAATATAATTGAATATGTAAACGCTGATTAATTGTGCTCGAGACAGTCAATACAGGGTGTTCCAAAGTCAAGAGAAAAATGTCATGAAATGTCATGTGGTCATGCTAACTACTTTGTTTGCTTTTGAGTTGATAGTGACGTCATGACGCATCTTTGTGTTTTCGCTAGCGTTTCTAATGTTCCGCCTTTATTCGCGCACATTAAATGATGTGATTCCCAGGAGAGGGCCATTTCAAGGCTGCGTAACCTTAAACACCAAGTGACGTCACTGTCAACTCGAGACCAAACAGTATAAATTAAATGTACAACGAGAGATAAGTGTTCCTAAAAAAAATGAAAGCACGATTTCCTTAATTGGTGCAAATATTGTGCAATTTCTCATTTTGTATTTGAGCAAATACGAAATTCACCTTGTTTTGTATTGAAATATATAAGCGAATTCAAATCACCTTTTGTTTTCACTTTTAAGACATTTCTGTAGCCAAATATAAGATAAGGTATCTATAGAGTGTCTGATATCTATGAAATCACTCCATATATGTTGCAATAATGCCTTGAAATCTCTTATTGCGCCGTTAACATTCAACGCGGAAAATACTTGCACCTAAGGTTATTTTTTTCTCCTCTTGAACCTTTTGAGATCTTCACAAGTCTTTTGAATTTGAGAGGCATTTGGACTTGTAAAAATCTCATAAAACTCATGAGGTGACAATAGCATTGAGCCCCATCCAACAACAAAGATCCCATCTTTCAGCAAAGATGGGGCACAAGAAGTAAGTGAATTTATTTCGTGTACCAAACCCACCCCGTTGCTGCCCTGTGTATATCCCATGTACGTTTACAATGCGACTCCTGCTTATGATACCAGTATCATGTATTCAAATGATAACAAAACACTTTATCGTTATAATTTTAAACAGAGATCAGATTGAGTGTCCAGTGTCCTTAGCTGCGAGTCTCGTAACAAATATGGTATAGCTGGCGCCAAAGCTCATCTAGTTGAAAATTATACCTATCAAATTGTTGGGGCAAACTGCCCTCTGACATGATGCCCACCCGCAGGCCCCGAACTAGAAAAGCGATGTCCGTCCTTAAGAAGATCTCCTTCAATGCATGCCCAAGTTTACACGAGTACAATATATACAAAACCCATTCTACTTTATGTGACAAGGAGCTCTTAAAGGTATAATCGAGAGTTTCGATGTCTGACCTCTAAATGCATCGACCAGCAGCAGAGTTTATCGATGATGGATAGGATGCCTGTATAATGGCACACCAGACTTGTTAATTGAATCACCCCTTTAAAACACCTTAGAAGATTCGTCTCTCTTCCTGCACTGTAGTAGCATAGTGTGTATACATGTTATTGCGGTAAACATAATTAACCAAGGCCACATCTTGTGTCTGAGGTGAATTATAATACCCACAGAGTAAAATATAAATCTCCTCTTTCCACTCGCACACTGATAATGCAGTAAGTTGATTTTAAACTCGTGAATTCACAGCATCAGATCATGACATATTTTGGCCATAGTTGGCTAAGGCAAAATACACGGGTCTTAAAGGAAACCCGAGAGTTCATATTTCTATGGTTTATTTGTAATGTGAATTTGGAGTAATTCGAAGTAGACATAATCGGAAAACGCCATTTTTTTCATATCTACATTAACATTTACTTAAACGGCTTAGCTATCATGTCTTGTATTTATGTCTTCAATATACAGTAGTATAAAACGTCTTGCCCCAAGACAATGTAAGACGGGAATTGGAGAAATGGTCAATTTGGTAAGATAAGACATGTCCATCACTGAGTCATGTTTTATCAAGAGACGCCAAAAATATTTCAAAACTGGTAGACGTTTCTTGGATGGAGACATGGTCTACTTTTTGATATATCCTATTTTACGTTTTCTATCGAGACGTACCACTTACTAAAAAAAGATAACGACTTACTAAAAGACATATTTCGGTTTCGTTTGTTTTTGTTTTTGTTTTGTTTTTGTTTTGTTTCTGGTTTTTTTTTCTGTCTTATTTTTTGTTTTGTGTTTGTTTTTGTTTTTGTTTGATGTTTGTTTGTATCAGTTTGTGCATGTTTATTTTTAACACATGTAGCCATGGTATGATATTAAATTGTTCTCTGCAGTATATCTGTATGTTCAATAGGCTTCAGTTTGAAAATCCCAACACTACACAAATTCGAGCTCAACAAAAAAGAAGCTATTATGGCGCCTTAGCAACGGTGCAAATTATTCACAAAAGCCGATGATTTCTATATCATTTTGGTATTTTGACAAAGGCACCGGCATACAATGAACGGTTATTTTACTACAGTAGACAATATAAAAAAGTATTGCCCACTGACATTATGACTTTATAGGCGTTAATAACAAGATTCTTTTCAATACCTTTTTTATTACAAAATATCATACGCGAGTTATTAATTTTTTTGAGATATGAATAGTTCTAAGCATCGCATCGCTATCATGAACTTTAATATACACTATATTGGAATTTCATCAGCATGGTCTATAGCTCAGCCAAACATAATGTACCACAACACAAAGCATATTACATATGTACTGATATCTGAAGGAAATAAGGCTTGCTTGTAATTGATTATTAGAAGCTATTTCAATTTGATTCTTTCATATGAATTATCAGTAAATTAGCAATTTGTTTGCTTGTATTTTGTACCTGGGTTTCCGGGCTATAAGTCAAAGGATGCGCAAAGAGTACGATCTAACGCCATCACACAATGCGTATCGCACCTGAACAAGCTCAGGCGACAATAAAAGCGGAAACTTTTTCATCCGTGTAGCGACTCTCACTGATTGCAATTTTAGTCGAGTCAGATCGCTGACTGATCAATGATAAATGACATTTACTTTGATGAACAACCCCGTCTATTAATGAACAAACCATCATGCTAAGAAAAGCAATCAGTAATTCTTGAAGCTTCTACACTCTCGCTCACTCTAACTAAAAGCTACCATGGAGGCTGTGTGTACGTGTGGCGGCAATTTCTGACTTGTTTTCGGTTCATTGCATTGTCGAAAACCCCAAACGTTCTTTCACTCCGTGCAGATGTTGTGATTAAATACCGCTCTCTCTTATGTGTCGTAATTCCAAGAGGACATCCAGGATAGCATCTTTAAACGCCCACTTTAAATCCCTTTTCACATAATAAAGCAAACTTAAACAAAATCTTCGATGTGTCATAGCAGTCACGTTATGACGACACGATCGATTCGTCGCATCAGAGGAAATCTATTATTCGAAACGTTCAGAGTGAACGGCGGTGATTTTTCACGAGTTCACACGACGTATATCGCATATTTCATTGTGTGGTATTTCAGCGATTTTGACAATTCAATTTTCAAGTCTATCGGTCCGTATGAAATATATATTATATATATTAACCGCAAGTGATGATATCGTGGAAATATTTTAAGCCGATTCACCTTGTTTTTGCAGACAAGGGTATTTATTAGCGTTTTGTTTGTGTCTTTCATATTGTAAAGATTTATCTATATCTGTTCAAAATACTTAATACCGAATCACATTTTTCGGGTATTTGTCAAAATATAGTAGAAATCCGGATCAAATTAATTTTTCTATTTTGTCCGTTCAGATTAATGTAATATGACCACTTAGCTTAAAAACGGCCTAATTATGCATATAAACATTTTTAAACTGAATTACACGCTTCGTTAACCTTTTGCAGTTTCAAACAACAGCAACAGTTCAGTGCATGTTACTCTTGTGTTGTTGTTTTTGTTGTTGTTGTTTTTGTTGTTTATTTATCTTTGCTTCTGACATGTTATAAAAAGAAAATCATATTAACACTAGTGCAAATCAAATTAAGATTCTTTTGTAACGATTTTCTTCCATGGCGATCCATACATAACCTAATGAGTGGTTGACTGGTTGGTTAAATACAAAAAGTATTCACACACACAAAAAAACAATGGAAATGTTAAGTGTTATTTGTCTAGAGTTGATGTATAAAGAGTGCATACACAAAACATTCATTCAAAATCAAATTTAAAGGTTTGTCGTGCATAGAGCAACCTTAATTTTTCATATCACTGATATTTTGTGCTAATAATGACTTTAAGAAATTGTAAAATCCGGCACGTGTTGTTAAACGACACTCCATTTGAACGAGGACCGTGAGAAGTAAAGGTCAAAGGGTAATTTAAAGAAGTTAAAATAGGGAGATAAGTTGCGGTAAAGGAGGAGCAGATCAGAAAGATACGGGCGGCATCGCTATAAGATGATGTGCGCTAAGTGGCAGAAAAGAGATAGATAGTAATGCTCCGCTCTGGTTGTTATTTCCGCTCGATGGAATGTTTCTTGAAGCGAATATAAGGTATAGCACAAGCTAAAGACTATAGCGACAAAAAAGTATCAGGCATTTTGGCATTTATCCATGTCAGCGCCGAACTCAAAACTGTTAGTGAGCCATTATTGCTTTCACGGAGAACTAGATAGAACAGCAAATCAAAGGAGTTATGCTCGCTGACTCGCCATCAGGTCACGGCGGCCAGCTCATGTCTTACTAACCGGCCCCGCGGCAAAAACAATATTGCATTGTATTCCCCCTATATGGGATTCTTTATTTTGTTCCTTGGTCTCGATTTCCGCGACAGCATACATAGCCGGAGAAAATCGAGTTCTCCCGTAAGTGATTGTTAGCTTCCATTTCGGTTCCGCTCCGCTAACGAATTCTTCTATCGCCGTATCATGTCATATACTTCATTTCTTAGCCTTGGCTTAAGAATGAGGAAGAGTGATCGATGTTTACAAAGTGTAGAAAGAGAAAAGAGGAAGAGAAAGAGAGAGAGAGCTGGAAAATGGAAATAAAATAAGAGGTTGTAATTTTAATTAAATCACCTTTTCCTTGACATCTGATATACATAAGAGAATAAAAGATCGATAAAACATATACATGTACAGAATAACACGTTCGATTCAGTTGAATTTTAGCGATTTGTTTAACGTTATGTTCAGTGTTCGATTATTTTATTTAGGGGAGGTGACGTCATAATGTTGTAAAATTGTACCATAACTGCGGGTGGTAGGGTGGTATTAGCCTCGATACCTTATTCATAGCGCAAAAACTCGACCCTGGTGGCCGTTGGTGCCGCCGTGCAACAGAACGCAGTTTTACCAAATTTCTAAGATACTTTTGGGGCATTTACAAGACTGGAAAAATATATATACAATTTTAATCAATTTTAAAATGCAATACAATTAGAATCATTCATGTTTGATGAAGGCAAGGTGATAGATACTATCTGATCTTTAAAAATTGTACTCAAAAACCTTCATGAATATTTTAGATTGTCGCTAGTTATCTGTACCAATTCTGATGATGCATAATGTGTGTTCACGACTACTGTGTTATGAATTTATTAGTCATTACATCTCTGTAACAATCACCAAATTGAAATCTGAATTTCATTAGACTCGATTAGTTCCGATGTTGCCCAGTTAGTCAGTCTGTCTATGAAGAGGCTAATGTCATAGGTCCGTATGCACAAAGAGTTAGACCAGGTCTAAAGTTAGACCTGGTTTAAGTGCAATTTTGTTCCACCAGAAAAGACATTTTCCCTTACTCTAACGCTAGGTATTTTGTATTTATTTTGAAATTTGCATTTAAATCTTTAAAATGTGCTAGTTACTTTACAAAGAAAGTGTGAATAACTATCAATTTGAGGCAAAACTATTCTGACTTAGACCGGGTCTAACTTTAAACCTGGTCTAACTTTTTGTGCATACGGACCATAGATTTTAAATTCAGGATACCAAGCTGGGTTCAAGAACAATTGCGGAACACTGTCAATGTCTATCATTACGGCTGCTGATTTCACGTGTTTTCTTTATAACAAAAAAAGCCAAGGATGAATTCTTGTTCAACTATTACAACGCTAAATCAACAAGGAAAAGAGACATATGTCGGTCAAGCTCAGGGCCATGGCTGCATAGTCAAGATCTTTGATTCCAGAGCAAGTGATATAGACAACCTGCACAAATATCAATTGATCAAGCGAATAAAGGGTAATAATTGGAGACTCTCGCTAAGTACTCGGCTATTTTAAGACTTACTTTGTTATGAGATGCTGATTTTTACACAACTTCTTAAGCTTGTACATCACTATTACGACCCGCTGCAATGACGCGTAATTATTTCCTTTCCTTATTCTTCAGTCAGGTCTTTTCCATCTTCCACTCAAGCTTATTGCTTTCGTCTATAACCAGCCCGCTTCGATTGCTTGTGGTATAGCGATACAATTCGTTTACCGCCCATATCCGTGTTTCCGGTACATTGGAATCCCTGCGCAATTTCTTCCATTCCGCTGAACATGATGATGAAGAGCTTCTTCATTTAGTACGTTTTACCTTATATCATCATTGCTTCCAAATATATTGTATGTACATCACTGTTTCGCTTTAAAAAGTAGTCAACATGGTCAAAACAAAACAATCTCCTTGGTTGGTTGTAAACAGCCTAAGCTTCGATTCCAAACTGAATACCATACATTAAAGCAATAAACCAGGCTTTGGCTAAAGACATAACTACAGATGGACTAAACGGCTAAGAGCTAATCATGGCTTGCTAAGAAGTCAAATATACAACTTATTGGATTTCTATAATGAGTCGTATTTTATTTACATTAAAGGAACTCACTATCAGCGATCCACCTAAAAGAATCAAAATATTCAAAAATTGCACGAGTAGTCTAAAAGTGAAGGATAAGTCCTTATAATTTACATAAGTTATTTTTTCCAAATGAAAAAAAAATGACAAAAAGGAAGAAAACAACAGAGTTCAATAATTTACATCCCCATTGTAGTAAGTGTCTGTAAGGACACTAATGACTAAAATATCCGATGTCTTTATTCAGTTGCTTTCAGTCTTATAACTTGCAGGGTATGTTAGGGTAGCTATACCTGTTACAGACATGCAAACAATTTTCATGATTTTTTGTATTTTCTGATTTGGCAAATCACTGATAGTACCTTTAACAACGTTTATCAAGATATATCTAATTCTGTCCTCAGACAAGCCAACATGGAACTGATCTGTCCTCGAATCGACCAAACTTCAGTGACTTAATTCCTCATATCCGCCACCAGCGAGAACACAATTCTAATATGAATAGCAAGCACAACCGAAGGCTATAAAATATGCTATTTAAAGGAGATACTAAATATGCATATTATATAAAATAATTCTACTTATGATATTTAAAGTAGATGGAGCGATAACAGACTAAAACGCATATACATAACATGTACGATTAGAAATTCTGAAGCAATTCTACCAATGTTGTTAAGTAGATAGCATACCCACGATCTAGGCAGCACTAGTTTTCTATCTATCATAGATAGCATATCGTCGAGTTAAGAAGCAATTCAACAGACGCTATATGGAACATGGGACTTGAATATGAAGTAAGTTATTGTAAATATCCTGTTTCAAACAAACATGATAAAAAGCACACACACACACTATACAACAGTATACTATATGGTGCGTTAAGGTACATTCATACTTCACTGCACGGCATCTCTGACTCAACACAGCAACAACGCAGTTCAAATTGCATTGCGCTGCTGCTGTGTTGAGTCAGATCAGAGATGGTTTCATCCAACTTCACTACACTGCATTGCTGTGCAGTGAAGTATGAATGGATCTTTATTACTCTGTTGCGATGTAATTGAACATAATTTAACATATGCTATCTACAGTAGATAGCATATGCTTTCAGAAGTTGAGCAATATTGAGCATGTGTCAGCAATACATAAATTAATTATGGGCGATTGATTTCATGCTAACTACGCATTGTTAGGCAAGGTTTTGACTAAGATACACTTACATATGACGCCTCCGTATTTAATTAATAGTTTTTACAGTGTATTAATAGTACATGAATAAGCCTAAGTGGAATTAAACACGCCATACCTGCCTTAGATATCTGCACAAGTTGGGGAGCAATTGAATATGCCAGTGATTGTAGCTACAATCATCGAAAAAAATATTTGGAACACTTGATGCAATATATTGGAACCATTGCCATGTTCACAAATGAGATCGAATTTGGGTAAGTCATTGTTCTTTAGAAAGCAGAGGTCTTCCCTTTTACCAAATTCTTCCCCACTCCCCATCAATCAATGTTGGCGGGCCTGGCGAAGCTGTTGACAACAATGACTCGGATCAACATTGAATTGGGGGAGAGGGGGTCACCTTTTCCCTAAATCGGTCAAAGTGTTCCAACATTTTTTTCGAGGATTGTAGCACATATGTGAAACCGTCGCATAGAGCGATAGAGCGTTTGCTACCTACCCAAACCGCTTACATGCAACATTTAGGCACTCTCTTAGGACTGCTCTGTTAAGGATTTTATTTGTTAACATAAGTTATATTAACAGTTAAATGAATGCTCATAATGAGCAACATAATGCTTTCTGTCATAGATCTATCAATCCACCAAATGTAGACTGTTTAAAGATGCTATCTACCATAGGTTTGTCGCAATTGAATATACACGATATGCTATCTACCGTAGATTAAGAATTTATCAGCACTGATAACGTAGATAACATATGGCCATGTGAAACCGGTGACACATCCACCATCTACCATAAGAAAATGCATACTTTGTTAAGAACGGACTAAATTCGTCATTTTTTTGGTTCATATTGACAAAATATCAGCAATTACTCATGGATATTCTACAATGAAACTAACTGCATACGCATATTGATAATTGTACATAATCATGTGGTATCTGAATAAATGGCCGTGTTATTAATCATGTAATTAGTGCAAGCCACACGATATATTGAGGATAAGTTGTTAAGTAATCAAAGTAAGCTTCTATAGTAGAAAGCACTTGCATATGCTGGAACCAAGTAGTGTGTAGGTAATGTTATTGTTCCGTAGATAGCACTGTCCAACGATGGAACATCTTTTGCGCACAATGCTTTCTACTGTTGGTACACCTCCATAAGTAGTATTGTATACAATGTTATATGTTGTAAAGCAGTAGAATAATAATGCTGGCAATTAGATTACATAATATTATAGAGGCTATCGTAAGTCTGACTTCTGACAACAAAAACTGTGTACAATACTCGCATGAAAAGGTATAGAGCTTGCATAGCAATTAAACTACACGTCTAAGATGATGGCACATTGTATGACAACATCTGTAAAACGATACACCTTACGTACATGTTTTATCTCCTGTAACAGTAACATGTTTATAGGAGTGCAGTCTCACAACATTGCTGTTTATTGCAGACATGCAGACAATTGTCAAATGCTTAAAAGTCGAATGTTAGTCATGTGTCTGGAGCATACTTTACAATCATCGCACCTCCTTTTGGACAGGAAGGCTTATTCTTTTTTGTAATATATAAGAGGTATTGGTCAACACATACTATTTTCTAAAATGCGCTAACTTATACTGGCATGTTGTTGTACAGCACTAAAAATATCTTTTTTCTATATAAAAAGTTGCGAATCTGTCGTTCATAAGTTGTTGTTGATGAGGAGAGAGGAGAGAGAGAGTGGGGGAAAGGGCGTTGAGAGAGAATAAGCGAGATCTATTGTACACAAACTAAATCAATCCTTTAAAGCGTAATGTACACGTATTATATGTTCTTTTTAAGCGACAGTTCCTTGGGCATTACAATTAGTGCCGCATGCGGGCATCTCGTATATAGTACCTGATCTAAACTCATTGAAGATTATATACAGAATTAACCTAACACTTCAAACTCAGCGCACCGATTCCCGCAACGCATAGATTATACACTTAGATTTTTTTAAATCTTATTGCTTTTTATATTCCGTTTATTTTTGGCATCATTCATTCTCATTAGAAAAACAGAGTTCTTTAAGTTTGTTTTGGTCTGATCGGGGTTGTAATTTTATTTTAATGATCATAGGCGTAATCTCCGGGGGGTGGGGGATATATCCCACCCCCCAATATTTGCTGAGGGGGATGGTCAATACATCATCCCCCCCACCCAATGTGCTATTGGCCCTTTCCTGTGTTTTTGACCAAAAATAACTCATCTTTACCATAATCGTTGTAAAATGGTCAATTCCGTTTCGCGCGCATTCGCGTCGCGCGCATTTTGTTCTGATACCACAATCACATTTACGATTTAGCTCTAAATGGCAAATTTGCGCGCGCTGCGCGCGCACATGGCGAGTACGCAATCTTTTCAGCAAACCCCGTTCATTCAAAAATGTTTCAACATCAACACCCATCGCCCCCTCAATGTCAAAAGAAATTTACGTACCCACGGTTAATATTTTTAATTTGTTGTAATGATATTCACAATGATATTATTAACACAAGGCAAACACAACGTACCTACCACACTCGCCTTCACGCATCTCCGCCAATTGATATGATTGTATGTAAATAAGACATACCAAAATGGTGCACATCTCAGTAATTACAGCAATTTTATGTAAAAGTTTTGTTGCCAAGCTATCCAAGTTTGTTCGTTCCTAGATCTTTGTTTGTTCCTAGATCCTTTAGTTTGTTATTTTAATGTTTCCCCTTTTTTCACAAATCATCTTGACCCTTACTCCTATATCTTAGTCCGATCAGTAAAACGATCATCTCTAAATGAAACGGCGCGTTTTAATTTTAACACCATAATTTTTCACTATTAAAATTTCATCTTAACGGCATATGCTGGAAACATTAACAGTTCTTATATTTACTTTTTTATCAGTAACCTGTGTCCAAAAACTGTGAAGGTGTTAATTACATTACACTTATAACACGTGACTTTAATCACTTAGTTTTTGCAAGTGTTCACATTTTGCTCACACTTTTTCAATTTAACGCCCTCAAGTGTTCAAAAATCTGTTACATTTGAACGCATCCGTATGTGTTCAGTTGTTTAATTACTTATGTTCTAGAACACGTGCTAGAACACGTTTTTAACACTTTTTTTCACGTTAACACTTCCGTGTCAAAAACGTTTACATTTGACGCAGCGCTGAAATATAGCTCAAATATGTGTTCATTTGTTTAACACTAGTGCCAATTGAACACCTGACAAACTTGATTGATTAAGTCAAGTGTAATAAATTTATTAACCACTTTTCACATGATTTCTTGGTGCCACCCCGGTTACTGATAAAACCGGAAATATGGGTTAAAATATTTCCAAGAAATGCCTTTAAGATAAACATTCAATAGCTTAACACCTTCTGGTGTTTAAAAACTAGAACGCGTCCGTTTCTTTAGAGTGTATTTGAATAATTGGAGGGAAGTTTGAACAAAACTGTTTGGCAACTTCTCTTTAATATCTTGTGCTTGTTCCAAATAAAAGCAATTACCAGGTATCATTGTTTTAATATACCTCATATCAATCAATTACCTCGAGGTCCAAAAATCTGAACAACCATAACGAAGTCTGTAAGATTCACGCGGTGTTAAACATCCATCACAGAGGATTCCAAAAGGAAAACCGCATCAGGCTGAATCGATTGAAATCATAAAAAAAAAGCGCTATAATTTGCGTCTCTCTTACAAGAGATTAGCAATTTAAAACGATGTAGTTTTCCAACACAACAACTGTTATACGAGACAAAAGTCCAATATATCCAATGCTTCATTATCACCGTATAACTTCCATTAAGACACAAACGTTAAAATAACAATTTCGTCGTCTGATAACTCACTATATGCTTTCCCTTGCCGTGATTATGCGGCTATAGCAATAACATTGGTTGTTCAATCACAACGGTCCACCACTCGTAATCAAAATCGAACTGTTTTCACTTTAATTATATAATCATCTTGTTTTAATCCACACTTTGTTAAGTTTAAAGTTTTTTTTAATTCAAGGGAGTTGCCTTTTCTTGTTTCAAGCGTAACAAAGTGGCATCTTAAATAAGGGTTTAAGAATCCAATTGGTGAATTTAAAAAAAAGCGTGCCCAATGTTGATAACCATGTATCTTTTTTAAAGGTGATCAATCAGGGATTTTACCTTTTGCTTCGTACAATACGAAGTCAGATATGTGAAAAGTAAAATACTTTTTCCACTGATTGCAACCAGTTAAGGATCCTATCACAAAGCAAAAACAGACGGACAAGACAAACAGAAGGAGGAATCAATAATAGCAAAAGTATATAAGGTGATGGGATTTGCTTTCATCAAATTATCAAATTGTAAATAATCAATCTAAACCACAATTACATACACGGTCGCACCACTCGTAATCAATCGAAACTGTTTTCACTTTAAGTGATTTCTCTCGTGGTTTATCCACACTTTCGTTAAAGTTTAAAGCTTTTTTATTCAAGGGATTGCCTTTGGCTTGTTTCCAGCGGAAAAAGTGCATCTAAATAAGGGTGGAAGAC
Organism: Ophioderma brevispina; assembly: GCA_023653785.1. Lineage (NCBI taxonomy): Eukaryota > Metazoa > Echinodermata > Ophiuroidea > Amphilepidida > Ophiodermatidae > Ophioderma > Ophioderma brevispina. The sequence goes on from JAMKCH010000115.1 coordinate 123,932, forward strand.
ATCAATGTGGTGATTTAAAAGCGTGCACAATTTTGATAACCATGGTATCTGTATCTTTTTTTAAATTATCAATCAGGGATTTTACCTGTTGCTTCGTACAATACGCACAGTCATATATGTGAAATACAAATACTTTTTCCACTGATTTGCACCCAGTTCAAGATCTATCCAAAGCCAAAACCAGGTGTAACGGACAAAGACAAACAGAAGGAGGAATCAATAATAGCAAATATATGTGATGGGATTTTGCTTTAATCAAATTATCAACCATTGTTATAATCAGGCTAAACCATAATACATCCAAACTTTTGATGATTGGATTGGGTTCAAAAACAAATTCATAAACCGAGGAGTTAACATGTTTCTTAAAAATTATGCCAACTAACCAAAGCGATTGCAAACGACTTTAATGTCGTTCATAGTAACTCAAATGTGTGAAATACATATTGGAAATGACATGTCGGACACAGGGCACATAAATTATAACTACGCGAAATGATTATTCTATTATAGGTTGAGACGTTGGCCAGGATACGCCTGTTGATCTTTATGCAGTTTTGATGATATAACATAGACAAGTTTATGATAGAAGAGAGTCTTTTTATACCAAACAGGCAAAAATATGAGCTGTGACAAAACTTCCAGTTGAAAAGAAGCGACTTCTAATTTTTAGTCACACGTGTTCAGAAGTTGACTGGGGTAAAATTTTGGGAATGCAGTTAAAAATTGCATGGCAATAGTTTGAAGTTAGGACCATCGATTGTCTCATTGATATGGTCATGGGATGAATTTTTTCTGCTTATGCCCACTGCAATGCTTAGTGTCACACGTGGTATATCACCGGAGTGCAGCTTCGTGCTACTGAAGCTCGGAACATTGATCTTTGAACATTGTTCTTACTGATCATGATATGAATTAAATGAACCAACCTTTATTTACTCAGTACAAAGTGCAACACTTGGAATATCACAAGGTGAGAAGATAACATTTTTCTGTGCATGGCTGGATGGCGCAAATACTGTCAGGAAAGGCATATTCTGCCTGTTTCCGCGAAGATTCTTTGTATTTTGGAATTGTCATTTGATAATTCGTCCAGGATAATTTCCAGGTAAAACAGAAACAACATAATCTGATAAGTCTTGCTCCCAACAAGTCATTGTGGATTCGAACTGGGGACAACTTATACACTAGACTATATCCTTCCACATCATATGGATGTAACATGAAGACATGCCAAATCGCGCCATGTACCCTTTTCTTGAATTAATAAAAGAAATTGAAAATGACACTTGTGTCACTGTGTATCTTTATCTATTTTAAAATAATACCGCCTTCTATATTTCGTACGATCAATCAATCCATTAACATATATCAATATCTACAGGTTATTGTATTTCTCCTGCATTATAATGTAATGATTTGCCGCGATCCTAATGAATGAATTTGGTTGTTAAGTTACATTGGTGGTTCCCAAAATATCCCCATTTCCACTTAATAACTTAGATAAACCCGCTCCAACCTTTTCCTATGCTATTTGAAAAAAAGTTTAGATTTTACGCAATTTCCAGGTAAAACAGAAAAATGGCCAACCTGATCTGATAATTCCGCGTATGTTTTTATTTGGGCGCTACCTAGCACAAACTGAGAATTAGTAAAACAATTAGTAAAAAAAGTGTCTTATTTGACTAATTAAATATTAGTCATGCACATTTTTTTTTAGAATCCACAAAATAGTGCTAAAAGTGGTTTGAATTAAAAAGAATGTTTTTTAAAGATTTTTGGATTAAATTTCATAATTGCAAATATTTCTACAACTTAAAAATTAGGACTTTTTAATTACAAAATTCGTCAAAAGGGATTAATTAGCAAATGACCAATGTGTACTTAAATTCGTCATTTTTGTGCTTGACAAACTAATTCTAGTCATTCGGTGAGTCTAAAGTCGTCTTTAATAAGTCAATTAATTTGTCATTTGACAAATTAAATTCGTCAGTCATTAATTTGTCATTTTAAAGGTGCAACGAGAGATTTGAGGCACCCAAATATTGTGTCATAATAGTAATTTCATTTAGATTAGACACTCTAATAGATTTCTTACCTTGTATTTGGCTACAGAAATGTCTTAAAAGAGAGAAAAAAATGATTTTGATTTGCTTATATTTCAATATAAAACATAGGCTGAATTTCGTATTTGCTCCTATACAAAATTAGAAATTTCACACTTTTTGTACCAAAGAAACATTTGTTAGCTTAATCCTTTCAGATGGGGATAATTTTAATGGAAAGCTTTACATCAGGGCAAAAATCAGTACTTTCGATTTTTTAGGGACACATGATATGTGAAATCTCTCGTTGCACCTTTAAAGTGTAAATTTAGAGGTAATGAAAATATTTTGTAATCATGAAAACTAGTTTAAAATATGGGAAGGATATCTTATTATGAATGATAAAACAACTGATTTGCATGACTAATTTTTAATTAGTCAAGTAAGACACTCTTTTTGACTAATTAATATGCTCAGTGCAATGACGTCACTGTTCTAATCTACTTGGCACCTGACACACTTTTGATGTTGGCTTTTAGCTATTTATTTTTGTAAGCGCATGGTTTTTGTTGTTCTCCTTACGCATACGTATGCATACATATCAATGTTGTTAAAGTTTAAGATGTCCATCCGAAATCAATATATTTGTGCATGATAAAAAGTGTATTGGCATATGTCATTGTGCTTCACCCCCGGCTTCGCACAGAGGATTTTTAAAAATCGAAGCGTTTTGTTTTCAAATATGTGAACATTATTAGATTAGGTGTGAATTTCATTAAATCTTGGCCTAAATATTGCTTCTATCAAAAAATCACTCTCCCAGGAAGAGTTGTATTTAAGCTAATCACTATTCTTAATTTCTTACTATATGAATAGCTGCATTCATATCTCACACATCCACTATCCAACATCGACCTTATTGTATTGTTGATATCCAGGTCGATTAAGCCTACTAAATTTGTTAGCAAAACGGACTTCTTCAAGGCCGATAAACTGACTAAAACATCAATAAAGCTCAATGAGAGAACAAACCAAAAAGTTCGATCAAGTCCTATAAACGTAACAACAACAATGTTAATCATAAAAGGAACAACCCTTTTTGTTAAGTAAAAACTTAGTCAAAGTTGAGTAACCCTTACGCAAATGAAGTATATTTCCCCCTACAATTGCGTAAGGTTTACTTAACTTTGAGTGACTTAAGATTTTAGCTAACAGAAAGGGTTGTTCCTTTTTTTTTAATCAACATTGAGTGAAATATTTTTAGAGTGAAGAAAGTCGAAAGTATCGATTACGTTAGTAGCAATAGTCTTCTTCTTAAGAACACCGACCTTCTAACACCGGAGGTGCATGGTCAGCCTTCCAACGAAATTAGTTACATTTATAGGACTGATCTTTATAGTTTGTTAGATAATTATGCTTTTTCCCTGATGTAACTGATTTCATAAGATATTTGGTGAAAACTGACTTTTCTCAGGTTACGTAAGAGGTGGGAAAAGGGCACGGTGTCACGGAACTGTTACATTTGCTGCAGGCTTCATCGAAAATTGCTTGTTAACACTGATTTTATAAACTGTTATGATGCTAGCTCTGAAGATAGGTAGACATGTGCATGGATTATTATCAAATTATGAGAAAATATGTTCGAAAGTTCTTCACGTAAAAGTTAAGTCTGCTTAAGAAATCGTTCATGTTTCAGACGGAGCATTAATTCTCTTAAAATATACAATGCTCCATATTTTTTTTAAATCAGTGAAAACCACTTTGAAAGGTTCCACATGATGGCACGTGTAATGATGTTACTCCTTTAGCGTATTTTCTATAGACCACCTCTTAATATTTCTATAATAACAAATTTGCGAGTTTCTAATCAAAACGCAATGGCAATTTTATAATATAAATTGCTAAATAACATTTGGTAAAAGGTTGAGTCTCTATACACCACGCTTATTCACTCCATACGGCGCTTCAATAACATCGTTAGCGTCCGTGTCGGATACGTTTTCGATTAAATCAAACGAAGTTATACTTTTCATTTATCAAAGAGAACGTAATGACCCTGCAGCAAAATTTCTATAATTTTCCGTAAATTATCTCACTTATTTCATATTTGAATATCATTTTTGGACGAAAATATCAAGTTGCAGTCTGCAGGGCTTTTAAAGGAGTCTTTTTTCATTGTAAGGTAATACTGATGGGGCATGCTGTGCTGTCGCTTTATAGGTAAATTAAAACAAATTTCGTAATAGATAATGTAATATTTAGTAGTTTAATAGGCATAATTGCTCAAGATAATTTTCTTCGCTCAACTCATCACCACTGTTAAGGTCTCTAGTACAGCGTATTGTACAGAACACATGATTATGTTAGGATGGCAATAGTATTATGAATAAATATTGTTATTATTTGATACCAGCTCCTTCAAGTCTATCTATTAAATTATAATACTTTTCCAAATTATATTTTCAGACAGAGGCACGCGGTTCGAGCAATTCAAAATTTAATCATTCGTGTCTCTCCTGACATCGTCAAAGCAAAATACCCAAAAAAGTAATTCATGCAAAAATCATACTGAAACATTTACAATGTAAATAAATGAAGCGCGAAAGAATGAAATATTCACACTAATATTTACGAATCGTTTAGCTAGGAGCTGATAGAAAGGGACAACGAGAGATTAAAGTCATTAATTTGTATTCACAAATAAGTACTTTCTTGTGCTCAGCAGGCATGTTCGAAAATAGAATAGTCATTAAGGATTTGTCAAATTATCACTAAAATAATCGAATTTTGTACGATCTAATTTTCTAAAGTGAGAAGTTATGGGCTTTAAAAACATCACTTTATAAAGTTCAACTTAAGATTTATTATATTAACATTGCTACATTTAAGTAACAAACTACAGTATCCTTTTTGGAGATTATGTTCATGAAATTCCGAGGCAAAACGGTTAATATTTAAAAAAAAACAACACACAACAGCAAATAATTCTGTGTCCAAAACAATAATTATGAATACTATAATTTTAATGGTGGAACATTAAGTAAAACACTAAAGATATTCCAAGAGTATAAGTATATACCTTATTACGAGCATCGCCTCCTCCTACGACAACAACATTATTTGATTCTTGCCCAGATATCAGCAGTAGTTGTATACAGAACGTGTTTGCTATATTTCTTTTTTCTTCGTTTGAAAAACACTTTGGCAAAGTTATGAAAAATACGGTGCATTAATATTTTGGGTAATAACAATAATAACAATATCATATTTTAAATCATAACCCATGTAATACATTTTCTTGATTGACGAAATGTAATATTTGCCCTGCATCATGCACTTTTAATAATAAGATTCATTGCACTCTTGGAAAATACAAATGCAGCTCATGTAGTATATAAAATGATTGCTATAAGTTCGACAGAAAAGATATCATGAGGTCAAATCTAGCTGTCCCATTGCACGAGGCAATATAGCCGAGTGACAGTCAAATTTGATCGAGTGACCGAATACTTTTTACTATCGCACGAATAGGCAAGCGATTTTTCTATAACGTTATCACATGGCTATTAAAGAGATGGACACCAGGACAACACGTGTCAGTGGATTGAGCGCTCGACTCACCAAAGGTTGTTAGTTCGAGCCGCCCCGTGGCGGGCCCATGTTCTGCCATGTGAAGCAAGGCACTTAATAACCAACGGTACCACCTCAATTACTCCTCTCCACTCAAATGGGTACCGGCAAATGCTGGGAAGGTAACAGGCTTGTTGTGTGCGGTGGAGTGGCCGAACCCCTACAGAAAATGCACAGAGCTGCCGAGAGTCTTGGCCCCAACACCAAGGAAAAAGAGATTGGCACTCAGCGCAGATCTTGCTCGGCACGACACTTAGTAACCTTTTTTTATCACATGGATTTTTGATGCCATGTGAGAGTAAAAATTCACTCGGTGTTAATCGTTATACAATAGTTAGTTTGACTTTTTTTTTTTAATAATTAAAAAAGAATATGGCAAACTTGCAATATCATTAAGACAGTAAATAATTAACACATTCGAACAAACTGGTCCCCGAATTTTGCTTTGTATGCCGTTCAATTTCTTTAAAACACCTTTAGATATAGAGCCCAAAATGTCAACAGGAGGTTGGCGGAATTGTCAATAGTCTGGACTTCCCCATTTGTGAATCAACTGTAAGATATGGCACGCTCCACGTATCAAATCATGCGAGTTTTCCCGCGCATGTCGAGTTTCACGCGCCGTGTATCGAGTTTTCCTCGCCATATGTCGAGTGTGCAGCTTATATGTCGAGTTTACAGCGCTATCTGTCCAGTTTGCCCTCTATACATCGAGTTGTGCTCTCTATATGGTGAGTTTGACATAAATCATGTCCAGTTTACGCTCCACGTATCAAATCATGGCGAGTTTTCCCGCGCATGTCGAGTTTCACGCGCCGTGTATCGAGTTTTCCTCGCCATATGTCGAGTGTGCAGCTTATATGTCGAGTTTACAGCGCTATCTGTCCAGTTTGCCCTCTATACATCGAGTTGTGCTCTCTATATGGTGAGTTTGACATAAATCATGTCCAGTTTGCACATGTTGAAAAAAATCATGTCGAGTTTGCTCATGTTGAGAAAAAAATCATGTCCAGTTCAAAATCTCGACATGATTTTTTGGTGTATGTGTAAAAAAAATCATGTCGAGTTTGCTCATGTTGAGAAAAAAATCATGTCGAGTTTGCTCATGTTGAGAAAAAAATCATGTCGAGTTTGCTCATGTTGAGAAAAAAATCATGTCGAGTTTGCTCATGTTGAGAAAAAAATCATGTCCAGTTTGCACATGTTGAAAAAAATCATGTCCAGTTTTTTAAAACTCGGCATGATTTATTCTGGACATGATTATGAAACTCGGCACATAGAGTTCAAAAATGGATAGGCAGCGTTGTAAACTCGACATATTTATAGCGGGGGTAAACTCGATATACAGCGGATGAAACTCGCCATGATTTGATACGTGAGCGTGCCATAGTAAGACTACACGTAAGCTCCGCCCTTTCACGCAAAATATCGCGTCGCGCACGCCCCTTCTGAAACAATCCTGACGGCGAGTAGCTCTCTTCGGTAGATAGCAGAGATAATATACTTGCACTCAATGTCTTATCTGTTAGTTATAGTACATTTAATTATGTAAACAATATTAAATTGGGATTGCGTATATTTAAGCGATGTTTTATCTCTTTTGGCTGCAGCAATTTTTGTCAAGGCTATATTCGGCAACGGCCTATTTATTGCCATATTTCATTACGCAATAAAAGCCACTCGATGATTATTTAGGTTGTATATAGCTTTTGTGCTAGATATGACATCACGACGAAACAAATATGATGGTGAAAATTATCTGTCAATTAAAATAGCTATATTAAAAAAAATGGCAGCCGCTATGTAAACATTTGCATAACCACAACACATGTAATACATATATGTGTGTGTTGGTGAGGTGTGGGTTGTGGGGGGTGTTAGTGGGTGTTGTGGTGTGTGTGTGTGAGCTGTGTGTGTGTGGTGTGTGTGGGTGTGGGGTGAGGTGTGGGTTGTGTGTTTAAAATAATAATAATATTAATATAATAATAATAATAGGTATAAAAATAATAAATCTTACCATACTCCTCGATGTCAATCATTATCATCAAACTCTACACAGTGAGGGACATATCGTTCTTCACCACGTGTAGCAATTATCGGCAATTCACTGATGAAATAGCCGGAGACGTAAAAGACGTAAATTCTAGCATGAAAATTAGAAATTACCCGATGTACTAATTGGATTAATGCGGCCAAATGACGGACATGGGACCACCATAACAGCTAGATCACGTTACATTAGGGATGCATGAATACTAGCTTCCCCCCCAGTATGAACGAGTCACAACCAGCGCAGAGCAGACGACATTACATCTCTCCTTTTAGTGCCAAAAAATATGCGGATCTCCGGTATGGCAAGGCGACGGGGCCCGACCCGAGACCAGTTCCTGTGTCAAGACAATCCAAATATTTTTAAGTTCCTTTGGGGGGTAAAAAAGGATATGAAGGGCAAACAAGGAAAGCGACGAAATTCTACCCCTTCTTCTTGCCGTATGGGCACGGCTGGTTGCCATTTACGGCGGTGGATTCAGCTGTTTGTTGTTGTTATGAAGCCTATTATTGTTTGCAATAGGCCTTAGATGAGCTCCAGTTCAATTTATAACGTCAAAACTGATGAGCTATCTTCTAAAAAACGTTCCAGGAAAATAAGGCGTATTCTGAGAAAAACCGATATTTGCTCGTTTTACTTCAACAGCATATATTTTGTTTTGTTTGAAAAATGTTTGGCCTGTGCAAAACAATTTCACGGTAACTCAAAATTCCAGTCCCGTATACTGAGAAATATATAAATCAATCCAAATTACCGAGTTTTAATAGAAACATCAAATAACTGACTTCATTTAACTGTTCTTTAGTTTTTTTTGGCAGTATGCTACATTTTGTCTTTAGAAAAAGAGATTTATTAAAATAAAACAATTTCTTAAAAATAAAAGGACACGAACAATGCGATACAACGAGGGTAAGAAGAATACGATTTTACGTATCCATTTAATTTTTGAGTCAAAAGGCGGTTTTAATAAAGTATGTAATTTGTAGGTTTGTGCTACCCATCTTAAAACTCTTATTACGCGTTCATTATTAAGAGCCATTGCGCCATATTCTCCATAAATTGCATTTTTAAACTTTTGAACAAGATAACGATTTTAACACGAATAAAATTATTGGTTAAGCCAACATCATTGATGCACTCCTTGAGAATGACTAAAATGTGGACAATATTATATGAGTCCATTTTAAATATTTTTTGTATTATAATTTTACGAGGAAAGTGCAACAATACCTTTATAGACATAGTCGTATTCAATTAAATGCGGAAAAGTGGCATCCAATATTACGTTTGTTCACAGAACGTATTGATATTCGAAATACAAACAATTAAGGCACTCCAATAAAGTACAATTTCGTTAAACTATTAGAATAAAATACTTTATATTTTGAAGATATATTGCTGAAAGGGCCATTAAAAAAATGTTCTTATTGCTCAAAGATGACATGTGTTTGACGGTGTCATTTGTATGTCATCCTGGACGATTTTAAAACCCAGTTACAGAAGTGTTGTCTACTAACGCAGGTTGAAATGGTTTTTTCTGCAAAAATATGAGGCAACTGTTGTGTCTTATTTGCTTGCTTGTCCGTAATTCAATTCTTTGATCGATGTTCTTTGGTGGAATTGGGAGTTATGGTTCGAAAAAGTGATGACAAGTTTTGTGAGACCTCTGAATTCAGGGTGGACCATTTAAACACGTGGACATGTCTCCTTACTCCTTTCATGGACAAGGGGTTTCATGGACGCGCCCCGTACGGAAGCCAATTTAACCATACAGCAAGTTGGTCACACGATAATAACAATTAGGCAACAAGTAGAATCCCAAAGGTACCTGAAAAGTCGAGGCCAAAACATTATTCAATTCGGGACAAAGGGAACACAATTCAAATTAACACGGGGGGCCTCGTTTCCACAACGTATCGAACACATTGTATGTGGAAAAGAAGAAAAAGTTGAAGTGTTCTAATAAGTCTCCTCTAGTCCAATTTGAACACAAATGAAGTCATTTGTAAAGGGAGCAGATTTTTGGTAGGTGGCATTGTATGCCGCCATGTACATTTCAATTGGTTGGTACAGTAGTGGGGTGGAGATATGCATGGCAAAAGCAACGTGCTATCGATATCAGCATAATTATAAGGGTTAATTGAATTATATTATTATTCATTGTGGAATTACATGAATTTATGAAATAAGTTTAAACAGGAAAAAAAAATTATTAATATTGCTGGTTTTAATTATATTTCTTTACTGACTCTTCCGTTGACGATGGATTTGAATATATTTTTCATTAAAATATGCGTATCCAAAAGTTAGGACAAATTTAAATGTTTATCTTGTTTGTGTAAATTAATTATTTTCTTTATTCAATAATCATGATATGGACTCAGGAAATGATAATAAGGATATAAAAGAACGACGATAATCATTGTCATAAAGATGGGTACGACGACAAACGCCGACTACGTTACGATAATGACGGTGACGACCAAAGATGACGATGATATATCGCTGAAGATGGCATGACGACCAATAGAACATAATGACAATGAGGAGGAGGAGAAGGGAAAAGTGGGGGACAGGGGAGGAGTCTAGCAAAAAAGGAGGAAGTTGGAAAAAAAACGACAACTGAGAGTGAAGAGTAAAGGAGTTAACGCAACTTGTACTGACCCAGAAAAGAAACATTACCAGTAATAGGAGTCATGGTCGAAATTGGTGTTTTTTGTTAGGGGGTATTGCCTTGATTTGTATTTTTTCCTGTGGGTAAATCTGGTATTCGAATCGTCATAACCAAAGAACGAAGTGTCACAAAATAAAATGGGATTATCATTTTTTTACATTTGTTAACATTTATTTTTTTTATCTTTTTTAAAGAAAAGTGTTTTGAGTAAAATGAACCGCATTTGTAATTCAAAAAATAATTGGAGACAGAAAATAGTGAGCCTTGTATAGGCAAAGCTATCACCATAAAATATAGAGAGCAAACGATTTAGAGCGGTAGGACTCTTAACCTGAAGCCGACGAGAAACGTCATGAAAGAAAAGCTAAAAGATGCAATACCCTGACCGGGGAGGAAAATGTGTGAAAAGGGGAAGCCTCCATGGGTATATTCCCGACTCTTGCCTCTCTAGTGAGCTGGTATCAGTCGAATCTAAAACAATTCAGGGTTTCAAAGTTGGCTAAAATTTCAAGGTTTTACAGGGCTTATGAATCAGGCAGTCTGGGGTGCATGCCACGGCGGATAATGGTAGAGCAGCATAGGGTCCTTTTATTAGCCAGACGCAATATGTCCACCGGGCAACGTGGTGATATCGTATTTTGTTGCACGCCCAAATTGTGCTCGGGGCATATAGAACCTGCATAGAGTGATGAATGCTTCTTAATGCTGCTGATAGCGGATTCTGGTTGCCGTATCACATTCTTAGTATGACATTTCCTCAACCAATCCCGTAGCAATTAAGGGACTCATAGGAGGGCCGATTAAACTACTGAAGCTCTCTGCCTACAGATTGTCCCGTCACTTAATAAGAAGATGAATGGTAGTTTACACCAGGCCCTGAATTCGCGCTCTTTTCAATGTCGCGTCGTCTGCTCTCTTTAAATGGTCAGTAGAAGTGTTCGGTACAGTATGACAGTCACGTGACTTTTAAGATATGGCACGATTTAGAGGTATTTCTCATCATGTCGCAGCAGGAAAAGTGGGGGATAAGTAATGAGGCCGAGGGTTTGCTACGGCGCCGGTTAAAAATCTAGCCGCGTGTAGGGAATGGCAAGAAGAGAAAAGCAAACCGTGGTGTTTGCGGGGAGAACCTTAAACGTGTGTGGGGCACACTTCTTTTAGTCAGGAAATGTCCCGGGTAAAGTCCCCGCCGCCTGTGTAGTGAGAGTGCTCTGGTAGATTTCAGTGACACAAAATTGCAGGAAGTCGGGCGTGATTCTGCCTGCGGCCATCTCGTCAAGTTACTCCACATCGGCGCGCTAGCTAAGATAATCTAACACAAGCAATAGATGCCCAATCGATGCTAGAACTCGTAGGATGATACCCTTTCCCTACGCCAAGAGCTATCTTTCTTCTTAATCTTGCTGCTGAAGAAAAGGGCATATTTCCATTCTTTTTAATAAGACGTCAGTTGTCACTATACCTCGGTTGCATTGAAAGGGTTTTCCCATGGGATCAAATAGTGCCCCGGTGTGTTTGCCACTCTCGTTTAACGGCGCGCACTAATATACTAGTTGCAATTTCTTCACTTTTTAATTCGTGTGTTACATACAACCCGGCGCTAAATATGAATATGCAGAAAGCAAGCCGCGCAATCGAGTAGGAGTCCCTACGGAAAAAAAAACAACTTAAGGGGGGTTACCGATTAGACAAGAAATTGATAACCCGTATCTTAGCGCCCTTTGGTTTCGTCACAGATTACCTTGACCCAGCCAGGTGATTAAAAAAAAGGGACATCAAGGCGAGGGTGTCACCGTGTTTGCAAACCCTTGCTCTAACAATACGTGTGATTAAGATTCCTTATCGCGCTCCAGGCGGGGTTATTTTTTTTTGAAAGCAGTGCTTGGGCTGGAGAGATCTTTCGCTGCATGATGTTCTTTATGAACATCAAAGATAATCATACTGAATACCAGCATACAGCAAAACATTGATTGAAAAACAAGACCGTGCAATCGACACGCAATGTAGTCGCCACTGTTCTTTTCTCGGCTCTCCACCTATATGGTTCTTTCAATGTCTACGCAGGCAACCCAATCCGCGTTCAAGATATTCGGCTTACGATCTAGTTACGCGAAACCAACAACCAATGCTTGGTTCAGATCGCAAGGTGCGAACCGTCTGTTTCGAAATTGATAGCTGCCAACGCTTAATAATTAAGCTCGTGTCTCAAATGGTAGGGAATAGGTATCATGTTTAGTGTTAATGTCCGGAGTGAGTTCAATATTGAGAAATTAAAAGCAATGAACATTACCCGGGTCGAGCAATTGAGTGACCTAAAGCGTTGTGACAATAATTACATTAGGAACACACACACAAAATGATGTGGCAATTGACAGCTTTGTTAGATATCTTGTTTCAATCTAACAACGTTTTAACTTCATTTGCTATAACATTTTGTTTCCCATATTATCACCAATTAATTTTCCCTGCTTTAACTTGTTGCGTGATTATAATGCACATTGAATCAGATAGAAATCAAGGGTTTCTTCTTCTTTTCAATCAATCTATATTTAATAGCCTCCGGAAAAGGCAGGAACGCTTATCATTATGATGGGTAAACTTTGGTAACCAAATTAAGTCTTCGCTATGTACATACATGTTGAATCAGGCCTTTGGGTTTTTAACCATTATATGAAATAACACATTAGAGACTGCTAGTGATATATGGACACGACTGTGTTTATATTATCAGATATATTTGAACTTTTTGTCACGAGCAAAAGTTCTAGCTAGCAATTGTACAGGGTTGCCCAAATTTGCCTCAATTTAGCTTATTTTTGTCCCCCACTTAGCACTTCTGATTGAACTGTAAAATGTGATGATTATTGTACAGCTATACATTAGATGATAGTATTAAGAACTGTTGAGCGGACAATTGAATATTAGAACATTTGGAGGTGGTTCTTAGTGCGCAATTATACTAAGGAAGAGAGAAAACGTGTTTCTATAACAAAATAAATCAAACGTTTGGGTGAGAGGCAAAATGAACAAGTTTAGTCGATTAATGTCCTTTAAAAGTGTTCCCACTAAGGCTAATATTGATTATTTATATCCATGGAAGATACTACAAACCATGTAGTATCTAGCACCAATCATATTGCATGTATTACATTACCTGTATTGTAAATATACTGCTATCTACAGTAGACAGCATATCATAATTACACGGACCGCGCTGACATGGATAACGCTTTGCATGGATACGCTTTCTACGTAGATGACAACAATTGTATTAATCGGATACGTTTTAAAGCCAGTTCTGGGACATGACATGGAAGAGGATATGTCTTCTTGTCTTAAAGTGTGTTTTAATTGTTTAAAATGTCTTTAACCGCTATTGTTGAAGACATGTCTATTGCCAAGACATGTCTTAGATATGGTAACATTAAGACAGTATTTTTACAGTGTACGGTTGATAATATCGATTAGAATCCATGGATAACGGTAGATATCATCAATCATATTGAATGAATAGAGTTAGCTAGCATCAGTCAAACAGCAAGATAATGCTATCTACGGTAGATGGAATCAATTATATTACCTGGATAATGCTATCTACAGCAGATAACAAATTTGATTACATGGAAAATGTTATTTACGGTGGTATATTGCTATCATATTACATAAAATGCTATCTACCGTAGATAACAGCAAGTATAATTATGACAACTGAAAATCTACGTTACATATCATCAGTCATATTATAAGTGGATAGTGTTACTTACGTTAAAGAGTATCGACCGTATAGCATGAATAGTTCTATCAACAGTAGATAGCATCAACTATTTTACATGCAGTTATCTACAGTAGATAATATTAATTATGATGCATAATTAATGCTATTACGGTAGAAAGCTACAATTCTTGCGGTAAACAAAATCAACCATTAAAGCAATAATCGCATATTTTATGTGACGCGCGCCCTCAATTCTTTTGGATATTGAGGTTTGGATACCGTTAGGTTTCTTTTTAATGAAATAAATCTCATTCAAAGTTAATTGATGTGACATTTGTTTATGTTTGTGGCGCCCCCTGTTGGTGTAAGAGAGAAAGTTTGAAAAACTGACGGGCAAAAGTCCTTATACTTTGCCTTTTATTATTGCTATAGGCCTAACTTTTGCCTAACTTTTGTTTCAAATTAAATAATACCAAAATTATTATTAAAGTTGGCGGAAAGTTTAAAGGTGTAACGAGAGATTTCAAGTCATCCATATTTCTGTGATATGTAATGATTTCATATAGATTAGACGCTCAATAGATTCCATACCTTTTATTTGGTTACAGAAATAACTTTAAAATGAAAACAAAATGTGATTTGTATTATGCTTATATTTCAATAGAAAACATTTTTTCGCGACACCTGCTATTTGAAATCTCTCGTTGCACCTTTAATACATAAATTTCTATTTAAGAGCAAAATCAGACAAATATTTTGTTTTGTGATATTTCTCCAGAATATCATCCATTATTGCTTTAACGTAAACGGGTATTGCATGGACAACGCTCTGCTTTCTACCGAAGATAACATCGATTGTATTGCATAGATAGCGTTTTCTACGTAGATAGCATCAACTGTATTGTATGGGTAATGTTATCTACGCTATAGATTGCATCAATCATATTACGTGAATATTTTTCAATTATTATTACATGGATATGCTATCAACGTTAAATAAAATCAACCATTTAGATAATGCTATCTACGGTAGATGGCATCAATTATATTACTCAGATAATGCTACAAACGATTAATAGAATCAATTGTATCACATGGATTATGCTACCTGTGGTAGATAACGTCAACCAATACATAACCAATTCTATCTAGAAAGTAATAATACTCTTAAGGTGTTGGTCTGCCATATAATGTTTACAAAAGGCTTTATAGAAGTTATATTCATCTAAAAGAGCAGATTTTTCTCTTTAATATGCCTTTTATCCCATTCAAATCGACTATCGGGTTCCAAAGTTATCGCCAATTTTAGATTGACAATCTTTGCAAATGTCAGTCTCCAAACAATAAAAAGCAAAAGAAATGCAACGTCGCAATTTCTTTTGTTTTTTATTGTTTTTCACCCAGCTATTTTTAACAATTTTGTCTTTAAAATTGCATAACTTCCGAAAGGAACATACGTAAAACATGCAATCACCGTCGATATTTTCTAAAATTTATGTACTTTACGATACGACTTTCAAACTCGCATTGATGCGTAAAATAATTTGTATTTTACACAAACAAATCTGAGAAAAGGGCTCTGTTACGACCTGTGACATACTTTATACTACAACTAGCCAAGCTAGAAAGAATTGTTAAATAACCATGTTTTATATATGAAAACATTGGGGAATAAAGGTATAAAAATTCAAGGTAATCGACCATTATTATGCAAATGAGGTGAACTTGAACTTTATATTTTTTAAATGTCGTCCAACATGCTAACATATTCCAACATAAGACCAAAATAATATCCTAAAATGTAGATTTTGATTTTTATGGTAGACCCCACCTTAACCGTATTGCAGGCATAATGCTATCTGCAGTAGAAAGCAAAAATCACAATGTGCATGGAAAATAGAATTTACTTTAGAAATCATAAATTGATGCTATCTACGAAGATCAAACAGTCCTTTCGAGAGCGCTGCTTTTGGTAGAAATGTAGTGGGGTAACATCAGTTATATTTCATGGTTAATGCTATCTACGGTAGAAAGAGCATTGTCCATGCAATACCGTTTACGTTAAAGCAATAATGGATGATATTCTGGAGAAATATCACAAAACAAAATATTTGTCTGATTTTGCTCTTAAATACAGATTTATGTATTAAGCTTTTAGCTAACTTTAATAATCAAAGATCAAACAGTCCTTTCGAGAGCGCTGCTTTTGGTAGAAAGCATCAAATATAGTGCTTGGATAACGCTATGTAGTAGGGTAACATCAGGTATTTCACGGTTAATGCTATCTACGGTAGAAAGCAACAGACATATTGCATGGATAGTGCTATGTATGGCATGTAGTATCGATTATTATGCTATCTATGATGGAAAGAAACAATAAGTATTAAAATAACAATTCATCCATCAATTATATTGCAAGGATATTTTTTGTATGTTTGATAGAATCAATCATGTTGAATGAACAATACCATCATGTTGAATGAACAATGCTATTTACGTTAGGTAACATCATGTCATATTGCATTGCTGAGGCTATCTGCAATGGAAACCATGAATGACAAACGTAAATGGAGAAATACAAATACCTGATTTTGTTGATTCGAAAAGTTTTATTTTTGAAATATGAAAAAACTTACACAAATTTGATCATAATGTACATCACTAAGTGATTTTTGTCGCATGAATTGTTTCTTTCATGCTAATGACAAAGAGTGGTATTTTTCTTTAAACGTCCTGACCACTTAACCTCAGAAATGAACCTCTTTATAGAGGAAGATAATTCTTTGTCCGTCTTTTATTATTAAATTACAGATAGAAGCAGTTTCTTTTCAATTATGGTCCAAGTGTAGATATATATCTTAAGAGGATACAGATTCGCCCGTGTAAATCACTGCACTCGCTGGCCACCTTTTTCTAATAAAACCAGAACAGCAAATTAAATTGTTGTCCAAATAAAGTCTGCTGAAATAATGGGTCAGAACCACAAACCATGAACTAATGTTTTTAAAGGCTGATAGAATTCTGAAATGAGGAGGGGAAAGAGGGAGAAGAGAGTGGCTTGGTAAAAGTGTATAGCATAACCGGAAAGCTCTATCAGTGTATGGCCAGTCGTATATACATGCATACCCGTGCATGGCATTTTATTGTAAGGGAGCGAAGGGAAGGATTCCCAACGGAATATGTCCGACGTAGCGCGGGCTAATGCATCGCCAGCCACTATATATGCGGCCCAGGCAGTCAATTCACGGTGTGCTAATAATTGTCAAAGAATCACTTAAACTTTATGATTGCTCAATGTATTAAGTGAAATGCTCATCAAACGAAAACACAAGCCGGCGGATAATTGTTAAACGCAGCGTGTGTCTGTTCTTTTGATTCGTTCTTGTTTTCCACCCTCCCCTATCATGGCTAAAAGACATCACAATACATACAAAGCACATCTTTCCCCTAATATCACAACACATTTTCCTCTTTTTAGCCGAAAGCAAAACAGGGGGCCCAGGCAAGCGTTAAACACGTATTTCTAATCGTGATACATAATTCGTAAAAGAAGGCGAGACGTACATAATTGTTAAATTGCAAAAGAGGATAAAAGGGGCCAAATCGTATACGGGTAATTTCCAATAAGGCAAAAAAGACGTGAAATATGCTAATTTTGTACTCTGTAAATAAAACGAATAAATGTTGACACAACAAAAGACGTCGAACTCTAGATAACGTCTCATTTATACAAGAGCGAGGTTCTTGAACTGATAGTGTTATTTAAAGATATAATCCATATATGCCATTATTCAAAGCACTATACGTTAATCTATAAATATGGATATCATATGCGGCGTAAGAGCCAATATTTGCCAGCCTATAAAGAAGTTAAGCTAGGTTCAACAAGAATTATCTTTTTCGATTGCTCTCTTTCATCTTCCAGCTTGACGACAAGATGGATTCATCATCGCGTTCTTATGACAGAAGAAGCTTTTCAACTCGAATCTCTTATAAAAGGTTATTTGGAAATCCTTGACTCGCTCAACTGTCAAAGCAGTGTTATTTTATTTATGTAAAACTCACGGGAGGTGTCTTTTACCTGCCGAAGTGTGGCGATAATGCACGTTTACATGATTATTTTCATAATTTGGAAGTATATGCATCGTTTCTTTACTCTCCACTTTGGGTACAATGCCGTTGAAATAGAGAGATAAATAGTCTAGCTGCGGGAGATAGCGTCAATTATGTTGTATTGATAATGTTATTTAGGCTAGAGGCTATTACTTTTTTTCACATTAACATATCATTACTTGAAACTTGAAGTTTACATTATTGATGTTACCTATCATCTTATTTATGCTAGATAACATTAATCACATTGCATTGATTTTGCTATCTACAGTAGATGGCTTCAATCTTACTGCATAACTAATGCTATCTACGGTAGAAAGCAGTAATTGTATTGCATAATGCTATTGCGCTGGATAGAATTAGACATAATTGTACGGACTACACTATGTGTAGCAGATAATATAAATTGCATTGCATGGATAACAATTTGCTATCTACCTAAGATAGCATTAATCAAATTACATTGATACTGTTATACTATATATAACATAAATCTGGGTGAGGTATAGGTGAGTGTCTCTTGACTGTGTTGTTGTTGTTGTTGTTTTGTTTTTAAATATCCAATACCTCAAAAGGTGATTTATTAAACTGACCTATAGACTGAGCTCAAACAAGTTGATGTTTAGGAATAATTTTGCGGTCAAAAGTAAGGAACTGAAAGATTTTAAGGTAGTTTTGCTTTTGTGTCTGTTTGTGTTTTTGTTTTTGTTTGTTTATAATTTTTGCTTAGAATATATCTACTCGAAGATTTTGTTTAATTGATCCGACAAACTAAAGTATGTAATGGGTCGTGTACGTACAGAAGCTAACTTCGGTAGATCTTAATGACAAGACAAAACGTCTAAATTTTATGAGATGAGATACGAAAATATTTTCTTAATAAGGAGAGAGATATATTCCATGTATAATTATAAATGATAAGAATGCTGAAACCGTTACACAATTAACAATGAAAAGAAGTGAAGGATTAGACAGTTTTTACTTCGTTACTGTAAAACAACACTTGACCCGGGGCGCTTATTCAGATATATGATTTTTAATCACGCTGAACATCTGCAACACAAGAAATCTAAAATGTCTTTTCTTGTAGCAATCCGTTGATATCTATTTTCATGTTATCATAATAAAAAATCGGACTTCATGACAAACAGCAGAATCTTTCAAATAGAAATGAATCGCTCTGTAACATTTTCTACCTTTCAAAGCAACCCGTACATTCTCTCTCTACGTTTTTTATTCTGATACATAAAGTCATTATTTCGCCTTTGCACTAACAGTTATTGTGAGATATCTTTCTACCACTATTTGGTTACCAGATTTGTCGAATAAAACTTGAATTGGTAGTTTGTAAGAAAAAATTATTGGGTAGCTAGTAGTTTCTCACTAGACCGTATATACCCGAGTGTGTTATACATTTGCCGGGGGCTATGTAGTCATCATATCACGGTTTACCGTGTATAATAAGAGTGTGCAAGACAACTGAACACGGTCGATGCATAGGCCTTGATACAGTCTCTATCGATCCTTTTTTCCTTGCGCGCGCTATACATGCAGATTTAGCGAAACAGGTGCACAATCTTATTTCCAATCACCGGAGAAGAAACTAGGTTGCGAGGAAGTTACTCCATCCGGATGCCGCTTCTTTCTGATAATGCAATATTTTCTATGGCCATCTTGCTATCAAGACTTCTTTATGTTTTGTATGTGTATATGTGTGTCCGTAGGGCGTTGTGTCATTTAGTTGAATTGTGAAAGACTCGGTGTGATTGCAACTGCCTCTCTCCTGTTGGTGATTATATGTGTTAATGGGCAGGTTAACAAGGTAGTTTGTACAAAAACGCACGTGGGAGATACAAATTGTCAAGGGAGATTCCTCTGTGTTTCTTTGCAAATCTCGCGCCATGTAACTGCCTACTCTATTTCACTCCGCCTGCGGCTGCAATGCCTAACGACATTTATACTTCTTCTTCTTTTTATCTTTTTTCCTTTACTTTTTTTTAGCTGGCTGCATGTTATGAAATGCAAATCGGCAAGGCAAGCGCTTGCTGTTAAGTTAAATCGGGAAGCAAGCGAGCGAGGGAGCGAACAGCGAGCATCCTGGCTTTTCCAATAATTTGGTCACTTTGGATACTGTGTCAAAATTGATGCAAGCGAGTGTTGTATCTGGGATAGTGAGAGTATCGGATTCGTGTCCGCGAGGCATTCCCGCAATTAGGCCGTGATTATACGACTGTCTACCACCATTGTATATAAAACAAGGCCGGCTGGCTGCAGATAACACTGTAATTCGTAGGGTTTTCTCGGGGTTTTGCAACTCGTCTCTTTGTTTTAGCCAAGCGGATACGAGTCATACGACACATATCCTAATATCGTGAAATATTAGCACTTCCTTATACAGTACACCCGGCATTGATAGATTTTGTCGAAACTTGAATTGTTTTCATTCGCTCCTTACCTGCTGAAGGCGGATAACACCAAATCGTTATTTAAACTGTTTCATTTTGATTTACACATGGTATTAAAATTACATTTTAAAATGAAAATTCAATCATACACTTATACGCCGACTGCAAAGTTTCATGCTATAGACAGGAAAGCAAAGCGAGATGGTAAGCAGACACACAGACAAACAACACAGACAGAAAAAAGATGAATACTTATTACATGCGTGTAATATGGCCATATTAGTCGAGATGCAAAGTGACTATCACACTCGAGTACACGTACTCATTTGATCATTTTTGGCTTCTATTGTTTACATTGACATTAGAAGAAGTATCAATGGCGGAATCACTGTCAATATTAGGTCACTGGTGAGTCCAGCACAGCATGGCTGTGAGATGATGAAAGCGATTGGCAGATTGTTACCATTATACTCTGTGTAAATGTTTGCTCTTTCACTAAGATCACGATTTATACGATTTAACGCTGCCAACGTAATCGTCTGATAAACACGCCATTTCAAGTGCCTTAGTCAAACTGCCTGTTAACCATGATAAATATTACGTGTGTGTGTGTATGTATGTGTGTATGTATGTGTGTGTGTGTGTGTGTGTGTGTGGGTGTGTTGTGTGTGCACTTACAAGATAGACATCTATGTATTTTCAAGTATAAAGAGACATTCTGACTGTATTTTTACATTGTGGGTGTATTTTTCTTCATTGTGGGAGTATTTTTACTATAGAGTTACTATGTTACGAATTGTCCTATAACGGAATAAACTGTAATCATAGTATTGAGGTTTATTCCGTAAAAGAGTAGAAAAGAGGATTTTTCTAGTTTAGTAACTATATAGGCCTGCGGCGCAATCCTCTTGGCTAAGAAAAGTGAGAAAACTAGAAAAAAATGAAAAAAATTTTTTTTTTTTTTTTTTTTTTTTTTTTTTTTTTTTTTTTTTTTTTTTTTTTTTTTTTTTTTTTTTTTTTTTTTTTTTTTTTTTTGTGTGTGTGTGTGTGTGTGTGTGTGTGTGTGTGTGTGTGTGTGTGTGTGTGCGTGCGTGCGTGCGTGCGTGCGTGCGATCAGAAACTAAAAATGCCTTGTGGGAATTTATACACTTTGCGAGGACTCATTCACTTCTCCTCACAAGCTATTGTATGAGTTCACCTAATTCCATACATGAATGTAAAATTGTATGTCAAATAAAACAAGTTTTAAAATAAAAATAATAAAAATATATGTTCCATGTGAGATAATGAAAGCGATTGGCAGATTGTTACCATTATATAAGTTACATTTGTGGTAGGCCAATACCTGTGAGGTTTTCAGTTTGTTTAGGATAGCGCTAGTCTTAAAGGTGCAACGAGATATTTTTTGTAATATGTAGTGATTACATAATTAGACAATAGATTCCCTACCTTTTATTTGGCTATATATATAACTTAAAATGAAAACAAAAGGTGATTTGTATATGCTTATTATATTTCAATAGAAAACATTGGTTGGATTTCTTAATTGTTCCTATAGGAAATTAGAAATTTCACAATTGTTGTACCAAAGAAACAGTTCTCAGTTTAAACCTTTCAGATGGGGATATTTTTATAGAAAGCTTTAGACCAGTGCAAAAATCAGAATTTTCATTTTTGTACCCACACCTGTTATTTGGAATCTCTCTTTGCAACCTTGGTCGTCCTCATTCTTTTAGGCATCAAAACAATACTACTAGTAATGAATATGTGTACCATCCAAACTTATATTACGATAAGGTGTTCTACTGTCAACACGCTATTCGTGTGCTCAAACTAGGCCGGGCCAAACTCAATAGGTTAAAGCTTTCATAATTATTTCATGCTTTTCAAACCTTTAGTGTTTCTTGATAAGGAATATCAGTGTGTTATCTTCAAAGAATCACCAAAGGTAAAAGGAGAAGGGGAATCGCAGTTCAACCTGGCATACAATGGGCGACAGGTCCAATTATTTATAACCATATTAGCAGAAATGTGTTAAACATCCTTTAAACGTCGAAAAAGAAGTTGCAGTTCACGACTCTTACTGTTCAAGAACATCCAAAATAAGCATTTGTAACATATATTTTATTGTAGCATTGTACAATTTATTGTATTGTATCATGATCTAAATTTAATGTATTGTAGCTTTTGTTTTGTAGCATTATAATATTTATTGTATTGTAGCTTTACTTTGTATCGTATAGCATTTATAACATTTATTGTAGTGTTTTATAAAATAATTTTACTGTAGCACAATAATATTGATCATATTGTTGCATTTATATCATTGACTGCGTCGCAGCATTGTAACATTGACTGTATTGCAGCATTATGACATTTACACACGTTTAGAAATCACTGTAAACTTGTCTGATCATCATCATCATCATCATCATCATCATCATCGTCGTCGTCGTCGTCATCGTCACCGTCATCGTTGTCGTCGTCGTCATCGTTGTCGTCGTCGTCGTCATCAACAACAACAACAACTTCGCATTATTGTCTCTGGTATCTGTACTAATCGTTCTCATCAATTTCATTATCATTGTCGTAATCATATTATCAGCATCATCCGTAAATGATAATTTGTCCTCTATTTGTATATAAAGTAACATATCATTAGGGCGGCTGGGAATGTCAATCGAAAGCATTTGCATTATCTCCTGTATCTAATATAGCCAGTGATTTGGTTGAGACAAATTTGACCGTCTGAACGAGCTCTTGAGCGTAACGGGCCAAGAGTCTTTACAGGACCCTCGACATTCCTGCCGCTGGTATCAGTCACTTGTATCCAGATTCAAGTGTTTGTTTTCAACAATGTATACACTCCTGGTGGTGTCTGGCACTATATCTCAGCCTTCAGGACGACACTATATCCGAACTAAAAATTTTGTGTTGAGAATTCATCATTGTTGATTATTGATGCCAGGGAAGTAATTTGGGGTAAGTTAGATAGAATTGAATCAGAATTACACGATAAACGTGCGGTAAAGGGTGGGCACAGGTTATTATGTTAATTAAAATCAAATATCTTAGTTGGATCTAGCCCAGTCTTTGAGTGGTAAACTAACTGGCAAAAAAGGTCATTAAAAAGGCAAAAATAAATTCCATGTTAAAATTCTTGTATATGAAGGGGGAAATACCGGGATCCGGAGTAATAAAAAAACCTCTTGTTCTCGGCCCTCATCCAATGTCATTATGGTCAAGTTGTATTTGGTATCCAACACTATCCAAACAAACAGAACAGAAAGTCCAATCATCTCAGAACAAAATTATTGGAAATTTCTTGAATCTTTCATCCATGTCCCATATGTGTAGTGAGTTCCCAAGGGTGAATTGGCTCCCTATTAAGTTTAGGGGTTCCCAAATCATGGTTAATGGTCAAAAGTCTTCGTCATATAGAGGCAATCGCCTTGTGTAACTCGCTAACACTCACAATTCAAGCACAGCAATGTAAAGACATCTAAAAAAAATAAGCAAAAAGGCACTTTCTGGATAAACTAATGCATGAAAAAAAACAGTTATTTATTTTCAATGATGTACCATTATAGATACCAAGGAGACATGGTGTTTTGTTTTTTAAACTTCGACCCGGGCTTCGGCCACTCGCACCACTGATGAGTAAGGGGAAAAAATCATTCCACCACCCACTTTCTACAAAATAGTCTACTAAAGACTGAAAACCCCGGCTGCGAAAAAAAAAAACCGCCTGACTTAACTGCCATTCCATGCCACTTAATATCTAATTGGGTGTCATTATTGTGGAAATCATTGTAATCATGGTAATAGTCTGGGCGGAGTACCTAATCGGTCCAATATGACGTGACAAAGCCGTCACGGCTACTTACCATCATTTTACCGCTAGATTTTATAAAACTGCTACCTTATCTGAATATTAGCATGGGATGACTATATATATTGGATAAATTTTGTTTGCTGTGTTTTGTCTTTGTATTTGCAAGAGAAATAACATTCGCTGTTGGTCAAAGAACACATAGGTATTAAATTTCGTGTTTCATAACGTATGCAATTCGCAACATCGGTACCTTTTACTGCTGTTTAGAGGGTACTTGTGATAAAATGAGAAAAGAAAAACTGTTTGAGGGCCCTATTTTGTGGTATATCAAGTTGTTGCCGCTTCTATTGACCAATAAGAAACCTACAAGGAGAGGTCTAGCCTGCTGTCTTCTGAATCCTAGCGATACACACGACGACTTTACTTATGCATCCTACCATTTGAAGTTTTATTCCGTGAGGTGTAAATAAAAAACAAGCGCCTCTTCTCTCGTTCCTTGGTGTAAGTTCCTTATATAAATTAATAATGAATATCCTTTCTTTGATGTCAAATTACTCTTTTTGAATGGACCCTGTAGTCACTTTAAAAGAGTGAATTCACTCTTTTGGAGTTGACCATGTGTTGTCATTGGTGAATTCATCGTTTGCATTTAGAGTGTGTCACAGACCGTTTAGGAATCTATGCCATCTACGTATCTACCCAGAGTGTGTATTGAAGTCCTTCCCACAACGCACCAGTTTGGGGGAAATTTCACCTCATAAGGTCATGTGATCCCACAAAATGCTATTCTTAACACATAAAAACCCTGACTTTACACTCATTTCAGCCCACAAGGTGCTGCTACTTATGCAAGTTTTTGCATGATCGTGAAATATCTTGTGGTTATTAAACGTTTTGAGCACTTTTTACCCAAAGTTAAGGCATTGGTTTTTTGAAACGTACAGTTTATATTGGACATTGCACTGCATTTATGGGATTGGTTTTTTAAACACACCTGGTATTCTACATGTGTTAACGATTAAGACGGGATTACTACACAGACGTTTGCGCTTGTTCAGCTGAACCCATATGGCACAAACTCAGATGGTGAGCTACCAAGATGGCTTGCACAAGTATCATCCTCGCAGATGCTCTAGCCTACCACCTACGTTATAAGAAACCAGCGGTAATAAGAGTAAAACAAAACCACTTGTTTTAGGTTCAAACAACTGGCGAATGGTTAGCCGCTTACAACTTACTACTGACACTTAAATGACATGCGAGGATCGAGCGGTCATAACACTTCAGAGAGACACAAATTATCCAGGCATTTACCCCAATTGTTGCTTGAAACCCCCTCGAATGCTTATTATCGATCATCCCGAGAAAAGTGACTAGCTTTTATGTGAGTTGTCACAAATCTACAGTTCTCAATACATTTATCACTTCAGTTTTTGACGTTATCCCAAAACGACCCAACACACTTTTCGCAATGCGATATGATTTCAAGGCTGTTCTCATAGTGTTGCTGTAGATTACCAACAATAGGCTTAGTT
Source organism: Ophioderma brevispina (assembly GCA_023653785.1). Lineage (NCBI taxonomy): Eukaryota > Metazoa > Echinodermata > Ophiuroidea > Amphilepidida > Ophiodermatidae > Ophioderma > Ophioderma brevispina. The sequence continues at coordinate 149,934 of JAMKCH010000115.1, forward strand.
AATCTTTTATATCGAAAATCGAAAACAAAATATACAGAAAATGTGAAAGGATGGCAAATGACATTTTCCTGTCACTCGTAACCATTTACAGTTATTAGAAATATTGCACTAAATCCAGATATAGACAGCGGGGGATAATTACCGAGTATAGAAATGGGATATGATAACAATTAAGAAACCTAAAAGTAAAATCATCGATATAGATTTGCATCAATCATAGTAAATAAACAAGCTCATTACTGTGATACCTTGAATCTATTGGTCGCTAACGAGCTAGTGAAATAAAAGAATTCTCTCGGTATTGTTCTGATTTGGACAGAAAAACCTTGGATGATATCAAGAGAGTGTAAACTAATTGGTTAGGGCTTTAAAGACATTTAGAATAAGCCTGTGAATATAAATCATTAACAAAATCCTCTGATGCGTCCAAGATATCTGGAATACAATGGAACAACTCCTGAAGGCAAACAGATATTGAGGACATATGCACAGATGAACTTAAATAATCTGGGTGTCGTCATTTCAGCGGGGAGTCACCCAAACCATAGACCTTAACGGCCGCCAAACTTACCAATAGATCTCCTTATTTTTATTCTTGTGTCTCCTTCTTTTAACCGAAAGTGAGTGAAATTTCACTCCAGATGCGTTCTTAAAATGGAAACGGTTATGTGTGTCTCTGCCAGTGTAGCATAACTTTGTGCTCAAACTACATTTTATAACGCATGATTTTGATATAGTGGTATATCCATTTTACTTACTAAGTTCGTCATGCTAGCTGTTTACCAATGTATTCCTCCATATAACAGAGGAAATCCTAGAAATCATAATTGTAAATTAGCTGTTACAATTCCAAAATAGCAATTTGTAAAAGTTTGTCGAATTCGGAACATGTACACCTACTTTTCTTCAAACTACTCCTACAAGATTGATGATAAAACTCTAAAAGTACATCATTTATTTTCTTTGATAAATTTCTGGTGCAGTTTTAGCATTAAATTTGAGAAATTAAATTTGGTTTTCCAGAAAATTGTTAGTCTTCTTTTTGTAAAACTCTAGCCGAGGCACACTTGAACGGTGTATTTGTGTGGATTCATCCCAGGTTGTTTTAGGCAAAACTTGCGTCTCAAAGCTATACCTGGTGTGTTCGTTTGACTGAACTCGTTGCATGTGCATGACAATTGGACCTTTTCAAAATAATTTGTTCAAAACATTCTTACCAAAAATATTGGTGAAAACTTCGATTTAAACCCATTAGTTTGAAGAATTAAAAGAAACCCGCTAACAATGAATTAAATGATTTCATTATACAGGGTGAGTAAAAAATGACCATGATTGTCTCCGTCATTTTGAATTTTCGAATAACATATATCTAACATATGTGAGATCATCGAAAAGGCTATTTTATTACCTTTAATTTGTTGTAAAGATAGTTCCAATCGGTTGATATAGGCCGAGCTACAGTCTTTTGAATCAAGTAGTCAGCTTTCCCCCATCCACGGATTCCCATTCAAATGCACGGCAGCCAACTAAGCAAATGGCTCCCCAAAATGATGTAAGGGTATGTCTATGTTTTCGTCAAATAAAGTGGTATCTTAAAGGTGTAAAAGCCAGTGATAATGGTATGTTTTATTTGAAACACTTTTTTCCCAAGATGTGGCATATTTTGGTCTACTTAATATAGACAATAAATACTTATCAACCTCAAAAGGTTGTCACCGATGTCTGTTCCTTCATATGGCATGATTCATTAAACTCCTCCAGAAACTGATACATGTATCAAGTTCATTTATTTTCAATGATTTTTATGGGTGATGAGGTCGTAGAAACGTTAAGAGGGCATCGATGGTAAATTGTGACTAAATTTTATGAGGTTAAATAGCGTCACATTTATTCTGCAGGATTATTAATTCCCTTCGCTGAACGCCGTCCTTTTTAATGTGAATCCGTGGACAGAGCGCAAAACCGACTACTAGTACTTGATTCAAACGGTAGCTCGGTCTATTTTATTACCCAACCGATATGAATGATCTTTGCAGCAATTTAAGATAATGAATTAAGCGTTTAGGTGATACCACATATGTTAGATACATGTTACTTAAAAATTCAAAATTTCAAACACAATCAGGGTCATTTTTTTACCCACCTTGTATGTTAAGTGAGCGGTTCATGCATATTTTGAATGTGATTCAGAGGAAACTTGAAATATTTGCTTCTTCGTTTTCCTGTTTATTTGCTCAATCCTATGCGTGCGTGTAGGGTGTGTATGTGTGTGTATAGGTGTGTGTGTGTGTGTGTGCGTGTGCGTGTGTGGTAATGCGGATGTGTGCATGGGAATGTTGGTGTGAGGTTGCGTGGTGGGTGGGTGAGTGTGTAGGTGTGTGTGTGTGTATGTGTCTGTGTGATGTGTCTGTGTGTAGGTGTGTAGGCGGGTAGGTGTGTGTGTGTGGTGTATGAGGGGATGTGCATATGTTTATTTTTTTATTTTTTTTGTTATTTTTATCAGCGCTTCGAATTATCGCAAACTTTCACGTTTTAGTTATTTTAAAATTGGAAACAGACGCATGCACTTGCCTGTATCTGATTGTGTGTGTGTATGTGAGTGTGTGTGTGTGTTGTGTGTGTGTGTGTGTGTGTGTGTGCGTGTGCGTGTACACACACCCTGCACACTCTCTTTCCCTAACTCGTGTCCCCATTGACGGACTAACTTCATAGTGGTACATGATATAACATGTTGAAATCTACCATTTGACCTTATTTGCATATTTCGACGTCATTGTGATAATGAACTAATTTGCCTATTTTTTAAAGTTGGCCCGATTCAACTACTGAAACTTGCTTATAAATATAATTATGTGTATTAATCGATCAAAATGAGGGCATGGTCAAGGGCCAAAGGTCATTCAGAGGTCAAATGATCCAAATGTTTCATGTTTCTCTCCCATTCGCAAACCGCAATGGCAGACGACACATACTTTCGCGGGGAACGCTGATTTTAGGGGGGTTATTATGTTGTTTCAAGATTGGTACCCATTACGCCACATGATTTTGAATATTACAGGTTATAGTCATACCGGTTTAATTTAATCAAATACGTTAAATACGTAACTATTCCTAGTGTAACTTATAGATGGGCCTACTTACACCAAACACTTGCCTATGACTGCTTAAAAGTTTTTTTTATGCATTTAATTCATATATCGGAATACATATCGAGAGGTAAGGATTCCATATGGGGGGAGGGGGGTTGTGCGGCAATTTGTAACTTTAAAGGTCCCTGGTCCGATTGCTACACTGCAAAAACAGTGTTTAGAACGTGGTGCAAATTAGTGTTTAGAGATTTGACAGTTTAATACCTAAACACTTGGCGTCCAATTTATTAACACCTAATTTCAAATCCCTAAATATGTTTAGATTTTAAACATGGTTTAGATATAAGGTGTTTATATATTAAACAGACGTTTCAAAATATTTAGAACGTGGTGCAACTAGTGTTTTAGAAAAGTGTTTAATTTCTAAGCACTGTTTCTGCAGTGTAATAGCCTCATCCTCAGGGATCCCAGATTGTACCGGAAGTTGTCAAAATGTTGGTATCAAGGAAAGCTACTATTTTTCTCATTTACCCTGTGACATTTTAGAGCTAAAGGATGTTTAGTTTGGATGTTATGAGCGAAAATATGCCCCATTTTAGTCGACCAATATTAATTTTACACTAATGGGGATTACAAATCACTTTTTTGCTTTCACTTCAAAACGGTGAAATATCGGCGTGAAACTTTATAGATGGATTTTGGGGTGAAGGCCATTCTATCAAGATGAAAAATTTATAGACTTATATCGGGCCATCCCCCTTTAAACTTGATTACGCTAAAACTTGATTTCTTTGATTTTGTTATCTGTTTTCAGCTTAATCGAAAGTACACTAGAGTTGAATATGTGCTGACTTATAGATTCGGGAGTGATAACATCGTATAGCATGGACATCAGATAAAACTACTCTGCTGAACTATAGCCTCAAGCTCTCAAAATTTCCGTTAATCAGAAAGGACCTTTTAGCTGTCAGGTTCGTAATTTGTAGTTCTTAATTCTCAAAAGTCATGTGGCAAGTTTAAGCTTGAATTAAACTCTAAAGCTAAGACTCCCTTTGTAATAAAAACTAGACTTCCTTGTATAACACAGTATATGCAACGTGTACAGTAAGACGGTCAGGACAAAACGCAGATTGCAAGCTGGTATCATGAATTATACAGCATCCTATATTTGGAGAGTCCCACCGGCCATGTGTCTAGTGTGTTCTCCATTTTTTCATCACTATACGCAATAGCCTCGTCTCCAGTGTCACTTTATTTCCATATAGGCTATATTACGTCCAGGTTAGGGACACTCTGACATGGGGACTTTCAGATCTCTTATACACCATTGTTTACCGGTCACGACATAACGCATTGCTTAATCATATCATTATAATCATGTATTGTGAAAACAACCAATATAATATGAATGGAGGTTTTGGCAGCGCGTTTTGTGAGTAAGCAAGGAGTTGAGAACTCAGCCCCAATCCATAACGCATTTGCGCACAACCCAATCAACATGCAGGTACCTTGCATCCTTATGCATTCTAATACACACTATTGCACTTTCTGTTATGCAGACGTTTCTTTTACTTTATGGCCATAATTTTTCCCCCATTTTTTCAAACCCTGCCCTCTTTACAGTGACTTTGATATTGGGGAAAACGAGTCGTTTCATTTTGATGGATGGAAGATTTACATAAAATGTCAGATACTTCTCGAACCCTCTAAGTTTTTGCATAATCGTGTGGTACTAAGTGTATGATGAAAGTGGAAAGTCCACAACACGTTGCCAAAAGCTCTAATCCTATTGTTTTCACAACGCCCTGAAGAAATGAGTTATGTATACTCCGGCTTGCCATACAGTGATGCGTTATCTTTGTCAGAAGCCCCATTTATAGTTAGTTTTTAAAAACCACTGTTAATACTGAAATATTGTGCCGACTTAAATCAATTCACAATTGAGACACGTCTTTCATTTTGATACATTTGATAATGCTCTCGTTTTATTTGAACACATACCACGGATAAATATCAAGATAACGCACGTTGCTGTGCTATCAATAATAATATAGAGAACAGATTGAATTGCAAGTTATTATGCATTAACAACCTCCACTTATTCTCAGTATCTAGTATCTTTATATTCATAAGATTTGTTTTCTTGGATTCTGTTCCGATCAAAAATAAATAAATAAAATAATCTCACAAATATTACTGTTTCAGAGAGTGTTCATTGGCTTTAAGGGTACGCAGCATCTGGTGATAGCTTTTCATGGTTTTGCTGACTTTTCTCAAATCCGACAGTGAATTTCTTTTCAAAATATTAAATCTAAAATATTGATTAAATAGAAATGATATTGAATAAAAAAACACATGATTTCGTTATTCCTGAAAAGTTTTGCACTGGATCCATATTACTAGCTTCCAGAAATTTACAGTTGGTGTTGAGAAAACTGAGCAACTAAACCATGTGAAGTTAACACGCCACGGAGCCTTAAATATACATAGATGAATACAATTTGAACACAATCATGGCAATGTAGAACTAACTGCATTTGGCCAAAAATCACAATAATTATTAGCAGTTGATTTATTTGCAGCTTTGAACAAACTGGTCAGTAATAACTGCCAGTGTATATTGATAATGTGTCTATTCGCTCTTTGTTATAAAAAATACCATACAAAAAGTATAGGCTCTCTATCTTTGTTGTTTGCTTTGGCTTGGCTAAATACAAATAATGTGTTACTATAGACATTAATATTTCAACAAAATATTGGTATACTTTAATCATACCAGTACTTAGCAAACAGCATGTCTATAGCGTCATTCCCATCCCTATTAGCCTTTTGTATTTTTTCTATTATACTTCTTAACGCCATTATTCTTAAACGGACTCCATTTTTGAAATAATCTTTCCAATGACATTAGTCATAAAACCTGTGAGATCGTTTTAGGAGAAAGGAATGTGCCATTTGTTCGCCAGTCAAATATCAATATCTTGAAAAGGATAAAATAAAGCCTAAGTGCTTCTAATATCCTATTCAAGGATATGTTGAAGTTAATATGTCTGGGTTTCATCAACACGACATATTCAACTCTTTTATTCAATAAAAAGTTTTTGGTTTATTAGATTGGACACAGCTGTACTTGAATTTCGTACATAATGAGGTACCGTCCGTTGTAGATTTCTTAAACGTTTTGTTTGATAAAGTCCATCAAATCACAATTTCTCAACTTCATGATTTCCATTTCCTTTCAAATTGTACTCTTTTTGCTGGTCCCGAAAGCCCTAGCCAATACCACCCTATTTGAAAATCACTGGATGGATGGCTGACTAACTATAACTATAACTGACTGGCTGGCTGACTGACTGACTGACTCGATGCCGTTAAACTTTGATCATAGTCTTTCCCAGAACTCTCCTTTGGGCTGATTGAAACGTGGTACGTTTCTATATCAAAACTGAACATTTGCAACAGTGATCCCGATTGGGTGCAAAAAATGGGTGCAGGCAATGCGGCAACTACCAAATTTTACTAAAGCGCCAAAAGTACATCGAAAAAAATGCAGGTGATTTCAAGTTGAAATTACTATTTTCCCATTTCCCTGATTTATGGACATCAGCTTCAAACGAAATCATCATGGTTATGCAAATTAGTTGCAGCTGATCAAATTAATAGATTGACTACTATGATTTAAAAAAAACCAGGAAATCAACAGACCTGATATCTTGACATTTCTTGTTCTTTTAATTCGGCAGCAATGTGTATACCTATTGTAGTCTTGCATGGTGAACTATGATTTCCATTTGCTTTTTGTGTAGTACATGTATTTATTTTTGAATTTCTTTTTTTCCTAAGATAAGGTGGAAGTCTTTCTGAAATGTTCAGCATAGTCAGAACACGAAAACTGATATTATACGTCATTCAAAAACATGCTTCCTTCAACATACGAAGGGGGAATCTACGGGTTTAAACACTGACCCATACACACTTATTACTAAATGTAACGCTACATACGTACTCCACATTTTCCAAAAATACAGCATTCCAATACAAATAAGTTTCTTGCATATGCAAATTGGGTGCAGCAATTATCGGAGGCTCATCTGGGTGACTAAAAGTAAGTCTTACTGTTAATATTGTCATAAAATTGTATAAATGTTTCAAAAAAAGCACATCCATACTATCAAATTTGGAACTTATTCAGACGGGTGTATTATGAAACATAATGCACATAACAAAATCTATATGACAACGGCCACACAAAATACTGAACTTGATATTGGAAAATTCATAAATTATGCGCAGAAATATCGCATCCCTCCAAGAAAATTAAGCTAAAAGTAACCACCACCAGGTCAAAATAGCAAACCCCGGGCATGTGTTACATGACAATCGATTTTCTTTCTGATTATGTGTTTAGGTTCAGAGCAAAAAAAAAACCGGTTTGGAAAGTGAATGGGATAAAATTACACGGTATCAAGCGTTACAAACGTAATATTATAAACTTAAACCTATACGTGATACATTACTCAGGTTATATTAAGGCGCAGTTTGACTGCATTTTTAATCATCTGTACAATATAATGTTTATGTTCGCGAATTTTTCGAATTTTCACGAGTTATTTTTTTTATTTACACAACCAAAAACCTACCAGTGGTTCCAGAAAGTGCTTTGCTGTTCTTAGTTATTCAAAAAGTTATCATCAAGTTGTGTTCCAACTACATTCTTCCTAGTATAAAATGCATTTTTCTTCACAAAACCACAAAGTACTGAAATACATGAATGGGATTCACACAAAATTCAATGCCTTTGCTTTTAGGAGTTACAAAGTTGCGAGAACAAAACGTAAAAAGAAACATGTTTTAACATGATGTCTATAACACGTATAACAACGACAAAATATATTCACATATCATACAATGTGAGATACGACATTATACATACATGTGTTATGTAACATACTAGCTGCCAGCGCAGGCAATAACTGAATAGTGCGGGTATAATAGTTGCATTCTTAACGAAGTCTTTAAAACGAGTCTTGGCAACATAAATAAACATCTCACAGTGGTGCGTGACAGCTAAAAACTGCATGAGAGGCTGTAACATCATCATCATCTTCTCAGCCTACTCCTCCCTCCTTCTTGAAGTCCCTGTGATGGAGTGGAAAGGACTTCAAGACTCTATAAGGATCATTTTTAGACAAGATTTATGGCAAGCAGGCGACGGGATATACATGAATTACAGTACCTTTTTTGGCTAGCTGTATTAATCAAGTTCAACTGCACATTTCCCTTTTTGCGTTGGTCGGGAGTTCCTTGCGTATAAAAAACAAACAGTTCAACAAGCGGATAATGTTTTCTCTTCTTCTGATATAATAATATATGTACAATGTTTATGTGAGTCATTCTTGGCAGAAAACAGATGGTTCAGTGCAAGATAGTGTCTCTCTATGTCAATGAATCTTTTCGTGAGGATCATGCGGGTGATGATGGTCAAGAGATGCATCGGAAATGGCCGGAGAGAGTGGCGGTGACGGACTCAGGTCCCTTGTGTGGTCGGCTAGTGACGTGGTACCCTCTGGTAAAGATCGGGGACTGGACGCGGGACTGTTGTTACTTAGACCTGAACTTGACAGGGGCGGCTGGTGCTGTTGCGACTGCATTCTGCTGGAAAAACAAGAAAAAAAAGAGAAAACAATAAATATAATGTGTTTTTTTTAATTGGTGCTTTCGGCAATACTCCAGACAGAAGGGTATGAATATTAGTGTTTTAATTCATATAGTTATATGCATGACGACAATACGCTATTTAGAAAATTTTAGTTAAAAATTCCCGAAGATTAGATCAAATTATCTTCGATCTTAATTTTGCGTATAAAAAATTTGCCCATTTTAAGCCAATCTGGTTTTGTGCTGATAGCGGATAATGACAGTGTTGGGCAAGATTCTGTGGCAAGACCAAGACTAAAGAGTGGGTAAATGCTTTCTTTTAAAAATATGTATTACACTGTTAAAACTATTGTTTAGAAAATACACAACGCCGTTTACTATACATGACTCAAGCAAACAGTCTTTTAAAATTTTAACAAATTGTGTAACGATCGTACAATGCAGTTGTGTACAATTTACACAACTTGTTTAACCATTTGAAACAGCCATTTTAAGGGTGTATGTTCGGTTCTTTTTAGAGTGCATATAAAATAAGGCATTAAACATGGAACGTGGAAAAATACGTTCCTCTTCGAAGCTCTACAGGAAAGAACTAGCAAATAAATAAACATCGGTTGACAAATTACATAAAGCGACCTCTCCACTGTCAAGATACGACTTGATTTGGGTCGCGCGGTCACGCACTATCATGTAATATTCAGCCAGCAGCGCACATAGAATAAACATTTTACACTATAGTTCACAAAAGACTACATGGTGCTATAGATTTGTACATTTTTTTCATTTTTCCTTGATCAAAGTCGAAGCCATAATATGTCATTCATTCAAGTGCTATTGTTAACAAAATGTGTTCACTTTCAATCAGAAAATGCCAAAACTTCCTGCGGTTAGCTGCTCAAAATTCTTAAGATCAGATTTCCTAATGCCAATACATAATAAGTTTCTTAAGGCTCCCTTATGGTGTAACTTCCACTTTCAGTAGATTTATCAAAGAAGATGTTGGAGATATCAGGAACTGACTGGTTCACAATAGGTTAGAAAATGTATATCTCTTTTATGTCAATACGCCAGAAAACTTTGCAACAACAGAAAGCAATAAAAGCCACGCCGTGGAAAACCAACGAGTGACAAGCCAGTATAGAAGTACAGGCAACCCGCTATTTATGTACACTTAACTATTATGTGAAACGTTTGCATATGCCTGTGGCCCTTTGCACTCGCAGAAAAAATATCAAGGTATATGGCTTCTTTTGACGGGTATTTTTATTCCACCTTTTCAAAAAAGTACTCCATACTTGTTCCGATCATTGAGGATAAAAGCCGTGGGCGACTTCTATACTTTCTTTTTTTAATAATCATTATATTTGACGTTATATCAAGCCCAAGTATAGTTTATCTTTCTCGACACAAAAATGGGACAGCTTTTTTTGTAAAAAAAGAGATGCTATAGCATAGTAGCGAGGTTTTTGTTCCCCTCTTTTATGCATCGTAACGGTAGCGACCATACGAGTATAATACAATGATATGAAGCCATTTTTTTCATTAGCGCCTTTCTGGAAGTGATAGTAGCAAGCGATATTTATTTATTGAGCAAACAACCCGTTAGACTAATATGTAACAGAGAAGTACATATATATTTGACAGTGCCGGAGACGGGATACATTTTATTGACTGGGCTAGGGTGATATTTGTTAAGAGACGGACTCTCGTACATGAAGCTTTTTTTTTTTCTTTTTTTCTTCTTCCCCTGTTTCCACAAGACATGAAATGAAGAAAGGAAAACGGGTCGAAAGATTTTCGATCCTTAACGTCGGGTCGGGTCTTGCAAACAGTACGTTCTCGCTACCATAACAAACAGGCCACCTGAATCAGCAAAGCAGTATACCTGTAATGTAACCGTGGCAATTTGTAATTGTGAAAACGATCGAGATTTTTTTTCTTTTTTCCTTGCTAAAGTCATGACCACAAAGATATAAGATATCCTAACCCAAATAGAAGATGTGTTTCTGAATGACATGCACGCGCTTCCTTTACACAAATCTATATTTGGGCGAAAAACAAGAACAGAAAATGATGCTATGCGTAGAAAAGGATTAAACAGATCATGGCTATCAAAGTACAGAAAGGACTGGGTGCTTTTTCTGCTTTCCATCAGTTCAATCGGTGATTCGTCAGTAATTTCTGTAATCGAAACCTCCATTTGCCCTGCAAGAAGTGTCGGCTTCGTTTGCGATGACAAATGTTCGACGCGTTACACCAATTTTCAAGCCTATTCAGAACCACGTCCCCAACGTATCGCGGGCTTATGATGTATGGGCGGCCAAACGTTTATGAGGCATCTGATTTTGCCCACCCCAACAATATTCCCAATGAAATATTTCACAATACGCCGGTGTATATAATGTAACAAGATTGATATAAAGGAGGTGGCTAGATGTATCTATTGAAATTAGCCTTGTCAGTGCAACGAAGCAGACCTGACAAGCCGGCGAATTAGAGAAATAGCAATGGGACATGGCAGTATTCCGTAAGGACGCCAGATTGCCTATCATAGAAAGCGAAATCTAGCGCATCGATACAAAAAAAAATCGTGGAATGGGAATCGTTGCTCAAGCGTAAGGAGAGAAATTCGTTTAGCGAACTAGCAAAAGACAGGGCATCGGTGCATGCCTGTTCATCGCCAAGTCAGAGGCTGTGATTGAGTCTTTTGATATTGCTTGGAGATCTCTCCCATTGACGACTACTCACTACTGGAATTACCCATGTATGAGTCGTGAAAGGAGATTCATTTTGTAATGAAATTAAACAAAATGGTGGTGCCATAAACATCAATGAACATGTGACAAGAGCGATTGATGAGGTTAGCGCACCGCGGCTATGCCAGTGCTCTGGTTGTATTGCAAGTAATCAAACATACAATAATTTATATACAATAAAATTGATCGCGTTGAGTCTCTTGAGTTACTGATGAATTCACAAGGGCGGAAGAGGTCGGTGTATTGCAGTTTCCAAGAGATACATCATCGCGAGGGGAGGGGAGCACCACGGGGTCGTGTGCTGGACTATAGGTTTAGGTGTCATATTGTGCAAGCATGGTTGCCCTTGCTGTTGTTCCGAGCCAAAATACAAAGCCAAATTGCAAAAATAAACGTCACGTGTCGAGAACAAGAGAAATCCAAACTAGCCCATCGAAATCGGAAACCAATGGCCGGTCATCACACTAGGTAGCCCCGTCAATAAGGGTAAAAATGAAGAATAAACTCATAATACGTGTGATCAAATAAACGCCCAAATATCAGCATGGGAACCATATCATATTTATTCAAGAATCAATTGACTACGAATTTGCAACATATTGGAGGAGTGAAAGGACAATCTTCTATTCATTACAGAATGACATGCGTTCACGTATATGTTAATCTCCAAGATGGACTTTGAAGTGCACTTACTCAATAATACATGCACATGTATGATTGTGAACCTCTCAGCACCAATGATTTCACTGAACCCCAAAATGTACTAATCAATTTATAGAATACAGAATATTTCTCAGGCTTTTACCGTAAATTTCCAAAAGTGTTAGACAAGCGTTGACACAATCATTTTCAAACTTGTCTCGTAAAACTGTTTACTAGATTTTCCGCAGTTTTGCAAAAAATTAACACAGAAAATTATTTATTCATGCATATTTCTAATCAAATGTGCAAACCCCGAAATAAAACAACACTCCTTGCTTTTCAAGAACGATAAGGCAATGTGACTGATTTGAATTTCAAGTATAAATAAGACGAATTTGGCAGCATTGTTCTGTTGCAAAAGAATCAGTTTAGTGGGTGTTTCCAGTGTTTTTTTAAGGCAGATAAAATGGCAACAATCTCTCTGGACTATTTTACATTCGCGATCCATGCACTTGTCTCCTCCCATCATTCCCTTTACGTAGTAGCCCTTATAGCAAAAGAACCACTGACCAAAATGAACTTGTTCTTCTTAAAGTTGTCAAGTGACTTAAAATTTATATTCTATAGTGGGATCTAAATGAAAATTATGTCGTTTCTGTAACAGTATTGATGTTTTCATGTTAAAATAGTAGAAAACAATGGTTTCTCCCATTTAAACATGAAAACATATACTGTTACATAAATGCCATACTTCTCATTAAATATTTTGTAGATCTTACATCTTGCTCTAAAGATATAGATGTGCAGCATAAAAATAATGAATCTTATTTTATAAATATGACCAAATGTACAAATGTCTATTTGAAAAACTTCATGTATGGTGCTATAAATCTCGAGATCTGCTAAAGGCACGCACTCCAAAATCTCCATGTCAGTTTATTTCGAATTGTTCGTCATTATACATACTAGAAATGTTTGAAGTACATCAATACTGACATTTTTAAGTTTTTGTCAATTGCTTTGTCTGAAGGGAGGGTCCTTAACTATCTCAACATTAAAGTAATTTCGCATAGGGGCGTTATTTGTCATCCATCATTAATACAAATCACTTTTGTTTGTATGTCGGCTATTTATAATTCCCAAACAGACTCACTCTCTAAATGATCAAATGTTAGCTGAGTTCCGCAAAAACTTTCTAGTCCAAATAAACCGTTACACTTGCCATGGTTTTGCTTAGTTTCAGTTTAATATGAGACGTAACAGGTAGAGTGAATCATTTTCCGCATTTCTAATGGCATAATTTCTAAACGGCGATATTATTTACACATCTTGTAACAAAGATAATATATACAAATTTCAATAGAATTAAAATTTGTAATGGAATTGTATATTTTCTTTGGCCACGTTTCACCAATGAAATTAGGGGAATACTCTTTTTGACCCTTGCCTGACTCATGATCACTTCGACGTGTGAAAAAATCTGAGAAGCATGAGCTAATGAAGCACGACATGTATATTGTACAATAGATTATACAAGACGGTACGTGTAATATAGCTATAGCCTCACACCTCGTTTCCCGCATACAGGCTGGTACTTCCGCATAAGTTCTGACACATAATCGACGCTAAATAAACGGTGGATGTATACGCTACACTCCGGCCATCAAATACCATAACACCTAGCCTATGATAACACAACGGTTTGTAATTCTCACGACGAATATTCACAGAAATTGGGGCAAAATATTAAGTGAGATGTGTACTCATTAACAGCATAGCATATTCATTAGTGAAATATCACTCCAATTGCACATTACGGGAAATTGTTATAGGATTGTTAATCACCACGGTAATCGCGCGCTAATTTTGCGGACCGAGGACTACGGGGAGAGAAGGGAGCCTTAATCAGTTCGCCGTGGGGCAGTTTATGCACGTTACAGCTACAATCGCGATGAACACATGTACTGACACATCTCAACCTGTTTTCACAATGATAGGGGAAGATTTAATTGTACTAAATTAATGTTTTTATCCCAAATTTGAATGTTCATCAAAAAAAAAAAAAATGGGTATTATTGCACCCGTCTTTTACAGCATTTGTAATTATGTCGTCAAATTGCATATCTAGCTTGATTGCTTAGATAGAGAATGTATTGAAATAAGAGTGCATACTATGGCAATAGGTCAAAGTATTTGCCACAATACTTGCATCACGGCATACTTATATTTCACATAATTTTCAAATGTTTACACAGAGTATTTATAGCCACAGAAAAAAATATGGCCGGTAACAAATCTTTCAAAGAAAAATAGCATATAAAACACTTTTTCATGTAACACAAACATCTTAGCCAACACCGTAAAATTATGCTTTGGTAATAGACCACAACTTGAGACTTCTATTCTTCTATTTAGATAAAAGTCACGTCTTAAAGCAAGACATGTTCAAAGGCCATGTGTTTTATGCCAGGGGGGTACCCACTTCAGTTTCATAAGATGTGTCTTTTGTCGTCAGTTTTGAGACATGACTAGCTGAAAGACATATTTTCGAGTCTTAAAACACGTTTTCATTGCTTCAATTTTCTTATGTTTTTCATTGTTGCAGACATGCAAAACATGTCTTAAATGTGGCACCGAAACATAACTTTTACAGTGAAATATTTCAATATACGCAATAATGTTTACAATTTAAGAAAACTGAAAGAAGACGATTAAAATTGCTCTGGCACGAATTTATCTAGTTTACAGAGAAAGACAAACACTTAACATGCATAATTTATGGCAATCATAGGCTATCGGCCACTTGCAAAAAAAGCTGCCAAAAAGTTTTTGGTCCACTCTAACTGTTTTAAGTAATTTTACATCCGGAATAGAAAGCTCTTTTTCTGACAATTGGAAGCATTACCTGCATTATATTTAATACAAACGAGACAATTGCTACCTACAAGTACAATATTAACTAATTGAATTCTCATTTATAGGTTCTCATATTTCTTTGTTAACTTGAGAAGTAAGTAATATATATCATTTATAATATGCAGAAAGCAAAACCTTGATTAAGACTACTTTTATACAGAAAATAATCGTACCTGGAAATATATTAAGACAGAAATGGTTTAAAAAAACTTAAATACACACAACATGCACAAGAGGTGATTAGTCTATTCGAAATCTTATTATACAAAATATTATAGAGATAATCCTAATGGACTAGACCGTCTGATAGACATTTTCGCTGAGGTGACCAGACCGATATTCATCTCCGCCAAAGTAGTGCAAATTTCTGCCACCTACAGACTTTGAATGCCTGAAAATGGGTCGTTTGGACGAGAATTAGCACTCACGAATATTGACCATACTTTGACGGCATTCCATTAGGGTTGTACTATTTGGACAATTATTATAACCGTAATCGCTTTTTACGCACTCATTAACAAGCTTTCAGATTATAGTCAGCCACAAGAATTTTCCCTGAACCCTGACTGGCCATTGAATAACAAGGGGTACAAATCCTATATACTTGCCTGTTTTTGGCTGCTGCTGCTCGATCTCTTTGCCTCCGGTTCTTGAACCAATTTCCCACTTGTGTTGGTGTGAGTCCAGTGGCTTGTGCCAGTTCTCTTTTCTTGGTTGGATTCGGATAAGGGTCCTGCAAGTACCATTCCCTCAGAAGACTTCGTGTCCTTTCTTTGAAACAATGTGTCTTCTGTTCACCATCCCATATGGTCCTGGGCAGGGGGAACTTCTTACGCACACGGTACTTGTCGACTGGCCCTAGCGGTCTGCCGCGAAGTTTCTCCGCCTCTTGGTAGTGGGCTTCCAGCCACATGGCTTGTAGTTTTGCATGAGATTCTTTAGTAAATCTGTGATTTTCCAAAATATGGTAGAGTTCTCTGAAGTTTCCTTGATGGAAGAAAACAACTGCTCTTGCCCTTAGCACACTTTCGTTTTGTTGAGAGCTTCACATGTTCCGGGGGCCACTGGTAGAGACCATAAAAATCTGGCCAATCTGTCTATATCCCCGCTCTCTTCCAGTGTTTCGCAAACGCTGGCTATTTGAGCCGGGGTAAAACTTAGAGTCGGCAATGTTGGTAAGGGGAACATGGTGGCCAACGGATGCAGCATGGTATGCATGGCTGATATGTTGCCCCTCTGTCCGTATCACAAGTCGAAAAAAGTAAAGTTGTAGGCCTACCAGCGTGAGTTGAGGCTAACTGTAATCTCTGTTGAGAGAGAGAGAGAGAGAAAGAGCCAACAACACTATTACCCGTTAAATGCTGGGGTGTGGTTGAGACCTACGATATGTGTCAGTTTTTATCAAGCGAGCCGGTGACACAACCCATATTATCACCACTATCATACCCGGCATTTGTTGGATAAATGGTTTTCGATTGGCTTACAGGCAATTTGTTGCCTCATCACCAAGGGGACGGTGTCAATCAATGTCACGCCTGTCAATCATGTTATTAAGAAACAAAGAAGTTGACCACATGGGCTGGGTTGAATAGCAGGTCCAATTACACGGCAAAGAATAGGTATACCGTGTGTGCGCCGCCAAGCAACGCAACTCCACCGAGTCGCAAGAATGAAGTGAATATCTTTACGCCTTAGTGGAGCAATTGGAAGCCACTGGCTTGTTCAGTCATCGGGTCTTTACGCTCGTACAAGTAAATCAGATGCTCGCCACTTTTAGCTAAGGTGCTTCTCCAAACATCAGCGCTCTTGCCTTTTCTTTCACGCCTCGACCCCTTCGCGTCACACTGCGAGCTTAGAGTTTATTCTAGGCGATTGACAGAGACGTACGCCACCACAGGGGGCTAAGCATGGGAAGATACTGCTATTGTGCACAAAAGACTAATATTGCACCTTTTTGGCCTTATTTCACGCCACGCTTGGCAAGAAATTTTAAAATAATAAAGCCTCAATGTACCGAGTTTAAAGTAATGCAGTGCAATTTTTATGAACCCAAATACAATCCTAACCACATTGGCATCGAAACTTCCTATAATTGCCTTTAATCATTGCCCATTGTTATGAAAATAAATTATCTTTCTGCGTTTTGCTGATGACTATGCACATCGCCCTCTTTCGGTTGCACACGCCCATTGAGATTGACAAGATAGTCTTGAGATAGAACCTGGGAGACAGAATCTACATCCTTGTCAATCAACTTGGGGCGAACCATGATTGGCTAAATGTAGCATTTGGGAGGAGCATGTTCACTTTCGAATGTAATTTAAGTATATCAAAATACGTTAATTCAACCTTTCAACTCAGGGACATGACATTTCGCTTTGCTAAACTTTATAATTCAAACGCTGTACTTATCTAATCACACCAAACGTTCTGTGTCAAATGTATACGCGCAATAATTTGTCGGTATTTTCGCGCCATTATTCATCGCCAGATTTCAGGAACAATATTACCAATTGTAGAACTTTCGGATAAATTGCTGAGCCAATTGGAGTTATTAGAGTTATTTCTTTCTTAATTTTGATATTGCGTATTTTTTGTTTGTTGGTTAGATTGGTTTGTTGTTGTTGATGTGTTGTATTGTGTTGCTGTTACAATTCTAGTTATATATTTACGCTATTTAAAGCCAGTATCAGTCATTTTCTTAAGGAAGTAAACAACAAACAACGCCCTCTATTTTGGTTGAAGTTGATTTTTATTATTGTATTGGAAATTATAGTAAGAGGTAAAGGTGAGAATAACACAGGTTTTTTTTTAAATACGTTCGATTTATGCAAAATGTCTTGAAATATAGTTAAAAAGTGTCAGTTTTAAGGTAAATTGAACGAGCTTTTATGTCAATTTTTTCACAGAAAACGCTATAATTATTTGTTGATATGACGCAACACTAGAAATTGAAAGACACAATGGCCATTCAAAATTTTGGAAAAAGTGACTATTTTTGGTTTGTTTGTCCGTTTTTATTTTGACCGATTTGTTTTCATTTTGAGTTTAAGTTGGTTCCGACTTAGTTAGGTTTATTTGTTTTGGTTATTATTAGGTTTAGAAACAAGTAAAATGACATCTGCCTTAATATATATTTGTTTAAAAGGTACGTGTCTTGTAGCACATAGTATAACCCTACACAACGCACTGGTATTGCACTATAGAGAAATGTGCAATGTCAACTTTTAATGGCCCACGTACGCGTACATGGTGGATTATTATTGGCTATTTTCATTAGGCACAAGTCCCTTTTTAACGTTGTGTAATTTGAAGCTTTAATTAGAGAGGATTGTGACGAAAATTTGTGTTTTTCCTTCTCTCCTTATTTCTTAGCCGAGAGCAAAAGTCATCTTGACCTGCTTCTCTATGATCATGCCATATTTTACTATAATACACCAGCACCGTGTGTTCTATTGTTGTGCCTGCTTCCGGTCCTTGCACAAAACTGAGCATTGGACATGGTTTTTGGATAAACATTCAACTTCCCTCGTTTACCTAATAATTTCAAGTGAGACGGGCCTGCTAATCTTTGGAGCCATGCAATTGGTTGAAGGAGTTGTTTGGAAATGCCGGGGCAAGTACAGATCGGGTGTCTTAGCCAAACGTCAGGGTTTATTCATACTATTCTGCGGTGCCGCGTGAGCTTTCGGGGTCTCGTACTTTTCCCCTTTCTTTCTTTCCTCCTTTCTTCTTTTTTTCCTCAGCGAAATGTTGAATGTACAAAAAAGGTTTGCATGAGACAATGGGTATCGTTGCAAAAAATCAAAATTTCCCCCAAAGGGTAAAATGTGGTGCATTGTCTGTGTGTGCAGTAATACACCACATGTAGTTTGCAAATTACGTCAAAATTTGAATCAATCATCATCATTTGGCTTTAACAAACATGGACTCTTGCAACGATATAAGTGACTTATATTAATATTGATAATGTGAAAATAATTGCACTAAACCTCTGAAGAGACAAAGGATATAATCGCACGAATCACTATTTTCCCCTAGGGATAAAATGTGCATGGTTCAATGTTTGTGTATGACTTATGCTATAGTAAATAATGCTGAATTATGAGTTAATTAACACTTAATTCTATTTCCACAAAGCAGTGTTTTTAATGCTCACAACCAGATCAATGGAAAAATAACTGAAATGACTTACACAAAATTATCTGAAAACTCATTTTTTTTTTAAAAATTGAATTCAAATTTGAATCATGCGCTTATCACTAACCACATATAGCCAGAATTGTTGCTAATCGTTTACCATTTAATTGGTTTAGTAGAAAGAAGTAGTGCGTTCATTAATATTGATATTGAGAATAATTTTCAAAAAGCGCAAAGAATATTGTTAAAAAAGACACAATTTCTGTGACTAAAGGATAATGTGTATCAATCATTTTAATGTTAAAACTTGAAGCTGAATCATAATATTCATGTTTAATTCACCATGTAGGCGTCACTAACCTACATGTTTTTCATCGTTTGTCAGTGACATGCACAATGAATAAAAAAGACAATAAAATGTTACTTTTTAAATTGCTGAATTAGGTCTAAAATAACTTTTTAAACCATGGTAGATTTTGCAATAGGTTATCACACATACAAGACAGTGGTTTCCTCTGGGAAGCCATCTCTAAAGCACTGACCTAAGACTAGGCTTGTTTAGACTCGTTGAAAATGAAATTTTATGTTGGCTCCGAATATGGTATGAAAATGCGTAATTTTGATTTATTTGAGAAATTGAAACATTTGAACTCCTACAGAGCCTAAAGTGATAAAAGCTCAGAGAAGATAACAGTAAAAACATGACTCAATTTTAATATACACTGCACAAATGTCATTTTGGGTCAATTTTACCCATCGGTATCAACTACCCAATTCAATGGGTAAATATAACCAAAAGTGGATAAACATTACCCAACTTATTATTTTGAATGCACTGAACACATGTCACACTTAAACAAATTATTCATTTTGATACGGAAATATGTCGGCGGAGAACCCACCGAGATATTTGTCAACTGTTTAACTAATTTTGGTATCAAAATTATAAAATTTTGGTTCAATTTGGTCCAATTTGTTTCAAAAATTGACAAATTATTTCGTGAGCTCTCCGCTGACTAATCTGATTTTAGAGTGAAGTTAGTTCTTTTCTTATTCTTTTTGCTTGTTTGAATGTTAGAACGATTTCTCAGTCAACCAGTGCAATGAGAATTTCATATAAACAGGCGTCTAAATCGTTAGATAATTTCAATGCCGAATAACCAAATAGACCATAAACTAAAAAGAAGGGGTGTCGATGGGTTTGTTTTGAGTCTATCTATTATCACCTCTTTTAAGAAAACTAAGAGTAGGCCCTATAGAAACACATTCCCACATGAGGCAAGACTTGCTCTGAATCGCCTTTTTTATGTGGCCCCTCGACCAATATCAATTCTACGTGGTAAAATCAAGTTTTCAGCTTTCACATGGAAAAAATGGAATTTCGGCGTGAAACATTACGGATGATGGGGGTTTGGGGTCAAGGTCATCCAATCAGGATACAAACTTTAAATAATCAAATCGGGTCATCCCCTTTAAGGGTCCCTTATCGACAGTGACTAACAGACACGTATATAGACATACGTACATGCTTGTCCAAACATGCGGACCACTCCCACCCCACCCCACCTTGTTTCCGGATTCCGTGGTACCTAAATCCGGATGTATAAATTATGTTTAATCAAGTTTTTGTTTAAACGAGTAAGTAAAAGACAATTTAAATTTTGTCAAAAACTGCTTAACACTGTCGAATTATTCTCTTTGAAGAAACTTTAAAAAATACAAAACCTGTTACCTAAATTAAGAAGTCATTTTAGAGAGCATCTTGATTCGCGAAATTATAAGAGTTTTACCTTCAAGCTGCAGCTTCAATAAATACTCAAGTATTTCATGTCCAAGAGTAGCAACAAACACCCAGGTAAAAAAGTAAAGACTGTTTTATGTAGACTGGGGACTCTTAATTATATAGGCCTACATACAAAATAAAGTTATAAATATACAGTAATCAAAACGTTAAAGGCAACAGCATTCATCTAAAGTCTTAGTTGATTTTTTTTTAATGTATGACAGAACTAGAAATAACATGTTCAAGAAAAACACTGTGGTGTCGTAATCGCCACAAAAGTACACATAAACTGCAAAAACTATTTTTACTTCATAGTACATGCACCCAAGTTCTAAACTCTACACAGTGTGTTTCCAACACCGAGTTCAGAACACTATTCATATAAACTATGTCGTATTATAGAACTTTGACCTGGCGATTATACTTTCTTTACGCTCGTATGATTTCCTGTTGTTCGAAAAAAGTTCAACGATTTTTTCGCATAAAAGGGGAAAATGTGTCAAAAATAAAACGCGCCCAGGAGAGGTGAAAGGCCGAACGATCGTGTATGAGTTGCAGGCCATATTTTTTCTGCTAGAGTAAGATGTCAAATTAAAAAGCGAACAATGTCTAATTGATGCCCTAAAACCCACAACAGTGATTGACATGTGGGGTTTTCCGGGTATAAGGCATATAATGTGCTTATGGGTAATGTGTGTACACTTGAAAATACAAAGCGGACGCCAGCTCATTAACACTATCCCTTATACACCTAAACGAATTTGGCTTTGCTTTAGTGTTGCGTTAAGGAGGAGGGAGGGAATTTATTATCGGGATATTGACTGGTATGATAGGTACAAAAAGATATCTTTAACTACAGGTGATTAGGATTTGGGCCCACCCCGTGCTGGGTTCTTTCTAAACAAGATTTGTGAACAACTGTGGCTTTCCATGAATAGCGATCATTTTCAAGCAGTAAGCCCTGCGTCCGCGTGTCTGTGTACTATCCCCATATCCATATTGATCAGAAGATATATGACGTAAGTTTAGTCATTAATAAATGAGATGAATGTTTATGCGTATTGAAATAAAATTCTTTATTATGCTATCCTTGATTAAGTTAAGGTTAGTCATTTTGTACGGGAGTCGTATCGTGCTGATTTCGAAGGACTTTCAATCGATAAGTCCACTAAGTAGGCCTATTGGTATGGTACGTCACCATCATCATCCTAAAAAAGGAAAAATAAAACCCAACATTTTAATGACAGGTGTCGGATTTTAGGACAGCTGAAATAAATGAGAGTGTATATCAACACATTATCCACGCTAAGAAATTAAATGGATAATCTTCTTAATTTAATTAATAAGCTTTAAATTCTACATTGTCTTAGCTGGCGCTCGCTGATCAAACCTATTTGGTACGGAGTGGACCCAGTGTACGATTGTACATTGTCTTAGGCCGTTAATACTTATCTAAAAACGGTATAGGCCCATAGTTTAAACCAATTAAGGTTTCTCCTGTGCGATTTTACTGGACCCGCTGTCCACAGATATATACACTCTAAACGGTTCATGGCACTTTTACATGTCTGCAGGTAATAAACCAGCACCGTATATTTCAAAATCATTTGATTCACATATTCATCAAAATGGTATATTGAGAAGTGGTGTCCAAGATACTATACGGTCTACATTATGCATGAATGGAAAGAGAGAAGCCCGAACCCAAACCACGGGAGATAAGATCTACATTACAATCCCAATTAGCACTATTTACAGACCAATTAGTGTGTCGTTATCTTTTACTTGTCAATCATGGTTATTTACGTGTAAAGATATACGATTATCACGATAGCTAATGAGCAAAGTTATTATATACAAATAGTGTAAGATTGGCGTGTTTAAACAGCACATACATTTCCCCCACTTATTTATAATGTAAACACAAAAATGAATACGTAAACAACAAAAAATACACAAATATATACACCTAAGTCACATGGAGTAATAATGTTAAATTAAGTTACCCCTTTAGCATGACATATAACCACTGGCCATTTACATAAATAATCTCTTAAAATATGACCAATCTTTTTCAATTGCAGATGATTCATATTTTTATAACTAATATATTTTTCTATTTCAAAACATTGTTTCAAATACCTCACTTTATATAATGCAAACATACAAAAATAATTACATAGAGAAAAATAAATTAAAGGATACACAAATATACAGAAAGCACCTATATGGTGTATATATGTTGTATTATGCTGGAATAAGATTTGTACATGATTTGTTTGATTCAGAAGGTCTCTTGTTTAACTACCAATATTTTAAGCCAACTTATAATAATTATTAATACCAATTTTCTTTTGTGCGAAGGAATTTGTAGATCAATTGGGTAAATCCTGAAAAATAATACAAACATTTATGGAAATATAGTGCCACTACAATACCCTCTTTGTCCTTTTTGTTTTTATATTTTATTAAAAGAAATAAAAAAAAGTTTGTAAAAGTTTTTACAAATAAGGTAAGGTAACTGACAGTAAACAACAAAAGCAAAAATGGGAACAATTATTAGATTTAACAATGTCTGATGAGAAATGGTTCCAACAAAATGAATTACCTTTTAGTACTATAAGAGAACAAAAACTGGTTTGGTTCCAATACAAAATTGTTACAAATTCTTTCCTCAAACGCATAAACATAAGAAATGACAATCTTTGCTCTTTTTGTAACCTGGAGGAGGAAACCCATCTCCATCTGGTAACATGTACGTGAAACATGGAAAGAAATTTTCAAATGGATTAGAGAAATGTGTAATTTAGAAATTGCACCAAGTAGACAACAGTATTTTTTGGTAATGCTCCTTACAAACAAACAAAAAAAAAGAAAAAAAAAAGAAAGCAATAAACAACCTCACGATGTGGTGTAAATAGAATATTTACAAGTGAAAACTCTTGGGTATAAACCCTTCTCTTCCATATATACAGAGATATTTGAAGCAATTAATATATTATATGAATAATCTGCAATTTGAAAGAGATTGGTCATGTTTTAAGAGATTATTTATGTAAACGGCTGGTGGTTATATATCATGCTAAAAGAACAACTTAATTTAGCATTATTGCTCCAGGTGCTTTCTGTATATTTGAGCACGTAAAAGTTAAAAGAAACCACCATAAAATGCTAAAGAACAACAAAACAATAAAACAACACAAAGCAAGACACTGCAAAAGGGAACGTGAAATATTAAAATAGCATAAAGGGAAAATTGAGTAGCGAATGCCGATAAAATTGATGTACGTTTTACCTGTTTGCCTCTTAAGTAAATACGAAGCAAATACAAAACATTCTCGGTTCAAAACAAAGTACAGTGTAAATTTAACTAGAAATAATTAAAATCCAAACACCGTCTTGTTCTCTTAATAAATCTTGCACCGTACTTTGGAAAAAATCTCTGAATATATAGATAAATAACTCCTTATAGCCCATCATTGTTAATATTCAATTCTTGACAATCAGTTGCATACATTCCTATCTATATACCAGAGTGTATTTTAATATCCATACTAATCTCATCTCATCTATTCTGACTAACATGACTAATGAAATAAGAACTGTTGTTGTTTAAACCCTAACTCTTTTCCCATATGTTCCCGTCCTGTGTTACTTTGTATCATCCTTGTATCGCACTGTTTTCTTTGTATACGTATACTTTTTCGCAATTTCAATTCCTCACACTGTTTATTTTTTAAATATTTTTTTATCTTCTTGTCCACATGTAATTTGTTTCTCAATACAGGGTACGTCAAAAAAAAAAACTTGACCCCCCTAAAAAATCAAAAAAACTTTTTGATTTTTTAAATAAATTATCTCACTATATGTGGTTCACCGAAGCCACTTCCATTATCTTTAATTTGATCATTTTATATATTAGGATCTTTCATAATAATAACAATATTAAAAAATCATTTGAAAAATCAAGTAGTCAGTTGTCCCCCTATCCCACGGATTCCCATTTTGAATGCTTGCCATACTAACCAAAGACTCCCAAAATGATGATAAGGGCATCGTCCTATGTTTATTGTCAACTACCATGTGTAATCTGTAAGGGTGTAAAAGTATAAGTGATAAGGTAAATTTTATTTGAACCCTTTTTTTTCAAATGTGGGACAAATGTTGGTGTCCAATATAGACAATACTATTAATCCTCAAAAGGTTGTCAACCTTGTCCCTTTTCGACTCTAGGTACATTCATTCAACTCCTTCAACTCCTCCAGAAACAGCTAGAAATGATACATGTATCAAGTTAAGTTATATGTTTCAAATGATTTTTATGTTGTTTTTTAATAAAATGATTTAAATTGGATTAACAACAATCAATTGTGACTGAATTATGTGAGGGTTACAGACGTCAGATTTATGCGTCATCCATAATAATAGCCCGATGTTTCTTCATCTGGACAACTGATTTGCCTCGCTGGACGCCATTCATTTTGTTAATGTGAATCCGTGGACAGAGCTAGCGCAAAACAGACTACGTATTCAACATACTGTAGCTCAACCGGTTCTATACCTAACCGATGCGAATGACTTTGCAATCAAAAAAAAAAAAAAAAAAAAAAAAAAAAAGCAATGAAAGACAACGAAATAATCGTTCAGATGATACCACATATGTGTAGAAACAAGTATCTTACAAAATTCAAAATGGCGGACACAACTGGGTCACTTTTTTTTGACCACCCTGATCTTCCTCACTTTCCTCATTTTAATACTCTTACTATATGCCGAAATCTCTACTCAAACCAATTTGATTCTGCTTATATCTTTTGCATTGGAATTTTAACCTGATCGCAATCCCTTACAATGAATTGAAGATTGCATAATGTTGCTATACAGTATATTACCTACCTATTTCATGTTGCAAATACACTCTAAACATTTTTGCATATTTCCATACAGCCCATGTCCACGCCCTTTAATGTTTGTTCAATTATACAATGTATTCTCCTTCAATATTACTGCTAAATTTTTATTATAATTTATAACCATCTCTCTGAATGTTTTGTAATTACATCATAACTCTACAATATTTTTTTTTTTCTATTCTCATTTTGATCATAATATCCATTGTTATATTATCTATGTAACTGAAGAAATACTGCTTTTAAACAATTTTTATGAATCGATGTATGAAAGTAGGGAGTGCAGTCCCATGGTCCATTGTTATTATCCCAAGCATGTGGAAAGTTTATCAGTACCCCCGTTTTGCTTGAGATTTTCATGACATAAATCACAAAATACATTTCCTCTCGTCCAACGACTAAATGAAAGAAAGTTGTTTGGGAAGCCTTTGAAACCGAACAACATTTGTGGCAGAACTAAAAATCCATAACTCATTGCTTAACCCAATTTCTATTCAATTTACCACGTATTTAGAAAGTTAGTGGTGTTCAGCGAGATTGTGGACTGAGCTATTTCAAATAGGATTTTAAAAGTAATCTTAGGCCCATGCAATTCAATCGGGAATTCAAGATATTGGTTAAGATTATTTAACTTTATCACGGTTCGGCAATACAATATTTTACAGTAGAGTGAAATGCAGTATTGCAAACCATTAGAAGTATATGAATGGACCATCAGCAAGTTAACGCCATGACTTTAGCAAGCGTTCTGTTAATAGTCTAAGGCAACCAAAAATTCTGACCTAGAGAAAATTGCAGGGCAACAGAATAATTTTATATACCCAGATACAGTCTATGGTCCTATAGAACTCAATAATAAAATTGGACAAAAATCTTTGTAAGGGGAAACACAATTAATAGGGGGCAACACGCCAGGGATAAAGATTATTTGACATTAAGAAATTCATCACAGAATCAAGTGTTAAATTGTACACCAACTTCTTCTGTCTTCTTATAAGGATTAAAATAAAGTATAGCGGAAATCCTGTTTTGCATCTGATCCGGTTTCCCAATGTTCATACCTTATAAGAGGCCATCGCCTATTCGCCTTTCCCATCAGTTCTTTTTGTGATACGGTCCCCTCCACCCACTCGGGGCATTCATTGTAAAACACCGATGGCTTATGATTTTTATACCATTGGATAGCTAACTGTCCTCCTTTTTTCATTGATACCAAACAAGGAATAGGAAATGAAATTTTATGTGGGGAAGGTGAGAAGCAAGCGGTTGGGAGGCACACTCTGGGGAAATTTAATAATTATACAAACAAAGTTATAAGTTACACTTTCACACGTAATCTACAAAATGCACGGTACAAAAATGTAAATTTTACAATGTTTTACTCTGGGCAGAAATTTTTGCCAACAATTACCGTAAATTTAGAGAGTTATACTGTAAAAAATAATTCATCAAACACTTCAAAGCATACTTATGGGTAAGTGGCATGACGGTGAAAGTGCAGGGAAGAAAAACCTGTCGAATACCCCCCAACTTTAATGGTCTATCCACAAATGTCAACCAAATTTTTACGTTTCATATACCTCTACCAGTAAAAGCAGTCTGTTGTAATAATATATTACATCAAACTGTAAAATACATGCAGTGAATTTGAATGGAAATCTGTTGGCATAATTTTTTCTGAAGAATTTTCCCTGTAAAATTTACGTATTCTTTCTCGAATGACATCCTAAATTACATGCCACCGACTTTTAGGACTATGCCAGGATATTCCTCAAAGCTAACTTTAGCCATTATCTAGGATAGTTCTTCGCTCATTGTTTGGGGATTAAAACATGCCCTCGCAGAGATTAATACAAACAACACAAACTTTCTCTAAGGCAGGAATAAGATACGGTGCATAACGGCAATTGTGCGTTAAATTGGAAGTATTTAGCTATTCCATGCGGTTCCTATTGCCTTCCAACGAAATCTAGCATTTCATGCCAATCACATGGAACAAATTTCAACAGCATTTTTTTCAACCACAATACCTGGCTATGAGAGGCCTAGAACAACATTCTAACACCGTTAAATAAGGACAAGAGTAAAACACACACACACACACAGACACACACCGTGACGTGAAAGACCTTTCTTCTGTAACTATTAGTTGGGTCATTTGGAGCAATTCCGTGACCGTGGAGAGCAGAGCATCATTTTTCAGTGGATTTGTCTTATATGAAGGTTAATGACAAATTAGAGCGGGGTATCCATCCCACCCCCCCCCCGTGAAAGTGTGGGCGGAATCCAGGAGGGAGGAAAAATTCATAATACATGGGTCAAAATGTAAAATGCTTGGATCGCTGTAAAAAGGTGTTCGTCTTGTTAAAAAGATTAAAAAAGGTATACATGTAGTTTGTACTATGTATGGTTACGGAGGAATAAGGCAAAAATAGTCAAATGTCAAAGGTCATCATCAAAGGTTAAATCTTTCTTTTAAAATGATCTCAATTGTTAACCTTTCCACAGGGATTGCAGAAAAAGTAGTTGGCACTCTCTTTTGTATTTGGTTATCGAGATAAATGACTAACAAGGTCAACGCCATTGACCTCTGTTGATCTCCAAATTTTAAAAATATGTTATGCAGTCTTTGAGGAAAGATGAACAATTTGAGCCCATTTTTAAAGAAATCGGAGCAATATTAAAGGTGCATTTCGTGATTCTAGAACCTTATGTTTTATTCATTGTTCAATAGATATCCTTGAGAAAAGGTTATTCCCAAAATTTGAGTTGCTTCCGATCTTGCGTTTTTGTGTTATGAGCAATTGCTTGTTTCCCACGGTCCCATAGGCCACTGTGCTGTAATTTCTGTACGGACAGAAAATACAAAATTGTGAATTTCTTACAGATACAGCCGAATTTGCACATAAGATTAGGTACACGTGGATTACTAAGGCCAACGGTTCAGATGATATAAAAATCTCAACTTTTTTGAGGTAAGTCGAGGTAAGATCACGAAATGACCCTTTATAGATTTATAAATACCTCCATTACCATACAGTGTAAGTAGTACAAACTCCACCTTTTTTTAATCCTTGTAGCAAGACGAATACGTTGGTTACCTTTTTATAGCAATCCAAACATTTTTCATTTTGGACCCCTGTATTATGAGGATTCTGCCCACACTTTCACGAGCGGGACCCGGCTAAATTTGTTCATTAACCTTAACAGAAGACAAACCCACTGAGAAATGATGCTCTGCTCTCCACGGTCACGGAATCGCTCCAAATGACCCCAACTACTATAGGCCCATAAGAAAGACACACAACTTAAGTAGACTATATAGGCCCATAAGAAAGACACACAAGATAAGTTTACACAAAAAAGGCACACATATGTATATCTTTGGAAAACAAACACACGCATACACGCACACACACACACACCACACACACACACACACACACACACACAAACACACACTCGTCAATTTGATATAAATCATCAGGCCTTACAACTTAAAATCCCATCCTTCACTTATGTCTCTTTGTCGAATTTTCGCCACCAATTTCCCAAGTTCAGCTTCGAGAATCCGGCCCAGATAAGCTTCTGCCTAAATTTATTTTCATCAGGAATTGAGCAATGTTTCGCACATGTTCCATTCAATTTTATCTTAAATCTGTAGCTTGATCGACTGTCCAACTTTTGTCCAATCAGAAAACAACATTAATATAGAATATATGATTGATGGTACAATGGATTGTAGTGATAGGATATGTTGAGAACGTTGTGGTGGTGACAAGGATGAAATTATGTTGGTGGTACGTGTTGGGCCAGTGATGGTGAATAAAGGCGATGGGGATGGGATGGTAGTGGTGAAGGATGATGGTGCATTGATGAGGATAGGACTAGTGGTGGTAGTAGCAATAGAGATTGTTGCTAGAGGACTTATAGGATTGCTGATGCCGGCGCCGATGATGCCGATGCCGCCGGTGATGGTGATGATGATGGTGATGGTGATGGGTGGTGGTGGTGGTGGTGACGACGACGACGACGACGACGACGATGACGATGATGATGATGATGATGATGACGATGACGATAACGATGACGATGATGATGATGATGATGACGATGACGATGATGTTGACGACGACGACGTAGATCAGAAAGACGACGTTATTTGTTATGATAATGATAAGAAAAAGTAGCAGGAGGACGACTTGTGTGCTGGAGATAATGACATAGAGGATCACTTGAGAATTCTAAGTTTTCATCTCTGCAAAATTGAAAGCAAAAGAACTGGAAAGTGGCTCAAAACATCTCAAACGAATCGATAAGCTACATTCAGCGAACACAGTGCTAGTGAAATAGAGGAGCGTGCTACCTGTCATCGGGCGGCAGTGAAATCATTAGAGTTCCCCATCAGGCGTGTTCATCTTGCCGCGTGACTAACATGATTACCTGTAACACTCGATACCATCATCAATTTACTGTTTCCCCTCATTACGCAGACACACAATTACCCCGCCTGCTGAGTTATGGACAAAGTGTCAAATATACCTCTATTCCACTGTATATGATAATGCTTTTTAGCATTAACCAACATTTCTTCGATCAATACGATTAAGTGGCATAGTAATAATATGGTGCTATTAGCTGTTAACTGCTATCACCCTTGGGAATATATCGTAAAAATTGATTATTTTTTTGATCTCACCTAATATAATGCACACATTATCAGTATATTACAAGTATGATGAGGTATGGTGTGCACGCACGCTGGAAACAAACAACAAATACTTAACCAAAAATGCACACTAAACATAAACACAGAAACACACAAGAGTTAAATACGCGCGATTACCAGATTACACACACACACACCCGCGCGCGCTACACACACGCACAGAAGTATATTTGTGTGTGTGTTTTTTTGTGTGTGTTACTTTCACAAACACGTCTTTATGTGCTTTTTAAAGTACAAATGCTTACTAAACAGAAACAAAGAAACACACCGATGTAAAATAAACAAATACGTGCGGTTACTAGATTACACATAAATACAGACACAAACAAACATACACAAACATACACACGGAAGTATAATACTTGTGTGTCTTTTTGGCTGTGTAACTTTCACAAATACGTCTTTATATATCTTTTTAAAGTTCAAACTGTATCTTGTGTGTCTTCTGTATACTGCTTATGTGTTTATGTGTATGTGACGGTTTGTAAAACCACTAAAATGCCATCTATACCGCCTCTATCGCCTCTACCCCCTGTGAAAGACCTTTCTTCTGTGGCTAGACCCATAAGAAAAAAGACATACAAGATAAGTTTAACTTGTACACAAAAAGAGGCACACAAGTATATCTCTGGAAACACACACACACAGAGACACACGCACACACACGTAAGCCTGTAATACACACACGCATATATATTGCACATTGTGATATTCATCGATATTGCATATTTTATTTTATAATTTGCTATAAAATGTTCCTTTTACGGTTTTGGAATGTGTCACAATACCGAATTTTACAATTGCCCAGACACGGGTTTTCTTGCTTCCGAGTTATATATTAAAATGTTTTTAATTCTTAGAAAAATGATCTCAGATTAATCGATCCATCTGTTTTTCAATATTTACGTTTTTAGTTGTTTGATTTTCGGGATGGGACACAGTCCATGAGCGGGGAGCAGCATTGCTCCTAGGAATGACAGACAAACCTATGGAAATCCTACAGGATGCTTTGGGATTTTAGCTGAGGAAATATTTCGCATCAATAAATCCCTCTTTAGGCATGGAGGAAATCACTTGGTACCTACACCCCACCCCCATCCCGATTTTGGGTTCATTTATTTATTTATTTTTTTCAGACGACTGCCCTTGGGTAATTAAGCCTCGCCAGTGCACCTCCGAATGAAGGTTTTCTCATTTCTAAACCAATACCGGTGATGTTCATCATTTCGGGTAACAAGTGAAAAGGGATTTAAGCTCGGTTCATGCAAGTTGAGGAAAAGACACGTACTGTTTTGCTTTCCCTTAATGCATTTCTTCCCCAAACTAATTTAAATATAAAATAAAGCCGTGTTTGAGAAAGAGAACATTTTAAGTGGATTTATACCAAATCAAGATACCAAAAACCATCATACGGGGTTAAAACAATATAAAGAATAAAAGAAACTAAAAAACGGCTCTGTACTGACAAAGATAATAGTTATTGCTTCACATTAGAAGTGGTTGGATCAAAAAATCTTATTTGGTTCTCCCAAACTATGTTTAAGCATTATTAAATTAAATGTCCAAAATTACCGCCGTTACCAAGGAAACGGTGTATGCAGCGTCCGAAAAACAATGTGTTTTTGTTTCTTGGTTTGTCTTTTGGGTATATCAGGAACGATTATTATGGTACAACACTCGCCCAGAAAGCGAAAGGTCTGGGATTCGAGTCCCGTATATGCACATAACGATGACGTGTGCCCACTGAAGCATTTTCGCCACACCCCAAACGATATTATTTACGAAATGCAAGGAAGTAGATCGATCAAAATGGCTTATTAGTCAGAGAGAACGTTCACGTGACCGTACAGTTGAGTATATATACATTTTTTTTTTTGCTGAAAATGATAGATTAGGGTGTGTAGAATAAGAATCTGCCGGGTGCCACCTGGGCATCCTTGGGCATTTTGAGAAATCCAAGATGGCGTCGCCATAAATGATAATTATATATTCAACCCTTTATTATCAAACTATGGAGTTACTGGATATACTATAGGATCCAATGAACAAGTGTATGGCACTTGTAACATTAAGTCATACTTCAAATTCAAAATGGAAGCCAAATCCAATAATTTTTAAATATGCCCTATAACAGCAAATACCTGCGATAAAAAATAAACATGAAGTACTTAGGTTTTGTTGTTAGACACAATATATGTATTTCTGATACTTTTAACATTGTAACATGACGTCAATCAATATGGCAGCCAAAAACGTGAACATCTTCAAAAAATACTTGACACAAATTTGTAAGTATTACAGCCTTCAAATCGAAATCAATGTGTGAATTACATTAGAAATGTACCTTTGATCTTAACCAATGTACAAGTCAACATACATCTCAATTTGTTTTAAATGCGCCAAAATCGAAATAAAACTAATATGGTGTAAAGTTGTCAAAATACCATAGGAATTACATTTTTTCACATATATTGCACTCACTTTATAATTTGACACATTTTTATTTATCGGAATTACCTGGTATCACTTGGTTATGATCATAGGTACATTTCTAATTGTTTCATTGACACAATAATTTACACTTGCAGGTAATATTTAGAAATTTGTGTCAAGTGTTTTTGAAGATATTCACGTTTTTGGCTGCCATATTGATTGACGTCATGTTACAACTTTAAAAGTATCATAAATACATTTATTGTGTCTAACAACATAATCTAAGTACTTTATGTTTATTTTTATCGCAGGTATTTGCTGATATAGGGCATATTGTAAAATTATTAGATTTGGCTTCCATTTTGAATTTGAAGTATGACTTAATGTTACGTGTGCCATACACTTGTTCATTGGATCCTATAGTATATCTAGTAACTCCATAGTTTGATAATATAGGGTTAAATATATAATTATCATTTATGGCGACGCCATCTTGGATTTCTCAAAATGCCCAAGGATGCCCAGGTGGCACCCGGCAGATTCCTATTCTACACACCCTAATCTATCATTTTCAGCAAAAAAATTTGTATATACTCAACTTTACGGTCAGGCCATAACTTGGACCATATCTCTCCGACTATAATACTATATCATCCTTTGTGCTGTGATGGTCCAACTTCTTGGCTGAATATATTCGAAATTTGCCTATAGACCGCAATCACAGTTAATGCGAACAAAAATGAAAACGTTTCTTTTGACTTAACTGAAGTCTTTTGCGGTAGATTTTGTGGAGTATGGACAGAACGAAACTTAGCACGATATATACTCTGTGAATCCTTTTACGCCATAAACATTTACAAAACAACAATGTGTAACACAACAGTTGGCATAATGTACTTTGACTTGTTGGCGTAGAATCATAATACGACGAGAACAATATTGATATATATCGTATCTATTTCCCGCCAAAAATATGAACAAAATATCGAGAGAATAAAAATATAAAATGAGGACAAAATTGTGTGAATGTCTTCTTTTTTGCTTCATATGACCCGTCTGAATGTGCAGCTGTACTCTGGGTTTCGCATTGAGCAAACAATTTTGAGGTGCTAATGAAGTGATTCAACATCGAATTTCAACTCCAACAAGAAGAAATCAATATACTGGCTGGCGAAATGGGAAATTCAATCAAAGAGATCCACGCCTGTGTATGTGTAGTGTGTCCATAGAGTAGTATCGACATTCAGGCGAGAAGGTTTTGGATCCAATATTACAACAAGCCCGAGACTTGATGTGCTGGCAGAGATTGAATTGGGGGAAAAGTAAGTGAGTGAGAGAATGAGTGGGTACCAGGCGTTCGTTGATGCAATGTGGCCGGTCGAATACGTCGTTCTTACATTGCATGCTCAAAAACTCATCTACCGTATAGGTAGAGATAAATAGTTAACTTATTGCATAGTGCCTTCATACCACGACGCACTCCATTTAAAAGGTGGCCATGTCGGCCCACTTTACGCCCTCTCTCATCTGACACACCTGCCTGCAGTAAGTCCCCACAATGGCTCTTTCGGCACCAATCCAGAAATTACCTACCTTCTCATCTCAGGTCGAAGTAGAACTAGTTTTTAAAAAGGTGGTGTGGATTTCAGTGCGTCCCCGGGCATACCTCGGGATGGGTAAGATAGTTCGCAAGCCTTTCTCTCAGGATTGCATCAGCTTTACTTCATCAAAATGTCGACCAAATAAAAAGTTGTCTGCACAAACAGTTGGAATAATTATTATGTATCACCGCGAAGGCCTGACTGAAATTGGAACACATTTTCTGCCGGGGAGATTTGAGACATCTACAGTACATTTGAGTTACCCTGTATTTCTCCCCCTGTATAAATACACAATATCGACCAACTTTTTATGGGGCTGAATGTAACCGATAATTTAAGAACAACGTTGTTGGTTAGCGAAACTGAAACATCGACATTGCCGCCTCCGCCCCGAAACATAGCGAAACACTTTCCAGTGAATGAGTAACGATTTCTTGGCGCTATCTCAACGTCTGAGCAATGTGGCGAGTTCCGATCGGTGGTTTGTTCTGGGCGCCTTGCGTTTCCTGTCCTAGTTTGCTGCATCTCTTTCCTCATAAATGTCTAAGAGGCAAAGCATCAAGCCGTTCCGGACCGTCGATTTCATCTAATTACTTAAGCAACTGCCAAAGAGCTGGTCTCAAATTTTCACAACCGGCAAATGAGAAGTGTAGAGCACTGAACCTTCAAAAACATGTGCACTATGCTTCTGAACTTTGTAGTAGCAGAGTAAAAAGCTTTCATTGCGTCCCAGTCGGGTCCGGTCTCGTCCCCAGATACGAGGAAGTATATGAAAGCGTCTAAAAAATCGAGACGGTCCCAAAGCGTGAAAAACAAGAAATGGAAAACAATATCATGGAAACACTCTCACAGGAATTCAATACAGTCTACCTAATGTAGTAAATAGGACATGAAGTAAGATGTTACGAATAGGATTAAAATGAATTTAGCTCAGTTTGTTGAGGCCATGCACCAAATTTATTAAGTCTTAAAACATGTGTATTTAACAAAATCATGCGCGTTTTAACCACGATTATTGTTTTTCCTAAATGTATAGACTAAGCAAAAAAAAAAAAAACAATCAACTTGTTATTGTTACTTTTTAATTATAGGGTTCGTTTTAAATTTCAACATTATTGTATTTCATATCTTGCATAGGGAGAAAGAATATAATCCCTGGTTCTGTAGACATCCTTTGGTGATCCTTTTTCCCCATAAAAGTCGTTCAATTAAACAAACAAAACGCATGATTTAAAATCGTATATTTCGCAATAGATTTTGCAATTCTCACAAACCTTGAGAGTTGAGACTATAAGTATATTCCCCATTCATAACATGCGATTGAACTAAAGTTAAAATCACCTACGATGCAGTTTATTTTGTTTTGTTTGTCTGTTTGTTTGTTTGTTTGGTTGGTTGGTTGGTTTCTTTGTTGTTGCTTGTCGTTTGTTGGTTTTTGTTTTATTTTGTTTCTGTCTCAAAACTATTATTTGTTTTTACGATAGTTTTAAGCGATATTAAGGAAACTCGATCTATCATAATCATGTGACTGTGATCGTAAGCCAGATGCTAGCCAATGCTTAGGTCGGCGAAGAAAGACAGATCCTCCAACATTCAAGCTGGTGTCAAAAACTTGAGAGTCCTGTATGAGTGAGCGTCCCAGGCCCACAGAACTCTGCAGTAACATTTTACAGCGCGCATCAGTTGTTTCATCAAGGTCATGTTTTATCCCGTAAGTTTGTGAAAACTACAAATCTTTCAATTGAGTTGTCTGCTATTATGTTCACAATAATACCACATGTTTGGAATGAAAACACCACCCCAATTACAATTGATAAGTATTGATATGTTATGTAACCGGTTATAAAATCTTGATCTTACAACAATACATCCACTAATCCACAACATCTGGTTCATTTTTTGGTTATTCCGCTTTATCTCAATTGAAATCGGAAATGGGAATTTGGGAAAAATTATGTTTTCTGCCATTGAGGATGAGTTACGAAAGATTCTAAACCAACTGGATACCACATACTGTAACCACTTAAATTCTAAGTAAAAAAAAAATCATACATAACCTGTGGCCAGCGAAATTGAAAATAACAAATCTAATAATTAAAGAAATGTTGAAAACGTTAAACAACTTATTGAGCCGTAATAAGAGAGCAAATAGTAAATAATCATGATAATAGTGATGATGAAAGGATCACTGACAATGGAGCAATTGCTGAAAATCTTAATAAGTTCTTTACAAATATAGGTATCAATCTTGCTAATAAAATTCCTGAACAATCAGTGGATTTTAAAACTCATTTTGTAGAACTCATAAAATTAACAACTAAGTTTAAAAAGAGTAATAGCAGGGTATCTGATGACATTAGCAATAATCTCCAAAAACATTATTCCATCCGTTAGCATTGTTCCTACCCACATTTTTAATTCTTCTCTTAAATCTGGAATTGTTCCCAACCTATTAAAACAGGCAAATGCTATACCAATATTCAAAACAGGTAACAAACATGGTTTCTCGATTTAAAGGCCCGTTTCAATTCTTCCATCTATTTCAAAACTCATTGAAAAAGTCGTCTATATCTGTATTCATCATTTAATAACAAAACACAGTATTCTCACACCTCATTAAGTGGGCTTTAGGCGTAAACGATATGGCTGATAACCATGGTAACGAACTCTATGTATTGCAAAATAGCTGAGAATTTGGATAATAAACTTCATTCTTAGATCTTGAACAGGATTCGCACAGGTGTCGGTCGTTTCAACATCAATATACACAGATGGGGCTGCGACCATCTCTAGCCTGTCAATGTGGCTCTCCTTCACAAACTGCGGATCACATTCTCAATGAGTTCCCTACCTTTCGTCCACCGGTGGATATAGACTTCTCAAACCCAACCAGTCAACAGTGAGCTGGCTCCACCAACTTCAACACATTTAGCTGCTGTCTCATATTATAAGCAAGAAGAAGAAGAAGATTCTTGGATCTTAGCAAGGCCTTCGCTACCATAAATCATGACATCCTCCATTACAAGCTAACTAGATACGGTGTTTGAGGTCTTGCTAACGAGTAGATAAGGAACTATCTTACCAATATAAAACAACGAATTCTGTTTAATAACGCCGTTTCCGAACCAGCAATCATTCTTGCGGAGTTCCACATGACTCTATACTAGGACCCCTTTGTTTCTTACATAATATTAACATGATTAATGACCTAGCATTCTGTTCTGAAATACTCCACTTTATATTATTTGCCGACGACAACTCATGTTGCTCAACAGAATCACTCCTCACATAGATCCCATTCTCAGATGGAACCAGAATGGTTTTCGCAAAGGCAGATCAACCCACTACCAGATACTTGCCCTCAGGAGGATCATATAGAAGAGTTGAGAATTTCCACACAAAAAATAAATTGTGTTTGTAGACTTCTCCAAGTCTTTTGACAGTGTCAACAGGGATGTAATGCTGCATATTCTCACCAACTACGGTGTCCCAGAAGAGATTGTGAAAGCAATTGCCATCATGTATGATAACCCGTCTACCTTTGTGCAGACCATGGATGGGCCCACAAGGAAGTTCCTAACAACTACTGGAATCCTCCAAAAAGATACGCTTGCTCCCTATCTCTTTGTAATCGCGGTTGATTACATCCTCAGACAGAGTCTTGCCATCATGAACGACGAGGGAATCTCACAGACCTTGACTACGCAAATGATCTAGCTCTAACATATACATGTGGTGCACAGAATCTACTAATATCACCTGAGAATGCTGCAGACAAAGTCGACCTACATCTAAATGCCAAGAAGACGGGATATAATTATGCCCGTCAATGAGAAAGACAATCATCAACCTATCTACACTACAGACGGTACCCAGCTCAACGATATCAATGACTTTGTACAAGACTGTCTTCTTGACAGTCACGCAAAGGACATGCTTCGAATGCCTGTAAAAAACTACACCACTTATGGCAATGTGGTATCTCCATAGCTCCAATTCTACCAGGCTGAAGGTCTTCAGAGCCCGTATAGAGAGTATCCTGTTATATGGATCTGAGACCAGGACCATGAACATGATGAAGAAAGAGCTACATGATAGACTGGACGGCATCTACACCAGGCTTCTTATGCGAGTACAAAACATATCCTGGCGTGAGTGAGCACATAGCCAAATCACAGATATATGGAGATATCCCTCCAAATTCATCTTCTGTTGCCCAACGCCGAGTACGATTTGCCGGTCACTGTCATCGTGCGATTGATCAAGTAGTCTCTGACGTCACATGTTGGAGGTTACCATGTGGGTCGTCGCCCCTTTAACTACATTGATGTGATTGCTCGAGCCATCCAGCAGGATCTATCTGACATCCCCAACTTAATGACGGGTAGGGACATTTGGCGCTACCTAGTGAACAGCATCTCGGCTGTGGCCGCTAGATAGATCATGGTAAAATTCACTCATACTTGTACTATAATTTACATTATTGTATTTCACTCTTTGAGACGATGAACAAATAAAATTGGACTGATTTGACTTTCTTTGATAT
Organism: Ophioderma brevispina; assembly: GCA_023653785.1. NCBI lineage: Eukaryota > Metazoa > Echinodermata > Ophiuroidea > Amphilepidida > Ophiodermatidae > Ophioderma > Ophioderma brevispina. The sequence goes on from JAMKCH010000115.1 coordinate 189,137, forward strand.
ATCTTGGAAAAATGTTTGCCTTATATTACAAAATACCTTTTGTGGGAATTTCTAGCAAATCATGCAAAGACAAAGATCTTAATTTGTTATAGCGTTTTACTAAAACTAGCAAAACATCCTATTGACTCCATGTAAAAACACGTCAAGTCCATTTGTCGACCTAAAGTCATCTTAGGACAAAAAGCCTTCCGGACTCCTTTTTATAGAGCATAGAATCCACTCGTTGAAAAAGGTAATTTTCCCACCACTAATTGGACTTGTTATAATACAGGATAATAAAAAATAAATATTCAAGTTTAAGGTGAGTGTTCACCCAATTCCTGCAAGTATCAGGAAAAGAAGCATTTATCTCTAGTGTTAATGAATACGGTTATTAAGCAAAAATCCGAAAAAAATGCTTGGGCTTGGATCTCAAGACATGGTCAGACGATGAACAAAAGCCGACTTGTCCACTGGAGTTCATTGTTCTTAAGCCTGATTATACTGGGTATATTTGCCAGTTGTCGAGGATCCCATTTAGATCCAACCCCTGGTCGATCCTTATCTACACTTGAATAGTCTTGAATAGTACACTGCGAGATGAAAACAATTACAACTGCCTTATGCAGAGGGGTAACAAGTAACCAATACACATGACACTGTTTCAATACATTTATTATTCTTGTATATAGCAGCTATTGAAAGAGATACTATAGGATTGAACCATTTGCATTTTTTTAAATCCAAAGACTTTCAAATCGTCGCCTGTGATTTGGGCATGAATTGAATCAAAAGCTGAAAACGATCGAAAGTTATGTGGAGAACTCGTATTGAATAAATGATCACATGTTCTGATATAAACATTGAGCAGATACTCATCAAGCTTTATAGTCCAGCGATAGAACCACAGATGTTGCATATGACCTTGCAAAAGAGTCTGCACGAAATGCTCTGAAGCAGTTCTGGGCAACATTGACCTGCTGATTCCAAATCTTGATGATGCAACTTTTGCATCTTTGAGCAGTTTGAGATATGGAAGGGGTAAATTAACTGGGGTCAAATTGTAAAGTTTCATACTGGATTAAAAAAATATATAGTTTGCTTTTAACACTGTAGGCTTAAAACGGTTCAAGGTCACTCTGGTAATTTTATAATGCACAGATTTCTCTCAAAATGGGCTCAAATCCTCCATGCTTATAGATAGTAATGTAAAATACATGCTATGCGATTTATTGACATTGAGGATATATTTAAGGGGAAAATATTTGTTAAGGCCCGCATGGTCTATGGGGATCAGCAATCTGGTCTCTGTTAGGTATCATTTAGCTGGTTAACGTAAAGTAAATGTATATTTCCTGTTGTATTTGGATAAGGATTGAATAAGTAACTATCTTACTAATAGAAAACAACGAATACTGTTTAACAACGCCGTTTCCGAACCAGCAATCGTTTCTTGTGGAGTTCCACATGACTCTATGCTAGGACCCCCTTTATTTCATATATATATTAACATGATTAATGACCTCATCTTGCAGTTACCGTCCATTTTCCCTATTCACTGTGCACACAGTGCATTCAATAGGCCTGTGACCTGTCACGCTCACTCTGTACTCAACGCATAGGACATGAGATAACTCACGTCGTTGCGAGAAAAGTGCTCAAGGGATTTTCTTCGTAGAAGCTCTAATTATAGAATATATTATCATCAATAACATGTGTGAATTTTATTATGATAGAACATTCAGAAAAACCCGAAAATGGTTAATTTATAAAGAGTGGTATTTTGGTAGGGTATAATGCTAACTCTATGGCAAAAATCGCCAAGGCTTCCAACATGTGCAAAAACTGGCCTACTGACCAATGTTTATGCACACACTGTATGGGTAATCGCTCATCCATAGTATGCCATTAATCAGTCTTCTTGCGTATGAGGCAGCAGCTAAATATGTTGTAAGCGTTGGAGCCAACTCACTGTTGATTGGTTGGGGTTTGAGAAATCTGCGTCCACCGGTGGACAAAAGGTAGGGCACTCATTGAGAATGTGATCCGCAGTCTGTGATGGAGAACCACATTGGCAGGCTGGCGATGGCCGCAGCCCCCATCGGTGCATATTGCTATTGAAGCGACCGACTCCTGTGCGAATCCGGTTTAAGGTGACCCATTCCTTGCGTGGGAGATTGCTGCCAGGTGGTAGTTCTGTCTTAGGTGTAATAGAGAGTTGATCTGGTCTTGGGGTATCTAGCCAGGCAGTATTCCATGTCTGTAAGATGTTGAAAGGGGAACTGGAGAGTTTAGCAGCGTGTCGGCAGAAAGGTCGGCGATAGCGTAGTCTCTGTCTACCGAGTTGGTGTGATTCTTTGACAGTGTTATGCAGCAGGTGCTTGTTGTCCAGCAGGGCCTTATTCACTAGTTTATGCGTGTGGTGTTCTCTCCGAAGTACTGCAGGTGCAATGCCTGAAAGCACTGGTAGAAATTCAGATGGGGTGGGACGGAGGCAGCCAGTGAAGGTTCTCAAGGTCTCGTTGAGTACTGTGTCCAGCTTCTTTGTGTGAGAGCTGTTGCACCATGCTGGGGCGGCATATTCAGCAGTGCTGTAGACCAGAGCCAAGGCAGTGGTGCGTAGGGTCGTTGGGCTGGCACCCCATGAAGATCCAGCAAGTCGGCACAGGAGGTTATTCCTTGAAGATACCTTGGCGCATACAGACTCGAGGTAAGTAAGCTGCCGGTCAAGCTTCACTCCCAAGTAGGTTGGTGTAGGATTGTATGGCAGAGGCGCTCCATTAAGGTTGATTTGAAGCTGGCGATGAGCCTCTTTAGTTTTGAGGTGGAAGGCAGTAGCGGTGGTCTTGGCTTCGCTCAGCTTCAGTCTCCAGGTCTTGAGATATGCTGCAAATAGGGCCATGTCTTTAGTAAGTGTGCTTTCTACTTCTGTCCATTTGCTGTCCGAGTGGAGGAGGGCAAGATCGTCGGCGTAGCCATATTGTCTAGATGTTGTTTAGGTAAATCGCTGATATACAAGTTGAACAGCATAGGAGCCAGTACAGATCCTTGTGGTACTCCGTTCCTCAGACGACGCAGACGACTACTCTGCCCATCACTGGTCTTGAGAATAAAGCTACGGTTTGTAAGCATGTTACATATGAATTGTACACGGGATGGTGACGATCCGGGATGGTCCTGAGAAGCTTGAGTGTCAGGCCCTGGTGTCACACGGTGTCGTATGCTGCAGTAAGGTCCACCAAGATGACGCCTGCCTTACGGCGCTTTTCAAAGCTTTCCTCAATGTCATTTGTGAGTTTTACAATCTGATGGACAGTGCTCCGGCCACGGCGAAATCCTGCTTGTTCGTCAGGCAGATGGGGATCGACGACGGGCTCCAGCCGGGCCAGGATCATCCTCTCAAGGAGTTTGAAGGAGACACACAGTGATTAATCAGTGATTGGATGGTGCGCTGTGAAGTGGGAATCATTTACATATGGTCAAACTCATGAATGGATTAATGTCACAATGATTTGGTTGGGTGGGCAAAAGGTCGAGGCCCGTTTATAAAGTGGACACTTACTGCACTATGTACCATTCTGTTATGAAAAACCCCACTTTATATTATTTGCCGACCACAACTCATGCTGCTCAACAAAAGTACTCCTCACATAGATCCCATTCTCAGACGGAACCAGAATGGTTTTCGCAAAGGCAGATCAACACTACCCCAGATACTTGCCCTCAGGAGGATCATTAGAAGAAAAAGCTTCAATTGTGTTTGTAGACTTCTCCAAGTCTTTTGACAGTGTCAACAGGGATGTAATGCTGCATATTCTCACCAACTACAGTGTCCCAGAAGAGATTGTCAAACTCAAAGCAATTGCCATCATGTATGATAACCCGTCTACCTTTGTGCAGACCATGGATGGGCCCACAAGGAGTGCCTAACAACTACTGAAATCCTCCAAGAAGATACTCTTGCTCCCTATCTCTTTGTAATCGCGGTTGATTACATCCTCGGACAGAGTCTTGACATCATGAACGACAAGGGAATCTCACAGACCTTGACAACGCAGATGATCTAGCTCTAACATAGCACAGGATCTACTACTAGTAACATCACTTGAGAATGCTGCAGAAATTCCAATACATTTCAAACCAGTTCAAACCAATCGGATCAATATAAATGTTTACCCCCATGATGACCTTGACAGCCAACACATAAGGTTGGACGTTTCATATATAAGTCCCAGTTATACAAATGAGGTATTGCCATTAATTCCATCCTGCGCTACCATACAGCGCATGACGGAGTCAATTGCAATACCTTATTTGCATACTTGGGAGTTCTATGAAACGTCTACCATTGTTTGTTTGTGTATAAAGCGTTGATAACGACAGTGGGCGGCTCAATTGACTGAAAGAGATAACACGTGAGGTTCCGGTTGAGGTTTTTGTCTAATCTACATTCTGTAGCCATTGTCCGAGGCTTAGGGAACAGGTGAACTGCAATTCTAGGGTTCGTTGTGCAAGCTGTGCTGTCCGCATACGATGCACGGTGGAACCTCTTTTGCAAGTAAAAATGTATAAGGGTAGAAATTGTTATGGGGAATATTACAATCGAAGTACTGATAGGCTTGTAAGGCATGTCTTTGAGCAGCCACCTATAAAGCGATATGATTGTGACGATTTCTTGAAGGCAGCGTGATTAATCATAAACATTTTCAACCGCGCTTTGAGCCTGTTTACGGGGATTAAGCGCTATTAAAAACTGGTTATTAGGGATAAGCAGCGATTTGCTAATCCGAAACATCGAAAAAAATCATCAAAATTCATATTTTTGTATTTTTGTGACTGGCATGGATATGCAAACATAACCTGCAAATTGTTGGCTTGAAATCCGTGTACTAAGACAAGACAGTACTTTTTATTGGATTCTTTAATTTCTATACGTGCGTATCAAAATTCCGACTTGAGATCAAAAAAGACTTTCTCGGTGAATATCCCAGATTTTAGGCGTGATGTTGTGCCCCATGATCAATACAGTTTGACCTCAAACACAAACATTATGGATCTTTGTTTATTCTGTGCTAGTGTAAACCACAATCAGCTGTTTAGTGTAGATTTTGAGACGCCATCGCTGTATATCTATTTGAGGGAGATGGTATAACTTTCCTCAAATACTTCATTTTTTCACTATTTGGTGTTTTTTCTACATTAAAGCAGTTATATGGAATTGTACACACTCATCCCTGATTTATAAGTTAAACAAATGCATTTCGACATTTTTTGATTCTCTCGCATTATCGCTGCTAATTCCTTTAAGTTGTAAAAACTGTTTGAATGGTGAACACCTTACCTGCGACCTTCAAGTTGTACGCAGGTTCAAGTCTATACGCAAATAGAAATAGAAACACTTCAAGTTATAGTCCATATTAAGTGTATGCTAACTATTTAAAAACGGGACCCCAGCTGGATTTGACCTGTGGAGCTAGGTCATTGTGGCCATTTTTCAAAATGGACGACATTCTTAATTTGCATGCCGCATATCTCGGTTAATAAGACTGACACGAGCTTGATCGTGTGCCTCTACCTGTTTTAGACATTATCATGACTTGATTTCAAATTTACCCCTGTACTAATTTTACCCCTTTAATTTACAAAGTTCCCCACGTTTCCCAGAAGTTGGACCCAAAAATTCCGATTCAGCAATAGAAAAACATCTTCAAACCTTCTTCCCTCTTTCCCCAAACTTCTAGAATAGGATTCTGATTTATAACCCTATATTTACGGTATTGCTAACATCACTATCATTGCTAGTACACTGACTTAAAATGATGTGGGAAAATGCCATAACGTTCCCTTCCATCGTTGTAGAACGGAGAAATTACTAATCAGAAATATGAACCTAAAAATTGTTGACAAAAGGAGGCACAGTTCACAGCATCACTACCAGTGCGTGCCCTTAACGCATTGCGTTTGTTAGCAGTATAAAATAGCAAACGCGTTCAATTTCAGAAGTGAATTTGCCAGAGTTTATTTTTTGTGCCGATAGTCACCCAGAGCAGGGAGAGCAAACACAGGCCCCGGGCATATCCGGACCGTGAAGAACTTATACAGTGTTTTAAATCCTGGGCCGTACTACTTCGCCCTGTATATACGACTTGGCGAAATGGTAATTCCTTGCGTTCTATCGGTACATAGTTAGCACGTGTAAAGGATATAGACATGTTCAAATAGTCATGTATTTATTTATGAAAATTATTCTATAAGAGTGATTGTACAGTTGGTCAACTTAAATAACCGAATGCTCGGTATATTAGTGACAATATGAATTGGAACACAATCTTTTGAGTGATCATACCCGTTATGATTCACTCAACCCATTTTCTGTTGTGGGTTGAATTAGAGGTGGCCCATTAGTTACTTGGCATGATTTGCATTGGATTGAAATAAATTGCCTGGGTTGCATTGTTTGTTGGAATAACTAGGGTTGAAATGGATGGGTTACTTGAGTTTAATTGGTTTGGAATGGGTGGTATGAGTTCAATTTGTTGAGTTGGCAGCCATTTTGAAAAATGGTCACCACGGCCGCCACAGGTCAAATCCAGCTGGAGTCCCGTTTTGCAATAATTGGTTGTGGTCCATATTAAGCGTGTACCAAATGTTACACTTCTATCACAAAGTGCACGATTTTGCTCCAGATGGGTCTTTACCCTCTACATTATTTATATACGTTTAGAAGGCGAAGACAAATTGTGTTTTGAAAACTAGGCTATTCTATTTCTTACCACATTTAAAGGCACTATCATTGATTTGCTAAATCAGAAAATCGAAACCAATCATCAAAAAACAGACTTTTGCATGCTTGTAACGAGTGTAGGTATCCTAACATACCCTGCAAATTAGACGACCAAAATCAACTTTTTACCTTTTTTTAATCCTTATGAAACAAATACATTGGTGTACATTTACACACAATTTGACTTGATTTCAAATTTACCCCTGTACTAATTTTACCCCCTTAATTTACAAAGTTCCCCACATTTCCCAGAGGATGGACCCAAATATTCTGATTCATCACCCTTCAAACTATAGAAAAACATCTTCAAACCTTCTTCCCCAAACTTCTAGAATAGGATTCTGATTTATAACCCTACTAAAACAGTTATTGGTCAGTATTTTTTATGCATGATTCCCACAGCGGCAACTTCAAATATGTTAATGTGTTGCACCATTTTTGTAAAGATTCGAAAACGGAAACGTATATAAAGCCATGTGACAAAATGTATGCCCACTTGTTGAGTTGTTAGCACCTCGGCATTCCAACATATTGTAGTATAATGAGGGATTGTCATCTTGCATTCAAATATAAACTACAATTGGTAAAGTTGCATACAACACCAGATGTAAAGCAAAATGACAACTTAACTTCACGAGTTGCAACCAACGAAGTCGTCATTTTGATGCATGAGGTCGAGTTGCTTAGTTGTCTACGTATCACAGCAAATCGTAATTTTTACAAGTTGTAGAGATGTTGAGTTAACATGCCGTATTGACTCTCATGCCAAGCTAATCGGAACCCTATGTAATCCAGTTCAAAACATTTTTCTCACTTAATTCTATAGTAAATATCTATAATTGCTTGAGATAAAATATACCGAATCCTTTAATCGGATACTGCGTAATGGTGTTAAACAAATAACGTAACCAAAATATTTGTAAGATTGCATACTTCCGCGGATGAAAACACACAATGGTTTACATCTACAGTAGATAGCAATAGATCTACCTGTGCAATATCATTGCACAATACAAACTACAATCATATTGGCGTTTATAATACACAACGTTTATATTCATTGCAATATGAAGGTAGATGTTTGTATACATAATACATTTTGTATTGGGGACGTACCTAGAGATGAAAAATGAAACTAAGGTTCATAGCATGAACGACATATTAAAGTAAGCAGACTTTCCATACGATATTACTTAGAATATTTTATTTCTGAAGTGAAAAGCCTCTTCTCCGGATTAAAACACGACATTACACATCTTCCTCATATGTCAGCCATTCATCCATGATATAAGGAGCTGTAAAATATACAAGGGTATTTCTCCCGACAGTATTTCAAATACAGGCCATATCACAGTGAACCTGTACGTATGGGGGGGGGGGCACTGATTTCCGCCACAGCCCAGTTCATTACGCTTCTTACAGACGATAAGGAGTATCTGCATTAACAACCCGGTGGCTACTTCTTTTTATCATTTTAAATTTCAAACTGGCATGCGTCAGGATTTTGTTTTTACTTCTAAGTTGAGACTTTGAACAGACTGCGTACCATCCAAGGGTTACTTAAGGGTTCAAACACCAAGTTCGATAAGACCTAGGATAATATCCGTGCAGAAGGATCTGAGTTTCATTACTTGAATGGAAAGAAGCAATAAGCTTCACGTCAGTAGTTGGTCAGTGAACCTAAGTGGTTTACAAAGTAAACGACACAGACCGATGTCGACTAGCTCCGTCCCAAAGTACAAGAATCACGGGGGGAATGATCTCATTCTCTCGCCGGCAATACCCGGCACGCATGCGGGAATATTGACCGCGTCGCCCAGGGAGCTTGGGGACGTGCCCAGGGCAGGACAAGCACCGTTCTTGCATCTATAGTATAAGATATTTTTTTACAGAAGATTGAGCAGGAGTGTGGAAAAAGTACCTACTATAAAGAAAATAACACCATGATATTAAGATCTGGACACTGGCATTAGTAACTAAATGGCGTGGGTGAAAACACCGTATATGAAACAAGTTGAGATCCCCGGTTTGGGACGTAAATATCAATATTTTAATGATTGAATGGCCTAGAATTGCATGATTGGGCATAATGCATGGGCTTTATAGTGGTTTCCAACACAGCAATGGGTTTGGGGTCGCCAAATTATGTGCTGAGTGTACTAACAACAAGCGTATTTTTGTGGAACCAACTTTAAGAGCAAATCACCCAATACGGTACGATATTTAACTATTTGAATTAATCTACAAATTTAATACAATAAATCAATTTAGTAAGCTAGCAAACTAACGGGACCTTCGGTAAAACAAGGGAATCGCTGTTTAAATGAGGGGGTAAGCTAAGCCGGGAAAACGTCAACAACAAACGTTGTGACAATCTGCCCTAGGCAACACTGTTCTATACGTGCCGACCTATCCAGATTTTGCGTTTTGGGGATTATTTTAAAAAAATAGGCTGTATGCATGTTAAATCAGCTGTTTTTGGCAGAAATTAGTACTTTAGAATTGTTTTAAAAAGAGTGGCAGAAACTTTAGAGTGTATGAAAATGCTTTGAAAATGTTCTAATTTGTATGATTACTTTTGTCACTCTTTTGGGCATGCTGAGTTTATGATCCCATGACAATAGGCAACCTGAATGTATTCCGGTTTTAGAACCTAAAGGTGTATTTCGTGATTCCGTCATCTTCTGTTTATTTATGATTTACTAGATAACCTTGAGAAAAAGCTTATTCATAAAATTTAGTTGATTCCGAACTTGCGGTTTTGTGTTATGAGCAATGGGAAACAAGCAATTTGCTTGTTTCCTACGGTCCCATAGGCCACTGTGCTGTAATTTCTGTCCGTAAATTGAAATATGTTTCTGTATTTTTTCCGATAAAAATAGGGAATTTGTTCGTTAAAGCATAAATATTTGTGTTTTTTTTTTTTTTTTTAATTTTGTTTATTCATCTTCATTCATCTTCATCTTCTTCCGATGGCAACCGAGATAAAGTTCACAACCCCGCGCCAAAAAGTCTCGCTAAGATTTGGCAGATCCTCTAAATCTTACTGGGTGTCTCTTATAATCACACATCGATGTAGTTGAAGGGTTTTCTACCTCGATTTGGGCATGGAAATCTCCAGCAAACAATTTCAGTCTAATATGATTTAGTCTTTGGCACGAAAGTAGTGACAAGCAAAACGTGCTCGACGTTAGGCAACAATGGAGGAGATAGAAAGGATGTCACTAATTATTTTTGAGTCGGTTTTTTGTCTCCCGCCAAGAGATGTTCTGCACTCTCATAAGAAGCCCATAGGTCCCATTGAGCTGAACATGATTCTTCGTGGTCCATTCTCGGCTCCATATAAACGAATGCTTTCCACGCAAGCTCTGAAGACAAGTTTTTAGACTTGGAGATGCCAGATTGCCAGATGTGGTGGAGCTTGTTACAGGATATTCCATCCTTGTCATTGCGTGACAGGAAGTCCTTACTATCTGTAGCAAATTAATGATCCAAGAGGTATCTGAAATCGTCAACCTCTCTGAGTTCAGTACCTATCTTGGAAAAGATGCTGATTGCTACATCGTTGACAGTTATATACTCAGTCTTTTTAGCATTAAGAAAGAGGGGACCAACCCTGGTTGCAGTATCTTCCGGGCAAGTCTTGTTGACATCTGAACTGCTCCGTAGTGATAAGGTCATCTGCAGTCAAAATTTGTGTTGTGAGATTTGCAATGCAGTTATTGACGACTCGACTTCTTGTCGTTGATAGTGAGCTTTTGTCATTTGTTTAGTAGGTGTTTTGGTCGAGTATCTAGTTCTACAGCGAATCACAAAGAGATACGGTGTTAAGGTGTCTCCCTGGAGAATACCAGTAGTTGTCAGAAATCTTAGTGGATCATCGTACTCTGTAACAAAACGATGTTGAGGTCTTCATGATACTAGCAATGGCCTTGACAGTCTCTTCAAGAATACCACAATTGAAGGAATAGCAGAAACCCTTCTATATATAACGTCAAAGGCTTTTGAAAATATCCACAAAACTGCTTTCCTCTAGAAAAGTTTATTCTTCAAAGATCCTTTTTTTTTTAAGGGTATGATCTGAGGTGTAGTGTAGATCTGCCTTTACGAAAGCCTTTCTCGTTTCGGCTGAGTCAATAGAATTAATGTGGAGGAGAGTTAATTGAGCAAACATTGAGTTTGCAGATTTTAACAGGCATTAGCACCAAGTCTAGAAATAAGGCCAAAGAAAGACACATTCCTTTGCCATACAACACTACGGAACTTTGTAGATTTTAAAGCAGCATTTGTTACCAATTTTTGGAAGAGTCGGCACTCTTGAAATGCTTAAGATCATGGATTAGACAGCAAGCTGGTATCCTAATTGAAAAGATTTATGAGCAAACAATATGCTCAGTAGTGGTGAATGGAAACTGACTTGACTTGTTCTAATTCTTAGTTTGGTGTGAGACAGTGCTGCCTTCTATCTCCATGCTTCTTCAATCTCTTCTTAGTATTTGTAATGAGAGGAGTTCAAACCTAGCTCCGGATCCAAATGGGAGAGATGAAAATCACAACCGTTCGTTTATGGTTTCCGAATGACCAACGCTGATGGAAATGGTCTTTGAAAAGTTACTATCCACAGAAGAACTGAAAAAAGCCTGCGCCAAAATGGGGATGAAAGATCACCCCATCTAAATGCAAGATCATTTCCGATGACCCAAGGGACATCAAGCCTTAACCAACCCACCTATGGTACAAAGTAAATGATTGTGTCTTTCTTGGAAGTTAATGTGCCTTCGGTTAAGGAGGACATCAGAGCTACAAGACTGGCAGCATGGGCATTCGGTAGCCTCATGAATACCTTCTGGAGCAATCATGACATTACAAGATCTCTCAAAGTCAGAATATACCATTCCCTCGTTGACCCCCTTGCCACCTATGTAGCCGAGCCCGGGTATACGCAAGGCCCCCAAGAACTTTGTGGGCCCAAAGCTAGAAATCTTTGAGATGAGATGCCTCCGGTCCATCCTAAGAGTTGAACCTTCTGGACAAAATGAGAAATGATGACATTTCAGAGAGCGTCTGAACATCACATGCACCAGCACGGATGCAGTCACCAGAAGACGGCTGAAGTGGTTTGAACATGTCGTCAGGATGCCGGAACGCAGATTACCAACCAGCCTACCCCAGAAAACACATGTAAAAATTATATGTAAAAACACCGCTGCATTATGTAGACAATTACATATGTGTAATGCAAAGCTGGTAAATATACCGGTACATAACATTATGTGAAAGTTATAAATACAATAATTTGGATATGCATTATATTATTTTACTTATTTTATGTAAAATTTAACACATCGTTTGTGTAAAAAGAAAACAAAAGAACATAAAATATGTAAACAAACTCATTAACATCTGTGGGTTTGTAAACCGATTATGTAAATGCGCGGTAAAAGTTAGCGAAGTTTACAAAATATTGAAGTCATGTCATGGCACGACACGAGCGAGCTCGCACAATTGAAAATGGAGGATCTTGGAGAGTAGTGGCGAGCCTCATGGAGTCGTTGGGATTGGGGACTTATATTAACGTATTGTTCTATCTGTATCGATGCGTTTGTGTACAATATAATCATGATTTTAGACCAGGGAATATGAGCTGCTTATAATTCTCAGGATGATGGGTCATGACGAAAAGCTTTATCTCAGTCAAGTTGAACACACAGGGTCAGTACGTGTATACATAAAGTACGTGCGATTCAGTGGCGTAACGGGCCTACCCGCTCTGAGGGGCAAATTCCCAGTTTGGGAAATTTTCCCTCTCAGGGGGGTCAAAAGGCCAATTTTTCCCGGTCAGAGGCTAAAAAACGGCTGATTTAGCATGATTTTTGCAATTTTTTTCCCGGCCAAAGTCGTCAGGGGGGCAACCTGCCCCCTGCCCCCCCCCGCCTGTTACGCCACTGGTGCGATTATAGTAAGCCCGTTGTGCATATGAAGTTTGGGCTCATACGATACCAACAGTGTTTACCACTGTAGCATTATACAGGCATACAGCTGTCATTTGTAATAACTCGCCTCTCACCTCCGGGGAAGGTGCCCAAATCGTCAGTCACTTATATACTGTTGTTTTTTTGAGCTGAATAAACTTGTTGAATTCTTGTCATATACTGAAGTGTCTGTGTGACTATTTTGTGTGAATTATTTTCCCTAATTTACATCTATATTATGTAAACATTTTACATAATTGTGTTCACATGTTTACATAATTTACATGTAAGCATTTTACATAATTGTGTTCAAATATTTACATAATTTATATGTAAAAGATTACATAATTGAGTTCAAATATTTACATAAATAACAAGTGGAAGATTACATGATTCTGACAAGAATTATTACATAAAATTATGGTGTTTTAAGTTTTACATAATGATTTGGTAAATGTTTACACAATTGATAATACATATATTTTTATGGTGCACTTTTACATAATTAATGTGTACATTTTTACATTTACAAGTTTTACATAATTGTTACATAAAAATTATGGTGTTCTGTTTTTACATAGTAAACATGCGAATTTTTACACAGACTGTGTAATTATTTCTCTGTGTGTACGCAAGACTTCAACAAGCGTAGGAAGCCAGGTCGCCCACCAGCAAGATGGAAGGACCAGATCCCCAAGGACACAGGCTTGGACCTCCAAAATGCCGAATCTATTGCAAAGGGCAGACCAGAATGGAGGAGAATTACTCATGAGAAGAGCAAAGGGACACCCCGTCCTATGCAGTAAAGTCATACCTTATAGTTTTGTGGTAGCCGGGGATCACCATGACCTTGAAAAAGCAAGAAGATTATTTCCTTTGTAGGTCGAATTACAAAATGCCAACAGCTGATCATGGAAGAGTAGAGATTTCCATATAACTGTGAATAGAGTCAGGTCCAGGGGTCTTGGAAATTCTCAGCTTCTTCAGACATGTTTCAAGTTCCATAACGGTGAAAAGACCAGTCCTGGTGAGCAGTCTGTCAGCAACCTTATGGTAGAAGAAGGAATCATCATGATTTTCGTCTGATTCGACTGGTTGGCCGAGGAGGAAGCATGCAGGCCGAAGTACTGGAACCCGGCGATATTATGTCAGTGGTATCACATTTGATACGGATAACCGGGGTTACTTTCTTGTTGGTTTATCTCCAGACAGACATGCAGCCCAGGCTATCTCAGGCTGCAGCATGTCTGTAATGTAAACTATCAAGTTCTTCAGTCTTGACCGTTGATGTGAGTCTCGAGTACGTCATTGCAGGCTTCATCAAAGGCAACTTAGCATCCAAGTTACCTGTGGTGCCTAGATGTTTTGGTTTGGTGTTCCTTTGCTGTTAGTTTCAGATTCTCTTTCTGGTTTGAGTGATCTCATCGTCATCGCTTGGAGTAACAGCTAGTGTCTTCCTTCTTTTCTTGGGAAACATTTCCAATACAATCTCTCCGTTAGCTGCTATTAATATGTCATATTCTGCACTGCAACTCTTGAAAGTGATGTGAAACCTATATTATGTACAGCAACTGCATATTCCTTATAGAGGTAGTATTTTCTAGTCTATTCGCTTCATAGGATCTTATTACTGCCCGAATTATATCTAGTCTAAACCTTACAACTTAATTGTATTCGGAATTTTTAATTTAAGTTACCCTTAGATCCTAACTTTACCCTAAAAACGAATCCTAGCCACAAAGCTAAGCTAAAGCTAAACTACAACGAACAAAGCACAATTACACGAGAAAAGGTGTCAATTAAGGCTTTTCCTCAATGCCCCTTCCAACTCTGGCTACAAGTACACCTGAGCCCGAAAACGTTCTTTGATGTATGTGTACTTTCAGAATGTGGTTGAAATACATCCAGATATTCAATTTGAAAAAGACCCATTTCCATGGTTTTTGATTTGGCCTTGGGCGGTAACCGTCTTTTCTTCCTTATTTCTCGTCATCTTTCCCGATTTCTTCCCCATTTCTTCCCGCCTTCTCCCTTCTTCCTTTTTTCTTTCGGGTTTTTCATAATTATTTCTTCTAATTTTCTCCCTCCTCGAGTGTATTTCAAAAGGAGACGGCCGAAACTGGCTTTCCGTTATAATAATGAAAGAAAACGTGAACAAATAACAAAATACAAACACACACAGTGTGCCAGTATTCACTCCTTCGTCTGCAACCTACATCTCTCTGCTATGAGGTCACAATATTATATTGACAGCGTTACAACCGTAATAATATTGAGAGCTGTAATCAGTTCTAATCAGTGACCGCTGGGCAGCGTTAGTTAGCGCTCATTATCACTGATTATGGCACCATTCTTGTTTTATATAATCGTAATTGTATTTGGATAGAAATTGTGTATGTAATAATTTGAAACACTTCCGGCGCTGGGCATTAAATCGTGCCTGTGGGCTTACGCATTTTTTGATTGACATGGGTATGGTCTAGGCAACGAAAACATGGTCAGTGTGCTCGGAAAATAAAAATATCAATACTTTATTTGGATGGAAAATAACCATTAGCCTCCATTGGTTTGTCAAATGCGTCGGTTATGTGGTGGTGATACCCAATTCAGGTGAAATATAGCCATAATGGTATTATACAAAGAAAGAAATCGAGAAAGCCAAGGGAACCTTGCATAAACAGACTGACGGAATGACAGCAATTGTGTAGTTGGAAAACGGACTAACTTAACCAAATCCAAACACACAATGAATCGAAACCAATTGATAGGCATACTGGTGATTATTGTCCCTGTTTAACCTAATGTTAAAATGCAGGTGTAGAAAGCTATATAATATTAAATGCCCGGTATAATATATAAGGGAGCGGATTTCAACCAATATATGGCTCTATCTTGCAATGGGACACATGGGCTACTGCTTGTGCATATTTTGTTTTGCTGTTTTCAATTGGAGTCTTCCAAGTTGTCTGGTATTCATCCGTGCATTTTGGTCAAGGAAATACTTGTTTATTACAGTTGAGGCTGATTTCAGGGGCTATTTAGGGCTAAATTTTTAGTAGAAATAGGGATAACGCTTACGGATAGGTTATCATACTTATTCTTATGTTTATTACAGAAGTCGTACAGAGATTCTTCTCCAAAAATTGTGTTAGAAGCAGCGGTTATAGAAATCTAATTATGACTTGATCTAGTTGAGTTAGGTTTCGATCTAGAATTTTAATATAGGGATTGAGGTAAAAAAAGATCAGATGATATGAAGACATTTGTGTAACACAAAATTAGGTAAGACTTAAAGGTGTTCAGGTTACAGCGTCATTTATAGAGCTTCCATAGAAATGAACCAGCGGAGATGAACATGCCCAAATGCATTCCATGCACCCATTAATGTCTGTAAAAGGGTCGTCAATGCCATACATTTGTTGCATGAATGCGTTCTACCCATTTCTTCCAAGTGTTTTAGTTATTAGCACTTTTAAACGTGTTAAATGAACGAAGACACCGTTCCCAAGAGTGCATTGTGGATAATTCGTCAGTGCCATAAAATGATTATTCTAAAACAAAAATGCTAAATCTCGGATCAGCTGAATCAGAAGAAAAAGTGCATGCACGAATAGGCGCAAGATTCTGTGATTATGTGTTATTTACGGCTTTATTTACAGGATAATCCAGGAATTGGCTATCAATCAGGTTAGACAAATGCTCTGTTTTTGATTCAAAGTGTGTTAAATATTAATAACATTTTAATGAGAGTGTGTTCATGTACCCATGAGATACTTAGGTTAAATACCTGCGTAAGAATTAAGATCAGTGATGCAAAACGTAGAGCTCTCCCGTGCAGAGTGTCTGAACATAAACCCTAATTGAAACAATAGCAATTGTTACATGTTCAAAAAATTTTAACAGGAATTCCTTAACCTCACAGGTTCTATACTCGGCCGTCTTCTTCACATTCCTCCCCCCTTTTTTGACACGCAACATGGGCCTCTATATGCTGTTCCTATGCAATTTATGTCATTGTCATTTTTTAAAAATCAATCGAAATCGCTTATTTTTGTTGTCCTATTGTGGTCGATAGCGAATAAAATATATGGAGGCTTTTTAATGTTTATAACGACGTTTTCTTAACAATTCACGCCCAGAACTGTTCCTGTTCAATTATAAGGGCATGTGTGTTTCAACAGAGCCTGGTGTACGGCTTAAAACTTTCAGAAAGTTACTAAACTCACTAAATCATTTCTTGTCCTTAGCTATTACACACATTCTAGAACTTTGTTGACACATGATGACGTCGTAATAAGAAATGTTCATGCATGTATACCCATCTTTAAAAATACTGGCGTGTAATATGACGATCTATAAAATGCGACACTGTTATGGTTTTATGTCGTGGATTTTCAAAACCCTTATGGAGAAGAGAAAGGTTACGAGTCTGAATTACATTTAGTCAGCATCAGTTTAACCGCGGCATTGATTTAGTAGAAGCGCTGGCTTCGGAAGGAAACGACCATCAGCAAATCAGGAAAGAGTCTCCAAGTTATTTCGATACGCGTCGATTCGCTAAGTTATCCCGAGACATTTATACATGATTACTTTAGTACATCGCATGGGCTCGGTGTTACATTAGAAAACGAGAAAGTGCACAGAGTCCCAGTGAAAGTTGCACTTTTTCAATATTTTTGTAGACTCCGCGTCACCTCAATCCGGAAGGAAGTACATATCGTAGAATAATATGGCGAAGCCGGCTGATGACTGGTTTGCGTGTTTCCAGGGACGCGAGAGAAATCCCGCCTCCGACCAACTCAAAATGTTTGCGCTTCGTGAGTTGAATTCTCCACATGTATGATATTGCCTAGACTTGTATTTGTTCTGGCTTCTGTTTCTCTTATCATGTCTGATCTGTACTCAATGAAAATAAAACGACTGCACCAGTGACACCGGCAAAGGGACAAATCGAAACATCTTTCAGCAGGTTAAAAAAACCTAATTTCTGAAAGCGTTGTATTTAACAAAAAGCGATATCCATTAACGGCGAAGCGCTTAAAAGCTATATATATTTATTAAGTTGCCGTTAGTATCACTCGCTTTTGGTGATGAGACGACGATGATACTGATTGATCATGGACGGTGATGACGACGAGTAAAATGAGAAGAGTAAGATGATCATTGTTAATGACGACAACATCATCGACATTGATCACGATGGCGACGTATAACAACTGTGGTATTGATGATGTGGCGTTGACAATATAGGACGAAGATGGCGACGATGTTGATAACAATTGGCACGACGAACGACGATGGTAAAGATGACGATGAGGAAAATGACGAAGTTGGCGATGATAGTGACCATGACAAAGAGAACGGTGACAATGACAAAGATTATAGCAACAACAGTGACAATGGCGATGACGAAGATGATTACTACTACGACGATGACGATGACGATGATGACGATGATGACGATGATGATGACGATGATGAGAATGACGACGACGACGAAAACGACGATGATGATATGATAATGACGATGATCATGCCGATGGTGAAGATAAAGATTTCAAAATGGTAATGCTGTAGTGACATGGTGAAAATGGATTTGGTGGTGGAGATGGTGATGATTATCCAAAAGTATTTGCTTCAACCTTTATTCTATCATTTTGTACATGTTTATGACCTTTGTGACCTATTTTGGTTATCTCTTGGACACGTTAACTTCAATTTACTCCGGCAACCAAAGTTGTCATCTTGCTCCTGGGCATAGTTCTGATCTGCCGAGTTCATCTTATATATTTGCTAGACGTTTTTCTTCCATTTATATATGTATTGATAAATTCCCCTTGAGCAAGAAACGTGATTGTTTTTCCAGCATTTTATCGTCATAGATATAAACATGGTCTTGCTTGCCCGAATCAATGCAGGAAAAGGTTGTAGTAACTATTTAGCTATCGGCCCTCGCTGCTTCATAACGGTGCAACTTTGAGACGCGAAAAATGACACTTAAACCCGTTGCAATGCTCTCTCTACCTTAAGGGTATAAGCCTATAACTTAGGGTGAAAGCAAGTCGTGATTTGTACGATCACAGATGAGATAGAAAGGACACGTTTTATCAATTCTTACCAGCTTTCATTCTCTCTCTTCATACAGGTATTTTTTTCTCTCTCTCCATCTTTGTGTTTCCTAACAGGAATGGAATAATGAATATCGTCTTTTTGTTATAAAGAAGATACATCACTAGTAATAATTTTTGATATTTTCATATAGGTTCGGCCAATATATCAATTTAGTTTATTGGTACTATCTTTATATCGCTAAAAGAAAGTAAATTGATAGAAGTATATGCCTCACGCAACTGTTTATGTCGCCTCACTCGGTTGAGGGCGGCAAACCGTTTCTTGAACAAAATGATTTATTATAGAAAACATAAGATGAACACAGGCTAAATTGTGTTTGACAAACACAAACAAGTGATTTTATTAAAGATTATCCAATCCACATTTAAGACAACAATTCCTAATATTTTTTGCTGCAAAAAACTCTTTAACACTGCAATAATTCAGTATATAATTTTATTGCATATTTTATATGCGAGTGGTAATTTTCTGTTATGTCCAACTTTGAAATATGAAGTTTAATTTAATTTTTGGGTCACTTGGGATTCACAAGCGCAATTGTCACCTCATTCTATTTCATATAAAGTCTCTTGACACTCGACACTCACCACCAAAGTCAAGCCAATAACGCGGGCATTCCCAACTTACAACCTTTGTAGTTCACCCATACAATTTAACGGTGCAAATGATTATTAACAATTTCTCACCCGGCATTTGACTTAAATCCCCCGAAGTCTTTTGTCTCCAAAGATGTAAATAATTATCACTTAAATAGTGACACTCAGGATTTGGCGCAGATATGGAGCACCTATGAGGAACATCTACGAATGACTTCGTTCCACATGGAAGCCACGGGCTCATAATAAATATAAAAGCTCTTCAGATGCTAAATACTATGATGATGCTTCCACTTTTCACAAGGTTATTTTTTGGAAACTTAAAAAACACGTTTTCTGTTTTGAAAAGAATTTGTTTTTAAAATATTTTTATTCATTTTGTTTTCAAAAAACTAGATTTTCAGAAGAGGATATTTTGGGGAGCGAGGATAAAGAAGTATTTTAACATAAATTTGGGCTGAGAGAACAACATCCTTAATTAGTGTAAGAACGACTGAACATTTTATTAACAACAAAATAAAAAGCACTGCATTCATTTGTTTTTAAAATTGTATTTATTATTATCCGTATATCGATTTTGTAACATATGCAATTTTATGTTATAATATCCACGCTAAGTGGAGCGAGACTGAAACGCTGCATGAGCGTGTTTTCAAAGTAGACCATATAATTATGATGAAAATATACAATCTTCTACCAAGAAACAAAGAGTCAATTTACCTGTTTATTTCTCGTTGGTTAGTAAAATTTTGGTCACCTTCTTAAGTGTTATTTTAGTTGTAACTAAAGGGTTACATATATTGCTTTCTAAACACGCTAAGCGTCGCGTATATATACTACATTTGTATCGGATCAGAACATTGCCGGAAGGGTCCATCGATTTGGCGCCAAAAGGCAAATCGTCTGCTAGCGAACCCATGCCAGGTTAACAACCGCTAAGGTGAGTAATTGGTAGAGCAATGGTCAGCAATGGTCAGGAGTCTTTTGTTTAACATTCTGGCCATGTATGTTAGCATTCGGCTACCGATTTGTGTCCACAAAATCAAATTAGTACACTGGTCATCTTTTCTATAGGGTGAGGGAGTTTGAGGGCGATGAACGCTGCTGGAAAGTAATGATCAGAATGTCAACTGACGCATTGGAATTTTTATGAGTCTCAAAAGGCTTTAAAAGCTTATAAGATACAATATTAGCATTTAAAGAATCTAAGGTTTAAATGTTGAAATTATATCATTTATCTTATTCTAGCTTACATAAATTTAAAGTTAGGGTAATGGGCTACCTTGAAAATGAAAATTGCCATTTTACATAGACCAAAATTCATATTTTAGTATGTTATTACATATGACAAAGTTGAATGCCAAAAACTAGGGTCAAAGGTCATCTCATTCGCATAATAAATGGCGGTCATGTTGGATTTTCAGGTACTTTGGTTGCTGCTATGAGATTTTGGCCCGAAAGTATGCTCCAGGACCATATAGTGTCCAGGTACTGGAGCATAAGTAATCTGGAGAAATATTCTGTCAACAAATTTTAATGCACATGCTCCAGGACCATTTGGTAAATATGGTCCTGGAGCAGTATTTGACTTAGACATTTCTCCACTGCTCCAGGAGCATATTTTCTATATGATCCTGGACCATTTGTGTATTCAACTATGCTCCAGGAGCATATTCGGCATATTCAAATATGCTCCTGGACCATATTTTGTATTTATACTCCAGGACCATATGGCAAATATGGTTTTTCCAGATTATTTATGCTCCAGGACCATATGGTCCTGGAGCATAATTTCGGGCCAAAAGTTTGTATAAGCACTTTGGTTACGGTATTTTACCACACCTAAACAACCTTAATTTTTATTTTTCAGAATAAATTCTATATTTATAATTTATGTGAAATGTGCTCGATTTACAACCTTTAATTTGCCATAACTTTGGAACCATGACGCCGATTTATATCAAATTAAAGATAAAATTCTGCTGCTTGTCATAAGTCTATTTCTAAAAATAAATGGTGTTTTTAGCCATCTCCTGGTATAGCCTTAAGGAGTGGGTCAGATCGGGTCAAAAGACGCTCTGTGCACAAGGGGAAATTTGGCGAAATTCTACGGTTCCAAATGGTTTTGGATAGTAGGCCTACATATTAATAAAATTGTGTCTTTTGTATCTCAATGTTTAGAATGGATTGCCCTCCCCTCAAGATGCAGAAATTACAACAATTATGTAGCCGTTCAAGTTTTCGTTGCTTTTGGACGGTCTTTTATTATTTCCATATATATGTGATTAAAAACACAACTGAAACTGCTAAAACAAAAAATAGTTTTACGACTGATGTATATGCAGTAGTTCTAAATACATTGCAACAATTAGGCCCACGGATAATGATGATAATGATGGCGGGGTGGTGGTGATGGCGATATGTCAGACGAAGATGACGAAAATGAAGATGAAGACGAAGATAACGAAAATGAAGACGAAGATGAAGACGAAGATGAAGACGAAGATGAAGACGAAGATGAAGACGAAGATGAAGACGAAGATAACGAAAATGAAGACGAAGATGAAGACGAAGATGAAGACGAAGATGAAGACGAAGATGAAGACGAAGATGAAGATAAAGATGGAGAAGCTGAAGACAGACAAGTACGCAGACGAAGATAAAGACGAATACAAAGACGAAGGTAAAGATGAGGACGAAGGCGAAGACGAATATGAGATGATTATTTGATGAATAATGCATGCACACACATTTTCGGATCTGCGGATTTTAAACTTTATAAGCTTTATACTCAACATTCCGCATACTATTCAAATAGGAGCGCAGCATGAGTTATTAGTATCATGAAGTAACTCTGATTTGGAAGTCACAAAATCGGCACTCCTCGGTTTCCCCATGGGAGGGGGATTGCGTGATCGTTTGAAACGTATTTCAATGGGGACATGAATTTAGCCACCATCAAGACGATATACGTCCTGTACCCGGAGGTCCTGTATATATTTACCCCACTAAAATGATGGCAGTGCCGTGTCAAAGTGACGGCTATATATTAAATGGAAAATGGATAATCTAGCATGTTTGTTTCAAAATCCGGAAATTTGAGCTACAGCACATTTGCAGTCATGATAGTCCTGTAATTTAAGGCATGTGCGCTCCAAAAAGCATTCATCCGTCGTCAATACACATTCCCAGGCATGATCGAAATCGAGATGATATGAATATACTAATAAAATACAGCAATATCAGTATCACATACTCCGCCTAAATGGAATCTGTCAGATTCAAATAAATAAAATGGCCCAAGAAGTAGTAGGAAAAGTATGATGGTAACCATTCGCGTTTTCACCGCCTTCTAAAATGTAACTGGATCCGTTTCTCCATCTCCACGCATACCAAAGGTGTGATCAACTCAATATTTTGTATACAACAAAAGCAATGACCCTTACATAGAGCATCCTTGATTTGGTCTTAGAGGAATGCGTGTCACTTTCTTAACTTGTCAGCTAGCTTGCAAGATGGTTTACATCGAGGGAGAAGCGGGCGATTGATACAATGTGCACAGTACGACACATGTCAGGATCCGGGGATTAGGCCCCCTGACAAGGGTGTTTAGATTCTTGGCTGCCTGATCATGATGGTTTACACGCAGAGGCTTTTTGCAACTGTCATGTCAAAGTCAGTGCAAGGAAACCTTCAGAGTTATCAGTTTATGGATGAAGGGAAATAAATGTCTTGGTCCCTCCCATGTACTTGTAACTAAATCCAAGAGCTCCATGATGAGACAATTCAATTCACGTATAGCTTATCAACAAAAATGAGGTATATGCCTAAAATTACTAACATAACTAATTGATGAACTTTGATGCGTATTATAAACCTATATATATAAACTATATTACTCATGGCGATCTCACGAAAACATCATTATGTATAACGCTGTTCCATACTACCCAAGAATGAAACCACTATAAAATAAGTGGAGTGGTTTATACTTTAAAAAGAGCAAATTTCCACTCAAAAGAGTCAAAATCACTCCATGTTGTTCTTCGTTCAATTCCTTAAACGAGTGGAAATTCACTCTTTTTGGAATGATTTTGACTCTCTTTTGAGTGGAAATTTGCTCTTTTAAAGCTAAACAACTCATCTTGGAGTAGTTTACAAGCATCTCACTCTTTTTAGAGTTAAATTTTCACTCGTTTACATTTAGAGAGGTCAGATTTTTAGTTTTTACAAACACTTCTTACATTATGCCAAGTTTGGGTTTGATGGCACTTTCTTTATGAGACTCATATTTGCAGTACTACTGATGATATTCAATGCATACCCAGCACCTGAAATAAAATCTGAATATGCCTATAGGAAATCTAAGAGCCCTAAACAGTAACCTGTATGTAGTTTTTGTGTCGTCTGCTTTGGTAGTATGTCTGTGTCTGTCTGTGTATCTGCTTGTGGTAAAAATAGGAACCCTAAATATTCCTTCCTATGAGAAAGTTGTTTTCTGATTGGGATCCAAGCGAACCCACTCGTGAAAAGACCTTAGGCAGTTAAGTGTTAAAATTTCACATACCAACAGGTAGTCCTTGGTCTGAAGTTTCAAAATAGGTATTAATTTTAACAAGTCTTGTTGTCATGGTAAGTATGTTAGACCTTTGAATGGCTAAAATTTGGAACAAACGTATAACTTACACTTTGTATGTACGTTTATGACTTTGGGTTTGGCCAATTTGAAGAAAAAACCATGTGTGGCCGGATTTTTTTGATTGGTTGCCATGGCAATTATGAACCGACCAAATGATATTTAAAATGAAGTGCATAAACTAAAGACATAAAATATGACAATCCCTTGGGTAAGATTGCGGTAAATTAATAACTCTGATGAATTAAACTCAAGACAATAGCAGAAAAACCTTAAGTAAATCTCGAACCCAGCTTTAATTGCAGCTTCACAAAATGGGTGTCACGAGGTACAAAAAGCTCGGGTCTTTGTGGTAATCAAGCACGTGGAATGTGTTTAGCTTTGGATGATTGGACAAAGTGTATGACAAGTTACAATTAGGGCAAAATGGTTGCCCTTAGGGTTCCGCAACTGCCAAATATAAACCGAACACTGCGCCCGAATGCATCAAGTGGACTAAACTGTCTACTGTAAATCTGCGGGGATTTATCGAAATCCGTGGGAAAACCCCAATTATTTCTCATTTGATACTTAATGGATACCAACACAAAGCCTGAAAAACGATTGAAAACTTAGAGAAGAAAGCTAAATATCAGCAAGTACTTATTTAATTGTGATATGATTAATTGCTCTAGTAATTTCATCTTAATAGGCTGATAAGCGCTACCAGATGCATGTTATATGTAATATTATGCATGCTTGAACATCTAGAAACACTTTATTTAAAAAAAAAATAGGGCGAGCTTCTGGCAAGTTGCACTTATCACAGCTATTTTATATTGCCAACTCAGTACCAAGGGCTACTCAATAGCCCTTGGTTCACTTTAGCCTTAGATTTTATGGTTTTCGAATGTGCAAATCTGTAGCTTATACTTTACGACGCGCGTAGACCCTCAGAAGGTTTCTGGTACATTCTTCACTTTCGTCGTCGTCCTCCTCCTCGTTCTCCTCTTCTTCCGCGTCCTCCTCCTCGTCCTCCTCCTATGTCACCCACTGCTGTGTGTAGCCCTCCCCCACATTTTCCATCTCAATTTTGATCTCGCCTCTCTTGACCAAGCTGTTGTGTTTATGTATCCTGTAATGTCATCTCTCCAACGACTTTTCTGTTTCATCTCGTTTTCCCTTTTCTTGGATGCCATTCTATAAGTCTTTTCGTCCACCTGTTGTCTTGTGTTCTGGATATATGCCCATCTCCATTTTGACTATTTTAATCTTCTGGATATAATGTCTTTCACTTTGTTATTTGCCTAATTTTGTCTCTTAACGTGAGATGAAACTTTTCCTTTCCATTGCTCTTTGGGCTGTAATCAATTCATGTTCCATTTACTTATGTCTCAGCTCCGTAAATGATGGTTGTCAGCACACACTGATCATACGCTCTCTTCCTTAGGGACATAAATGTTCTTATCAGTTAACAGGTTTTTGTGCATTCCAAAGCATCTCCGCCCTGAATTATTCGGGTGAAGAACTCCTCAGCTGTGTTGGTGTCCATTTTCAGTGTTTGTCCCAGGTGTTTATAGCTCCCAACTTTCTCGATTGGATGATCCTTTAATGTAATTGTGCCCTTGTCTCATAATTGGTCATGAACTTTGTTTTTCCTTTATGTATCTGTAATCCAACCTGTTTACTTTCTCTATTCAAGCTATTCGGTTGAATTTTCAGATCCTTTACAAAGGTAGTTGTCAAAGCGACGTCATCTGCAAATCTTAGGTCTGTTAACATCTCTCTATCAATGTTGATTCCCTTTTCTTGTACTGTAAATGTAGGTTGGATTTTTTAAAGATTTCTTCTACTGCTGTTGCTGTGAATATCTTCGGAGATAATGTATCTCCCTGCCTAACCCCTCTCTTTATTTTCACCTCTTCTCCTTGGAGACAACATAATCTGTATGTATTCTTAACTATGGCGTCAGTATAAATGTCATGTATGGCTATATATCTTTCCTGTGCTCCAGTCTTTCTCGGGGCGTCAAACATATCTTCATGCTCTACCGGGATTCAAATGCCTTCTGGTAGTCTACGAATCCAAGACAGATCAAGTGGATATTCATTTGACTTTTCAATTCGTTCATTAATAGCGTTAGATGGTCTGTGTTGGAAAAACACTGTCTATAAACTGCTTGTTCTCTGGGTATATAGTGAACATATTTTAACTCCTACAGTTACTTAAATTTTAACAGACTGCTGGTTATATATCTGGAAAGCAAACTAATTTTGACAACGTTAAAATTTAACCAACACTTGTTAACAGATGTTGGGTAATGGTTTGCCACTGTTTTGACCAGTGTTTTAACCAGTGTTTTTAAACTGTTTTGAAAAATATTGAAATGCGTTGCGTTGTCCACCGATTACACATACCCCGACACAAGTGACACAGTACACATCTAGATTCTTCAAGAGTACCTTTGAAATTCCCTCAAGTCATACAGGTCACAAAGTTATACAACCAGAACTTGGAACCAAAGAATATACCCAAAAAGTGGAAAGAGGCACAAAATCATCCTACTCCACAAAAAGGAAGAAAAGGTAGATATTTTAATAAAGGCAGATATTTATTAAAAGAACTATCGCCCAATCAGCCTTCTGTCACATGTATAAGCTTTTTCACTACGATAATCCAAACATGACTAAAAGATACCTTGGACCAGTATCATGTTCACCCGGTAACAAAACAGTTTGTCAGAACGGTATTTTAGACAATTTTTTTAACAAACTTGGTTAACAGAATCATTTTCCAATTTTGAATTCTCATTTAGTGTTATATACGAGTAATGTTACAAACGTTCTACACTGTTAAACATTGTGTGATAATTCTACCCGAACCTGGGTACCATACAACATCTAGTATATGGCTAGGAATTTGACCCAGTTTAATATTATAACGAACGTAATAAAGTAAAATGGAAATCGAGCAAAACAACGACAAAACGTTAAATTTGTGTATTTACCATTCCAGTGACGTTGATTCTTAATTATCGTAAAAGTCACTATTGCTTCCAAATAACGCGGAAATTAAGCAATATTGATGAAATGTTCACAAAAATAAAACGCCTTGGGAAACTAAAGCCGTTAATATGTTCCAATTTTCATCGCCGTTTTGCACAATTTTACCGAAAATCTCAATCATTATATTTTAAATAAACATTCTTTCCAATAAGAGTGATAAACAATTATTTTATGAGCATTTCGTCATCATTATATGTGGTGTCACGCGAATCAATTAATGTATATTTCTAGAACTTTATTAAATCTAGGGATACTACAGCATATCTAGTTAAAATATCTAAATTGGTTCCAGTGTAATTGACGTTTAAGTTCCAATAACAACTCAGACAGGCATTAAGAGTGTTATTGATGTCGAGTATTGATGAGTTATTTAGTAATCAATTATTGTAGTTCACGCCGAATTGAAATTAGTAAAATTCTGACAATCTTCCGTTGTGTTTTGGTGTCGATTCCTCATTCTGATCATTAGTGGTCGCCACAATCACTGAATTAAGGACGATAAATTCGCGATCTGTTGTTTCATCTGAGCCAAATCCTGTCTTCATGATCATACTATCGGATTTTCATCCGACCGTGGAAATCTTTATATGATGATCCGAATAAGAACAAAGGCACACTCTTAGATTTTTTCATGATGATTTTTGATTGAAAGCAATGAAACGTTAATAGCTCACGGAATTTCCTCTACGATTTAATCAAAAGAAGGCACAGGTTATTTCTTTACCTTTCTTACCACTATCGCTTAAGAGAAAAATAGAGCCACTTAAATGACAAATCAGATATCTCTTTTATATGTTTCTATCTTAAAGAAATGTCGAGAGATTCATTAAAATGCAGGGTGGTTAATGTAAAAAGGGATTAAAACTTAGAATCCACCAGGGAGTTAACAATGAGGGAATAAAGAGGGATAATAGGCAGGATCTCAGCGCTATGTGCATGTAAGTTATTCATGAAACTGAAGAGTGGTAAAGGGAATACATCAGATGTACGGATCTTTTCTTACCCCTAAATCTCAAGCAGATATGGAACAGAAGTACGAGTAGTTACTTAGAGTCAAAACGCAAATTATAACCGCATCATTACATTGAATTGCGAGTTACCCGGGAGTTACAGGTTGCTCGGCCTCTGTCCGACAAAAGAGGGCGTAGTGATTCACCCAAAACAACTTGCGCAATTTGGAGTTCGGAGTTCCAGAAATTTCAGAAATAAGCTGCGATTTTCCCTTAATTTCCAGCTACTTATTTAGGTGTTTCGAAGTAATTGGTAGAATATGCTTTGGAAATGAAAGTAGGGTCTCTGGAACTGAAATGGTCCTAAAAAAAAATGGGGGTCACGGGACTCAAAAAGAGGGACTGTGAAAATACGGGTTCTATAGACGGCAAATACCTTACTACGTACCTCCCAATGTGAGACCCCCCACACTCGTGGTGGCCCGGAAAACCGATCTGATCGGCGAATTGTAACCACCTGAGGCTACGCTAACATCCCTGTTGTTTTTTTATTATTTTAACTCACTGTCTTTACTTCTGTGGTATTTTTAACTTCAGGGTGTTTTTAACCGCTTATTTTTATCAGGCCCAGTTAGAGGACATAACCTGTTGTCAGTCTGGAAACAAGTGCTCTTAAGGACAGGCTTCATCGGATGTCAAGTCAGTGGCATCTCTGTGCCTTCAACTGCAAAGTGAAGGACTTAGGCCAAGATCAACATCATTGAACATCTTACACAAACGCACACAGTCATGAGAGTCTCCTCCAAGAGCACGTGCAGTTGACTGTTCCATCCTGAAAATTTACGGCTATACTCTAGCTGCAGTGCTGCACACACCGAGAGCGCTATCCACGGGATTGCCACCTTTGTTAGAAACACAGCTCAATGGAAACCCATTGCAACCTCACTGCAGACTCCACCCTGGAATGGCGGCAACGACCCCAAATGTAGTGTCAACATTGTAGAGTTAACATAATAGTATTACATGGGGCTACAGGAATACCATTCTGACGGAGCCACCCTAGAGGGCCAGGGCCTCCCAAAGTCCGGTGTACAACTTTTGTACAACCCCAAGCAACCAGGCAATTTCTACTCTGGAAGGTGGAATACAACTCAAAATCCTTGCATTTGTAAATATGGACGCCATTTCTGTTCTCGACAGCTTTCCGAAGGGCCTCGCTAAGTATACTAACAAAGCCAGTGAAAAGGTGAAACTTCCGGCAACGCAGACTGTGGACCAGTTTAAGAACCTGGTGGATTCAGAAGTGCCCAACCTCCAGGCACCAACCTCGCCAACTGGATAAATCTACAAAGCCTAGGTAAATTGTTATAAGATAGCAAAGAAGACCATCCACGTGGCTGTCGTCGCAGTTCTATCCCATCTTGGGATGAGATGTGATGCTCTTTACAATGATTTCTTGAATTCTGAAACGCGGGGAAGAAGCGACATTTAAGCTTCAGATCTGACAACGTGTTGGACGGGAATTAGAAACGTCGTGAGCGCTGGAGGAGACATCAGGAATCGGACTTCCAATCAGTCCAGCAGGAAGGCCTGGAAGGAATATAACCGCCTCACCGGCAGTTTCCAAACCAGTCGAATGTCTGGTCTGTCAACTAAATTGCTGAGCAACTCCAATGGTCGTTTCAAGGACATTGATAAGGACTATCATCTGTTAAAAAAAGATGGGAACAAGCTTCGCGAAGCCCCCGGCGTGGATGTGTCACTTTCAACACCCTTCTCACTAGATGAGCTAAACTTTGCTATCGCCAACTAAGAATGGAAAGGCCCAGGGGCCTGATAAGATACCAGCGGAGTTCCTGATTCACTGCGGCCCACGATGTCTTGAATGGTACAGGGAGTTTACACATTTTGCTTACAACCAGTCCTACCAAGATCGGAGAAGGCCACTATTATCGTACTCCCCAAAAACCAAACAAGCATGTCGACAACCCTAAGAATTACCGCCCAATATCATTACTGTGGGTTTCCTTTCAAACTCCTTGAGAGGATGTTATTGGCCCGATAGTCACCTTGTCAATTCATAGGTACAGCTTGCAAACCGTAGCTTTGTGTTAGACCAGTGGTGGGCAGAGCAGTTCGTCTGCGTGCTGGGAACGGAGTACCACAAGATCTGTACTGGCTCCCATACTGTTCAAATTGTTATATCAGCGTTTTACTCAAACAACATCTAGAAATATGGCTACGCCGACGATTCGGCCCTTCTTTCACTCGGACAGAGCTGGACAGAAGTAGAACAATCAACCTATTGCAGATATCTCCAGACTGGAGACTGAACCTGAGTGAAGCCAAGACCACCGCTACTGCTTCCATATCAACACCAAAGAGCTATCGCCAACTAAAATCAACCTCAATGAAGCCACGCCATACAATCCTACACCAACCTATCTGGGTGTGCAGCTTAGTATCGGCAGCACATCGAGTCAGTATGCGCAAAGGTATCTTCGAGAATAACCTCCTGTGCCGCCTTCCTGGATCCTCGTCCAACCCAACGACTCTACGAACCACGCCCTGGCTCTGATCTACAGCGCTGTGAATATGCAGATCCAGCATGGGTGCAATCTAGCTTCTCCACAGAAGTGGACACGTAAATCACGATACCCATGAGAACCATTACTGCTGCCTTCGTCTCACTCCAATTGAGTTTTCCAGTGCTTTCAGGCATTGCACCTTCGGAGAGAACACCGCGCGCATAAACTGGTGAAAAGGCTCTTGTTAGACACACAGGAACCTGCTGCATTTACCCTGTCAAAGATCACACCAGCTCGGCAGACAGACTGTGTTTGCGCTCTCGTCGCCCTTTCTGTCGCCCCCGCTGCTAACTCTCCAGTTCCGCGCATGTCAACATCTTAGCAGACATGGAACCTGCCTTGGCTAGATACTCACTGTTACACCTATGACAAAACTCCCACCTGGTATATATCTGTCTCAAGCTCACCAAGCATGGGTAATGGGTTCAATTTGAACCGGCTTCGCCACAGGTGTCGGGTCGTTTCAACAGCAATATGCACCGGGACTGCGACCATCTCAAAGGCCTTCCTGCCAATGTGGGTTCGCCATTCACAGACTGAGGCTCACATTCCAATGAGTGCCTTTATCTTTATCTTCGGTGGATATAGACTTCTCAAACCCCAAAAATCAACAGTGAGCTTGGCTCCACCTGCTTGTCATATTTAGCTTCTGCTCATATGCAAAGAAGAAGATGGTATTTACAGCATCGTCTTTAATAGCACAGTTCATTAAAATCCTCACATCGGCAACAATCCTCGCTAGTCTAGGTTGATTAAGAATGTTCATAATCGTCTTATCGCAGGGTTCGAACCCCCCCCCCCCCCCACTATGCTAATTTTGAGAAAATTAATTGGTTTCGATTTTTTTAAGTGAAATACACGCTATAGTTTAAGTCACAAGTAAACAAGTTAAATACAAGTTTAACTACGGCAAAAATATCGCCCCCGGGGGGTTTACTCTCCAAAGTAAACTAATTATTTGTCTAAATACTTTAATGAGTCCAAAAATCGCACTTGTTATCGTTTGTTGTAATAAAGTAAAACTTAATATATTTCTGCTTTGAATCATAATTGAACTTTCCACATAAAGATCTCTTTTCTCTCTCTGCCTTCTCTATTTCTTCCCTCCTCCCCATTTCCTCTTCCCTTCTCTCTTCTTTTCAATAAAATTCCTTAAAGATTCAACAACATTATTTCTAAGAATTGGCCATTATGTGTAATGATTGATGTAAACAATGGCTCGAATTTTGAACCAGAGAACCCACAGTTTCACCCGCTGTTGCCATAATTCTTTTATCTTAATTCTTCGTCAGTAATCGATGCTTTGTACATCAAATATGAAAATTTGATCCAATTTGTAGGAAATTATAACAACATTGTACTATCA
Organism: Ophioderma brevispina; assembly: GCA_023653785.1. Lineage (NCBI taxonomy): Eukaryota > Metazoa > Echinodermata > Ophiuroidea > Amphilepidida > Ophiodermatidae > Ophioderma > Ophioderma brevispina. The sequence goes on from JAMKCH010000115.1 coordinate 221,184, forward strand.
CTGATATACAGAAGGATGATCCTATGCCCACATTTCAGCACGTCCCCGTATAGGCTTCTCTACAAAGCACAACTTCACCCCTGAGGTCTTTTCGACGATGGCATCATGAAATCATTTCAATGACGAGCCAGTCAGGTCAGTTTTGCGACGTGTCTCTAAACTCTCTATTACTGTTTTCGTGACCTGTAAGCCTGAATCACGAATTGAACAGCAGAGCTTCGGTTTTTGTGCTGGCGTAAAGACATGATACGCAGTATAGCTACCGGTTGTTTTTGTGCATGGCGTAAAGACATGAACGCCTAGGTCGTACCTGCGTTTAGGAAGTGTTCCAAGCAGACAATTCTGATGTAAGGAGTCGGGCATCTGTGGAATCTTATTATAAAAGATAAGGGTGAATCAATTTAATATTCACTCTCATAAAAACAGAATTATCTTTCAGTTACGGAAGTATCAAGTATCGATCTGATGACAAGACAACTTTCGGAATTTACAGAGATGGTTTTCTATGGACAAGTCGATGATAACACTATCCTTTACTCTGGTAAATGCGCTGAAAGAAAAAGCTCTGTGGCTTGAAAGATGGTTCAATCAAAGGAACAACCCTATTTTATAAAAACAAGATAAACATTTCCCTTCTACTTTGATCTTGATTGGTTGTAAAACCTAGTTGAACATTTCCGAGTGCTACGTACTAAAGTGAGAAATAGAAACGAATACCCAAAAAACCTGTTTTAAACGTTTTTTTGCCTGTCCTTACCGGTCCCAAATAGGAATGCTGAATTTCGTCATGAATGCATGATAGGGAAATATAAATCATCATTAAAAATACATAGGGCTAATTTCGTGGTTTGTTTTTATTCCGTCAGGTTTGGATTTAATACATTGGTACGCAGTAGTATAATATGCAAAATGTGGTTTGTAAAAAATGGGGCGCATTTTTTTCTGAAAATGTTACTTGTATTTTTAAGTATTACTTACATTAGTTTCAACAAACAGTTCAGAAATATTGGTAGTTGCTATAAAGTTTATAATCCAAAACAGAACATCTAACTCCGGGAATCTAACTGCGCCAATTCACAATACTTGAAAAATAAAGGGACAACATTTGAAGTAAACGATTATACAACGATTACTATGTTAACTATATCATGAGCTATGACCTGTTTAAATAACATCTCCGGAGTGTAACACCATATCATCATCATCATTCCTTCGACTTCCGTCGAGATCTGTGACACACTTCTTTACCAAACGTCCTCATTTCGCTTAACTTGCGGTTCCTACTTCATGCCAAGCAAGTGGTCTGCTACCCCAGCTACCTACCAAAAACCAAAGATACACATTTCTCTAGAATATTAGTGATCGGATTTTTTGCCGCTTAGTGCGTGTTATTTCCAGCCACCATATGGATGCCATCTTGGATGCATTTTAGCTGATTCCTAATGATATTACATTGATTTGATTGGGATCATCAAGGATGTATTGCAAAACAACAGTACTAGGTTAGAGCTATCAATTATAGCCGCTTAGAGTATCCGGATGCCATCTTGGATGTTATATAATGAAGGAATTTTTTGAAGAAAAATTCTTATTGGTTTTAATTAAATTCTGAGTGTCAAAAAACAGGCAGGTAGGACACCAGTTACCAACCTGCAGTCGAAAGTAGATCACGGTCAGACACTTTATTGTATTGGCGACCATATTGAATTAATTGATTACGTGGTAAAAGAATCATATGTTAATTGGTCACAATGAATGTTTTAACAAGACAAGCTGAAAAATTACAACTTTTTAGTGAACAAGAGATGAATGTTTTGTGTTTTGGTCGCCATTTTGATTTTTTGCGTTTCTACAAAAATGCTCAAGGTTTCTCGTCTGGCATCCATCGGATTCAGAATCAGCATTAAAAAATGGTCTAGAAACCGTTGAAAAACATTATATAATCTAATAATACAAGATTGATATTAGTAATCAATGAATCTGGACTAAGAGGTCGGGCGGGTCGCTGATAGGGTCAGATCAATCACCTTGAGGCACGGGCGATACAAGATACCAATGCAGGGGAAAAGATCCCATAAAAACCGACTATTTTCCTGTGATGGGGGGGGGGGAATAATAACTTGTTATGGGAACTTTTTCCCCTCCTGTGAACTTTTGGGGAAATAGACTAAAAAAATTTATGACACGTGATATAGTATCCACCAATCAAATGACAGAAATATTTCTATGTGTTATATAATTCGCCATATCTACAGAAAATAGTTCAATAACTATTATAGGTGATAACTGTTCAAGGTCATCCTGGAGCTGAAAGCCAAGAATAAACCAATACCTATGAAATTATTGCTTTTGTTAGGTATTAACCCTTAGTATACATTTCGTACAAATTTGTTCTTTCCGTTGTACATTTCTAGAGCAAAAGATGTTGAAGGTCTACACAGTGTATAGGGGTGGCCCACCTTGATTGAATTGAATTTAGTATTGAAAAGCACACACTGAATGTTTCTTAGTTTAAGATGACCAGACGAATAATTTGCCAACAGTTTCGACGAAACCGGAGCATTTTGCTCCATGATGACCTTGAACCTTTTTGCCATATAGTTACTATACATTATTTTTATCAGCATAATCTACCAAACATGTTCCATCCTATTTCCAGAACAGATACCTTTAATATGTTATTTTATGACCATTTTAACAGTTAACCCGGACTTTGGTCTACTTCTAGCCCAGATTCGCTTCAGCAGTTCCATTGTTTAGCGCAGTGAAGTTGAACCATAATGTCTCGCCTCGAGGCTGTTTTTCAACGAAACTGCAACCCGATATCAGCTGATCTGCCCACACAAGTTTGTCGACGTGAGGACAATACTTGCCAATCTTCATGTCCCTGGTGTGTGAGGCCCATGAAATTGCCTAGCACGGGTCCCGGTTAGGGGTTTTAAGCAGATTGACACAAAATTAAATTCATTGCAATTAATGGTGAGTAAATATTCATTTTCACTAGCCTTTACCTGGATATGAAAGTCTCCACAGAAGGTCTGAGCCCTTGGCTCGAAAGCAAGCCCAGCGAATTGTACTCTCCTCTGTGCCACAATTGTAGAGATAGGAGGTATATCACCACAGATCTGCAATCTCGGCCAAAATTGTTGGAACACTTTATATGTCTTACTATAAACTGATCCCCCTCTCCCCCTGATCAATGTTGAAACGTCATTTTATTCATGCGCTCTTAAGCTCTTAAGACCACCCAACCTTGATTGGTGGGGCAGGGGAGGGTTCAAGTGTTAGGGTTTGTTTCAAGCTTCGCAAAAAAAGTTAGTATTTTTCAGTGCGATCTCTATGGCCCATTTAGGCCTTCATTGCATTAGAAAATTACTACGGGTGTTCCAACTACTTTTGGCCGGGATTGTCTGAGCGAAGCGGAAAAAAAATCATCTAAATTTCGTTTTTTGATCATAACATTTTAGCTATAAGTGCTATAACTACCAAATTTGGATGATATCTTGCTAAGAATAATGTCCCATGCTGTCAAATTAACAAAGACTTTACCTGTCCATTTAGGGACAGGTCAATCAAAATGCTAATGGCACCATTTTGGGCCTATATATTATGATAGCGGTTACCTCTATTCGGGAAGAACAGCTTAATGTATTGAAAAAATACTAAACTGAAGCGAATAGGGTGGGAAACCTTTAAAGAACTTGAATTCCGTGTGATTTAAGAAATATTTTCAATTTCCATACTGACAATCGATAAAACTATTGCATCGATGAACAAATGTTTAAGAAAGATCATCGTTAAAAATTAGATGTCGTGTAAAGTATTAAAAGACATCCATATCTGATCATAAATAGGCAAAAATAGTGCAGTGATAAAAGTTGATAACCATAAAAAATTTATTCATTATTAAAAAAAAAAATCAACCCCGAAAAAATTGTACCTACCCGAGATTCGAACGCTTTGAGGTAATGACACCGGAGCGGACCACGTAAGACGTTTCTAACGTTTGAGCTAACAAGGCGACCTGCTTTTTAACATTGATTTCTTATAAAACATAGTAACGTATTCAACCCAATGTATTTTATTTTATTTTTGGGTGCCTCTAATGTTGCAGCAAATTGTATAATCATGTACATTATAACGGTAAACCATAGGGGTCTCAAAAGGAGAATTTGAGCGATTGTTTTGCTAGCGAGAAACAAAACGGTAAACCAGGATATACAAAGAGAAAGCATAGAGGTACACTGTAAAACTGGTGTCTTTGGCGTCATATGTAAACATGTCTTGGCAATAAAAGTTCATTCAACAATAGAAATAAAAGAAAATAGAACCCCAAAACAAATACATATCTAAGACACGATGGCCGTCTTCCAGCAGACAGTCGCCCGTTGATGACACCAAGAAACTCTTACAAACCCGAAGTGTCTTGCCCTAAAAAAACATGACTTGGGAATTAGTGTCTTGCAAAGAGACGTGAATATGAAATCATGTCTTGTATTAAGACATGACTTGTGTCTAAATAGATACATGTCTCAAAATTGATGAAACAGTAGTGTCTTTTAACCAAGACACCATTTTTACAGTGTGTACCATTTACTTTAAATCGCTGCGGTTTATCGTGAAATTCCATTGAATTACGTTTGGTGTACCGTGAGTGAATACCGTCAATGCCCTCGTTCTTAGAGCAAAGGTCTGAATATGCATCTAAATTTATCCTCAGCATCGGATTTTAAACGAGGACGAGGTTCTATTGAGACCACATTGAAAGATCAATCATTAACAATCACTTCTTTCACACACACACAAGATTATATTAGATAATATATATAAGATATATATATAGATATATATATAGTATATAATATATATAGAAACCATATTTATGAGATATTTTTTTTTTTTTTTAAATTATGCTTTGTAACTTTTTTTATGGAGATATATATATATATAGATATATATATATATATATATATATATATATATATAATATGGTCGAAATGCTTAGAATAGTGTTAAACAGTGCAAAATAATATATGGCAATCCTAAACAGAAGGACGCACAACGTTTCGGACAGAAGTCCTTTAACTAGTGACTACAACAACAAATGCATATAACAGAGGCGATGGCAAAGGTGAGAGACCTAGACAAGGGATACTGAAAACCATTGGTCAAGGTCAAACACTAAAAAGGAACAAAAAAACTCCAGTCCAGGCAAAAAGGGACAAGGGAAAAAACTCCTTGTGGCGTCTTCTGTTTAGGATTGCCAGATATTATTTTGCACTGTGTTCAAACTATTTATACATTTCGACCATTATATTATCAGTGCTACGCAGAATTTGACCTATATTATATCTAGTATTTATACTGATAGTATATATATATAGGCGAGAACTCTATCCACTGCGCCAGTCTTATAAATATATATATAGGCGGAGAACTTCTATCCACTGCGCCAGTATATATATATATATCTAGATATAGATATATATAGATATAGATAGTATATAGGTATAGAGATAGATATATAGCTATATATATCTAGATAGATAGATAGATATGTATAGATATAATTTTATATTGTCTGAATTACATTAGACCACCATTCGACACTCTTTCTGTTTCTGATATCTCCCTCCAATCCAGTTACCTAAATAGGTGTTTACCAGATAGGTAGGATAGAGGCATTGAAGTTAGGAAAGATCAAGACTTCACCGATGTCGCCGTGGACTTTATGCACACAGATGCAGGTGTATTTCCATATGTTAGTACGGGAGACAACTGGGGGTGTCTTTCTCTTCTTCTACCTCTTGGCACAAATTGGTTTTACTTCTACTTTTTATTCGGGGGGCGGGGTTTGAAGCATTCACGCGGCGGCCCTGTTTGAGGTCGTGCTGAAGCCTTCACGCGGCGCATGTTAATGTCACATACATGTTGTGACTAAATGATCATAATTAAAGTCAAAAATCCTTGTGTTTATACACCACAGTTGAAGACCCATCACTCAATTTTAGGCAGCTGTGCTACTCGCAGAGGAACTTTCTGTATGGCAAGCACCAAAGTCTGTATCTCGCTTGACCGAAATAGATGAATATCGACCCTCCAAGAAGAAAAACTCACTGCGCATAGGTTCAAGAGAAGCTGCAAATGAAGTTTGACCTTATTTGCTTCGTTCTCCACAACAAGAATGGGCTCCCGTCCTAGTGAAGCAAGGCATACAAGTGAGTTAACCCCTGCCACTCTTCAGTAAATTGCGATCCAGTGGATAACCATTGAAGCAACGGAAAACTCCCTCACCAACAAAAAGAAATGATTTCAGGAAAAGCTAATTGGCCCAAGTTCAAACAACTCACAGTGAAACTGTCATCCATTCTGCCCTACCGGCTTAATCTAAAAATCAACGATGCAGTCTGACTTATGCTCTATGCTTACATCAAGAGCTAAAATTTCATTCAAAGAGGGCAGAAGGATTCCCTACCACAATCCCGGGACAAGGAATGCGACGATTGAGCAACTGCGCTATTGAGAGAATAGAAAAGGCCAACCAGCTAACTGACGCTTGGCCAAAAGGACGTACCAGATGGGGGAGGAGATATCCAATCAAACTTACCATTCAAAAGTCGCAAGGGCTGGAACACCATCAACAAGCCCACGGGCGTAGGCTCTGTCTCTGCAAATTTCATCGCTTCAGTACTTGTAAACAATGGAAAGTGGCAGCACATCCACAGGCGAAGCCCATGCTGTGCTATTACTGAAGAAAAAAAGCTGTCTACAAATCTCTCCAATGTCAAGTTCCATATCCCAACCATCACATGATCACCGAAGCAATTAAAGTTCTCAAGAATGGGAAAGCTCCTGGTAACAAGAACATCCATGCAGAGTTCTTGAAGAATATTGCACCTGAATCTGTGCGATGGCTCCAACTCTTCTTCTCTATCGTCAACTATTCCCTCAAACGTCATTGCTATCCTGAAGCCCAAGAAACCAGCAATTGAGCCAAGAGTTACAGACCTAACTCGCTGCTATCTCACATCTATAAGCTGATTGAGAGACTGATACTCGGGAGGATCAATGATACGGTCGAGGCAATTCTACCCCGCACCCAAGCTGGATTTCGAAGAGGTAAATCAACAACCGATCAGATAGCAAAACTAGTTAATTACATCGAGACAGCCTTCCAGAAGAAGCAGAAGTTTGGAGAAGTCTTCATAGATCTAACTGCTGGGTATGATACAGTCTGGCATCGAGGTCTCTAACTCAAGCTTCTCAAAATCTTTCCCCATGTCAAACTTGTCAAGTTCATCTTTCGTCCTGGAGACATCAAATGGGCAATGCAGTAGAAAGTGCAAACTTTGGAATGGGGTCCCACAAGGTTCGGTCCTGGCACCCAATCTTTTCGATATTTACGTCTGAGATATACCAAAGGGGGATTGTTCGCAGTACTCTACGCAGACGATACGGCACTTGGAATAGCTGCTGATTCCTTTGAGGCCTTACAAACAGTGTTGCAGGAAGACCTAATCACTGTAAGCCAATTTAAAACTCAACAAACCCTAGACCCTCAGCTCTGTAAATGGATGCAAATCGATGTGCAAAAAGAGAACTTTAACATCACTCTAGATGGAGATAAACTGTCACACAACCCAACACCAAAGTACCTTGGCGTCCTAATGGACCGCAGCCTTACTTCAATCAACACACCAAGGCACAGTCCAAGACGCAGTCTCAGTCATCTGAATTTCTCAGAAGGCACGCAAGAACTGGATGGGGTGCATTTTTCGACACTTTACACACATCAAGGGTTCCTTTGGCATACTCAACTGTTGAATACGCTGCACCAGTATGGAGTCACAGTGTACACTCACACAAAATTGATGTCGTTTTGAATGATGCAATGAGACTTGTCAGTGGTTGAATTTTGGCGACGCCTCTAGAATATCTTCAAATTCTGTCTGGCATAGCTCCTGCAAACCTTAGGAGGAACTTTCAGACGACCAAGCTCGCCAAGAAGTGTGGTGAACCTGGTAGCCTAATCCCCAACAACGCCCTTTGAGGATCAGAGAATTCCACGGAATCACTTTGCTACCCAATCGATGACACTGGTTGCAGTATCCCTATCGATCAGCCTGGATCAATGACATACAGGGTATCTCAGAAAGAACGTTACTCTCCAGAAACTGCATTTTTGCTTTAACCAATTCTTGTCCTTGTTTTAGTTTTATTTTATGAGAATATGTACTTTTTTTAACGTATGGTGAAAACAAGAAAGAAAACGGTGAAAAATAACCAAATAATGACTATTTCCCTAAACATTATTTTGTCCACGGCTAGCAATAGCAGAGGAAACCAGGCATGCAAATATCCCAAACACAAAAAAAATAACACCGCACCCTCCTGGTAAATAATACACCCAAATTTCAAGGTCCATTGCTGATTCTAGGGTTATTTTTCGATGTTCAATTCTCTACGCGCTGCAGCAGTATTTGCGGCTGATCGCCCCGTTCTTTGATGACCGCATCTCTCCTTGCACCTTTTTAGAATCTTGGCATGCTCCAGAAATTTTTCTGTTCCTCTTGATTGCCATCTTACTGGGAACCCTACTTTGAGGAAAGACGTTTACCTATTCACGCTGAACTACAACGAAACTATGCGTTTCAATATATTTCTTAGTCATGAAAATTCTCTCCTCTTGGTGAATTGTGGTCGTGGCACCATTTTGGTCTGTTATTAACCCAAGAGCAGCTCAGTAAAATATGTCATTGTACGAGTCATGCATTAATACCATTATTTGAAAAGCGCGCTTTAACCAAATTCATATTATCATTTCAATGGGAGACGGATGAGGGGATTTAGGCTAATTATCATGCGACAAATATTGTATAATGTCAGTGCTGAAGAACAAATTAAGTACATGTTTTAAGTGCTTTTTAGGCATCAAATGTGAACAAATTGATTAAATATGACGAGTTGTATGCTCAAATCCAGAAGAATTCAAATTTGTTTCCTATACTATTGCTATCCGTGGACAAAATAGGTTTCCATCATTTTAGGGAAAGAGTAATTGTTTGGACTATATTTTCGCAGTTTTCTTTCTCGTTTCACTATACAGAGTGAATCAAAAAACATTGTGCTGAAAAACACAAAAAAATTTGACACAAACTGTTTAACTTCAACTGTTGACCGAGTTGATATTTACTATTGCATATTGTCGCTTTCTATTGCCGGAAAAAATGAAGGAATTGGTGAAAAAATGAGGGTAGATATGAAAGATGTTCGTGGCGGACCTATTTTTCTGTCATTCATATCGTCAAAAAGAATGGGAACTGAAAACCAGCTTAAACTGTGTAAATCCATTGAATGGGGTAAAATGTATCAGCGGCGAAAATCCGTTCATATCTACCTCTTTCTCACCAAATTCCTTCATTTTTTTCAGAATAGAAGACGGAAAAGATAGGAAGATTATTTTTTTTTTTTTTTTGTTTTTAATTTTTTTTTTTTTTTTTTTTTTTTTTTAGATCTTCTCAATGTTTACTCTATAAAGAGTACAAGATGATACTATTTTAAAGCTTTTTTCAATTGACCTAGCAAAGATCTTTATTTTACGTGTTGTAGTTGCTTTGTTGTCTTGTTTGTTATTTTGCTCTTTGTGTTGGTAAAAAAACTATTTTTTTAATCGTGGATGAAAAAATGGGTCGGTCGGCAGGAAATTTGTTTTTTATTTTGTGCTAATTGCCTAAAAACCTTTTGAGTCGGCAGGTTTTTTTAGGGTCGTCAGGTTTACGCCAAACAAACAATTTTTTTATGCCTTAATTTAATAGGACAAACAAATATTTGACTTTTGCCCATTTGTTTAAAATTGCGGTGCGATTTATTCCAATAATTTGAGTTTGACCCCATTCTAATGTTATATTTTTAAATATTTAAAACATTTTAATAGATTCAACGAACACCACGTTGGTTTGAAATAAAATAGCTCTCGTCGCGCCGGATGCGATGCTGTTTTGAATTCACTGTTGATGTTAGGATGGCATGTCCTACCCCTTCTCCCCCCCCCCCCACACACACACACACACAACCTACGGCTGATCCGTTGACTCCCGATAGTCGCCCATAGGGGAGAAAGTGACAACTATACACTTGAATGGGACGGTTTGTTACACCGAGCCGGAATCTGTAAAAGTCATGTACTATTCCTATTTTCATAACGAATGGGCCGTGTTGTTTATCGCGTGTGCAAAATAGGCCTATTTCAAAGCGATCATAAAATACCCGGACCACCTGAAAGATTATGTATGCGATACCGCCTACCGTCCATGTCTCCATTCTAAACGGGATAATTTCCCAATTGGCTCCAATAAGCGGAGGCTAAACGTAATTATAAAACCCGAATAGGCAGTTCAGAATATGTCAGATCTGACAATGGTGGTCACAAAATACCAACCGAATTCTCTCACATAGGAAATACAACAACATCAGCACCCAAGTACAAGCTAAACTCAAGCCAAATAACCAAAGTTTGAACATAATGGTGACCCAAAAACGTTTTAGTTACGTATCACCAAACTCGCATCATGTTAGACTGCGCCCAGCACAAATTTTCTAGTCGTCTGCGGCTAGTAATGGGTAAATCGATGTGAAATTGATGAGCGCGGAGTAATTCGCCTCAAATTTACTGTCTAAATGCCCTTAGGTTTGAGAAACATACCAGTCCACTATTCAACATGAATTCACCACTTTCTTAATAAACTAGTCAATTTTCAGACAAGCAGTTTTTTCAGATGGCCATGCAAGAAGTAGTCCACCCAAGATTTTGATCCTTTTACCACAGCCAGGTTGGTGGTGTATAACCAGTAGGCATCCCAGTGGAATAGCCATTCTTGGTGGCAAACTGTGCCCGAATCCAGCAGTTGTTGTGTGTGATTTTTTGACTATACAACAATGACAAATCATCTCCAAACATTGTGGGAGATGAAACGAGACTTGTAGATATTAAGCATTTGTAAGAATTTAAACTATTAATAGGGAATTGTATATGCTTCTAACGGTGTGAGTGGTCTTTAGAAAAAAAGCGATGATAGCCATAGGTTTTGGGTTGGTTGGTTGCCTTAGATCCCTCCTTTGTATTGCGCACCAAATTAATCTGTAAAAAGTCACAATCGTAGTGAGTGTAAAGTTAAGTTGGAAGTGAACAGTGATTTGCAGGGCGTGTTCCGGTCAACCTGTACACTATTTCATGGATTTTGATCAAATTGAATTTGTCTATTGCAATTAATATCTAAATCCATGAAAACGTATAGAGTACCAGTTTTCATATCTTCGACCCGGCCAATCCTGGCTGCAAATAGTTATCTTGCTGTAAGAGCAATATGTGTACCGCGCTAATCGCGATCCAACGATTTTAATATTCATACGATTAATCAATATTAGACTACGACTTACTAACTTCTTGATGAATACTCAGTGGCATACCCAGGCCCGTAGCACCCCCCCCCCCAAAAAAAAATTCCACAAGGGTGAAAAAGGTCCACTTTATGCCGATTTTTTTGATAATAGAGAAAGTTCAAACAAAGAATCTATTTATCTAGTGGGACAAATTCTAGTGGGACAAATTTAACAGTTACAACCCGTCCGATCAAAATCGGACCATTCTAGAATTTTAACCCCAGGATGACTTTGAACTGTTTATAAGCCTATTTACAAACTTAAAATAACGCGTAGATAGGGCAAACTATACCTTTTTATTAAACCTTAGGAGTAGCTCAATAAATTGATACATCATTTAATCAATTCGAACAATTCTAATTTAATACCCCTGTACAAACGTTTGCCCCCTTATTTCTACATGTTCCACTAGGTTGATTTTGGTAGACCTTTAAATATTATTTTTGAACTATTTCAGAGTAATATTAACCACCAAAATTGTTTCTTTGCAATTTGTGTGGGGTCAAATCATCAATTATTGACTAACGTGTCGGAGGCGTGTTGCAACCACGACGTGACCCGTAGCATTTGAAATAGCTTATATATTTGTGTAAGTCCCGCAGTTAATGGTAACGCCTGAGTACCTGCACAATTGTTTGTCATATTGATCTATTAACATATATCTTTTTACATTTTAGTTTAGATTTTTACAAATGACAAAATATGAGTGCTAAAGCTAATTCAAACTTGTTATGTTTATGTTTCTCGTGTTTGATTAAGAAGAAATGGCGCCAATCATGTGCACGTGCACGTTCTTGTCTAAAGGCCCACACTTGTGATTGATACATATCTTTTCCCAAATACGCCTGTAAGAGGTCGGAATTCACGCCGCGATTCACTTACTAACTCGCGCCTGCGTGGCACTTTTCAGCGCCGGCAATTTGGCCACATATAACATCGATTTGGTCATAACACCCGTGGCCCACTTTCATTGTTTTCATTGTGATGACTCATATTGCTCATCTTTCATTTTTTGCATATTAATATGGACGTTTTGCTTTGTATTTCATTTGCCGGGGTTGTAACTGACAAACAACGGTCTGTAGATGCGTGAAATTGGATACGGCATTTAGTGGCGGCTGTCCACTCGTCCCATCTTCAACCATCGCATTGGCCGCCCGCCCCTACCCCTTATCCCAAGCGTTTTTAACCCTTCCCCACGGCAAACGATTTTAACTTCAACACTAGAAGGAATACATTTTACGCTGTATATCAAAGATCTAAGTTACTTTTACAATAAAACCAGTTAGCAGGACTCTGACTTCCAAAGGATTTATGGGGTCTATGCGTTTATTCCTTGCATATTACAGATACAACGGCATTTGATATAGCGGCTTCTCAAAACAAGGTCAAATCAAGCGATTTACAAAGTAGAGAGTAATTACTATTTAGCTAAAAAAAGGTTCAACTTTTACAATACCTGTTCGGATAAAAAGGAAAACAGCTGCATAATTAAAGATCATGTGAGGCAATAAACAAAAAAAAAACACCTTTAAGCACACAATCAAACCTGGAAATAGATGAACATTAGAGCTTTCTTTAAAAGTAACAAGGACTGGGAGGGCGAAAAGAGAGAGGCAAAGAGTTCCATAGCTAGGGGCCGCATTGCTTGAGAAGCCCTGTCACCCACGGGACCTTTTTGGGCGGGAAACAGTGAGGAGCGTCTTGTCATCTGCAGTACGCAATCCTGGCCTGCCAGGAAAGGAATATACAAAGAGAGGTATTCGGACCAAAGTAAGATGGCAATGGAGAAATGCCCTTGTAAGTAGAGCATAAGCTTAAAAGACAACGCGCTCACTAATTTGTAGCCAATGGAGCTAATTTAAGGAGTGGTGTTTTGTGGCTGGGGTCCCTCTATCAGATCTGAACACAAGCCTGGCTGCTCTATTTCTGACAAAATCTGACGTTATTCCGATCTCTGCGCCGACATTCCATACAAAAGTGAATTGGCATAGTCAATGCGAGATTAAATCAGTGACGGACGAGATTGATGATAACTCTCAAATGTGATAAGCGGCGGATCCGGTAAATTATGCGAAGGTGAAATGAAACAGACTTAATGATGGACTTTACATGTCAGTCCATAGGACATTTGTCTGATCAAGCACGACACCAAGGTTTCTAAATGCCGAGGACTGGGGAACATCCAAGGTCCCGGACCCTGATGGTAATCTTTGAGGCGATTTGTGTAATAGATGAACCATGCGATGAAAAATTAGTCTTTTCTCATTAAACTTTTGAGTTTGTTACAGCGCATCCACTTAAGAACCTGGTATCTCCAAAATGTTTATAAAATGACAAACATATCGCAGAGGGAAAACAAAATCGGCGTTTCATCTCCAGTAATTTTAATCATTTTGATTGTGTTTAATCAAACATGAAATTAGTGTATAAATAAATCAAACAACAACAAAACGGATCCCATTTTTTTAATACTAAGCGTTCATTAGCCAAACTCGACCGAATTCGAACCGGCGAGCGTTCTGTGTGCTGGACAGACGTTTTACCCATAACGATTAGATTAATAAGTCTTTCACTCTAAAAACGTTAGAAATCCTGTGACAAACAGTGTTTAGATGGTCTTAGTTTAGGATTCAAAACATGATCTAGATTGTGTTTAGCATTTTGATGTTTAATTACTAACGGTTAAGCTACTAAACACAAGTCTTGTGTTTAAAGGCTAAACGTTAACCCCATCTAATGTTGTCCAGCAATTTCAAAACACCGTTTTTATAATAGGTCCGAAGAGTTCATCGCATTCCTATAGAGCATTTACAGAAGAGTAATTATATGCAAATCACAATTGTGTTGTCAGGAAACACTATAGTTTCGTGACCTATGGTCAGTTCAGACCGCTATTCCAATTTTCCTATATCGCACATAATTTGCAAAATAGAGGACCGTATTTCCAGTTTTGGAGAGCTGACCTAAAGCGATGATAGCCATATTGGATTAAGCGAATCATAGCTAATTCAAAAAACTTGTGTCCAGCCCGTGGTGTCTTATCTTGAAATCATCGTGAAGCATGTAGAAAAAAGTTCGTTTCCAGTTGTTGGCCGCGCACCAATTGATATGGAGCCATTTTAACGCATTTTTTCTATTGTATGAAACTGAGAAAATTGTAAATATTTGCGACAAAAATGCCTCAGAGATTGATATTTCATTTAAAAAAAGGAGTGATCCTAAATATTGCCTTATAAACTAATAATACTTTTACAGTAAAATAGTTTTCAATCTGTTTTCCATTTGCCATTTGGTTGTGATTTGATTTGAGGCATTCTGGGGGAAATTACTTTAATTAAAAATTAAAACAAAAACCTCATTTCGCATTGAGGTTTGTGTGGTTTGGGCCTTACCTACTACAAACAAACATGATTTTTGGGGAGCATTAACTATTTTTAGCAAAGTGCAAACTCTGGGACCCAGGTCGATGACTTTCTGAGGTTATGCTGAGAATAAAGCCAGTGGCGTAACAGCGGGGGCAGGGGGGCGCAAGCCCCCAAAACGGAACTCTTGCACCCCCCCGCCCAGCCCCCCCCCCCCCCAACTGACTGACCTTTTGTACAGTGTCTATGGAGAGGGACCAAATTAGCCCCTCAAAAATGGCATTGGACCCCTTCTGCCTCCCCATTTGCAAAGGTCTGGTTATTACGCCACTGATTTTAAAGCTATCACTTATGGTTTGAGAAGTTGAACAAGGAGTTCAAGATGGCACCCACACGTAAAATTTACTGCACGCCTTCATATTTAAAGTCCGGGAGTGAGGGCTGCAATTGCGTTCGCTTTATTCCAAACATACTTTTGTAAAAAAATGGCGTTAAGGTTGTCCGGGAACGATGACCACGGTGGGTTGTGTTTTCTTTTTGGTACATGATTACGCATTAGTCATGTTAATAACTCTTCTTGCACAAGTCTCCCTCATTTAGAGATTGACTATATAGCAAATTTTAAATGACGTGCGTAGAATTAATTTGAAGGACATTCCTGAAAAAGTCGGTCAAACGAAACATTGATGGTCCAATAGTCTAGCAAACGCTATGTTTGAATACCGTTGAAAATTTTACTTTCTATCTTTATTCTAAATTATATCTATTGCTAAATGGATTATGAATGACCATTCTTATTGACTCTCAGTTCATTAAAAGTTTTTTTTTTTTTTTTTTTTTTTTTTTTTTTAATTTTTGACAAAAAAAAAGCCATTCTTATGTAGATAGTATCACGTCACCAAAAATGCAGGAATGGTATAGAAGAAATTCACCGCAAATCACTTTGAATTCGATCTACCATGTCAATTATGAGTCAAATAATTATCTGTCTGTTTACAATGCTATCTAAATGGATATTTAAAAACAGTTTATTTCTGCGTATTTGAAGGCTTCGAATTCTTAATAAAGTATGTCAAGAGAAACCATTCTTTGAAAGGGTCTTTTATAGACAAGTTGATTGATTCGCAAAAAAAAAGTGGGCAAAAAGGGTTCATAAAAATTCAATCACGAAAAATTCCTAACGCGAAATAGAAAAACTATTTACAGTATTCACTCGCTATCTAATGAAAATAGCGGTAGCAATGCGAGTTAAATCAGTTTTATTGTATACAAACGTCAGCACAGGGAAAGGTCACCATTAGCAAGGTGCGTATATCGTGTCATCGTATTCGCCTGATGTAATTGGTCGCATTATTTGTGATATTTGCCTGTGTCGATGATGTAGGGTAAAACTCAGCTATGAATTTGTTTAATTGTTGAATATAAAATAATGATAGTCCAGCTTTAATGATAGTCTGGGTGGGCTATACGCATTAGGGTCAAAGGTTATGTTCGTGAAACCTGTGGGTTTGTACTTTAAAACTTTCTGTCTGGATTCAAACTTTAGCATATTGTTGTTTACATGTCTTAGAAATTGCACGATTTTCTCTCTAAGGTGTTTTTAAATTTTCCACACATGTGATTCAAATTTAAGCATTGTGAAATTGTCTAATCGGCGCCAAAAATGAAATGTTGGTAGATAGAGAAAGTGGCCTTTTAAAAAAGTTGATGATGATTCATTTATTCATTTAGATACTTACATGTGTGAGTCAAACTCCGGGATCACCGAGGTCTCTTTAGTTTAATCGCTGTTTTCTAATCAACACAGCATCTTCAGTGCTAACCATAAACTAGCCTATGGTATCAAAAATTAACTGATTAGAATTATCTTTACAGTACTGAGAACCTTCAGAGATAGTTATCTTTGATGTAAAAAATTTAAGTACCACAAATGTTTTCTTCACTGCCTTTACTTAAGATAACACTTCCCACACTCTTCGTGTGGACCCAAAAACAGACGAGAGATGGAAGTTATATTATTAGTATTCACAGGGATACCTAGAATAGAAAATTACTCCATGTTTTTGGATTTCATGAATGTATATTTGACTATCTACTGAAGAAACATGACAGATATTCTTTAGTAATACTACTGTATTTTACGTAAAACAATCTTCAGGTACCATACTTGAATATTAATTATTTGGCAGATTAATCTCGAAGATTGAACCAATGAAGGTGATACTTGAAAGCTTTTCTTTGTTAGTGCTTCTCACACATTAAATATTCTTCTAGTACTATAATTACTGCTTGGCCAAGAATCTCCTTCAGTTAGAAGATAATTCGTACCTATACATGTATATGACACGTTGCAAGCAACCTCGGCTCACGTCTATGGCAAGCCTAAAGGCCATAAAAGTATTGCTGCACAGCGTTGCGAGGAAGTAGCAACGCCGTTGCGACATTTCGGCAACGCGCGTTGCGACGCGGCCAATCAAAATCATGATTTTCTGTGACAGTATTTCAAAAAATAGACCACAAACGCGTTGCTAGATACTTTGCAACGCGTTGCAAAAACTGTCAACAACGCGTTGGAGCTCAAACGCGTTGCAAAGCTTCACAAACGAGTGCTAAGGTCAACAAGCCATAAGGGTCATCACGTATTGTCACAACGGCGTTGATGAGAAAGCACAACGCGTTGGCGACATTTCGGGCAACGCGTTGCGGACATTTGGAAACGCGGTTGCGACATTCAGCAACGCGTTGCGACATTTCGGCAACGCGTTGCGGTTGTCGGCCAAGCAAAATCATGAATTTTCTTTTAATTAAAAAGAAAAATATCAAAAATACATACAATCTCACAACGCGTTGCGACCTCACAACGGTTGCAAACTCGCAACGCGTGGCGGCAATTACGTTATGGACCCTTATTGCCTTCACAACGCGTTGGAAGTGACAACGTGTTGTGAAGCTCCAACGCGTCGTGAGGCTTGCCAACGCGTTTGAAGGGGCCAAAGGGTCATAAACGTATTGCGACACCGCGTTGTGGATCTAATTTTTTTAAATACGTTCACGAAATGCATGATTGCGTGTGCCGACGCCGCAACGCGGCCAAAATGTCGCAAACGCGTTGCCTACTTTCTCACAACGCGTGTTGCAGCAAGACGGTAGACCCTTAGGCTTTGTGTGGAACCTTCGAAACCGTTGCGAATGTCGCAACGCGTGGTGAAGGTCCAGCAACGCGTTGTGAATGCTTGCAACGCGATGTGATGGGAGGCCACAACGCGTTGCTAGATACTTTTTGCACTACAGTTGTGGGATCTATTTTTGAAATAGTCACAAAAGTTCGTCATTCTAATTGGCAGACCGCCTCGCAAGCGTTGCTACTTTCTGCAACGCGGTGCTACTTTCTTGAACGCGTGCCGAAATGTCGCACAGAGTTTGTGGACACATAGTTAGGCCTTATTGGCTTGCCATACCGTCACACAAACTTTGGGAGGAGCCACTGATCACATGGATCACAAAATAGTTAGGCTAATGAAATTGCGTAATTGCAATTCAATTTTGTGTCAATCAGCTAGAAAAGTTTCAAACAATGATATCAACTGGAAAAAGTATGGAACATGCCAAAACATGGGGTAAGTTTTGTACAGTGGGACTGGGTTCAAAATTAAAGTGTTCA
This sequence comes from Ophioderma brevispina, assembly GCA_023653785.1. Lineage (NCBI taxonomy): Eukaryota > Metazoa > Echinodermata > Ophiuroidea > Amphilepidida > Ophiodermatidae > Ophioderma > Ophioderma brevispina. The sequence goes on from JAMKCH010000115.1 coordinate 239,649, forward strand.
AATTGAATCTATTGTGCATCGATTATGTTTGGTCAGTTTATGTTAATTAAAGTAAGTATTGTTTGTCATATCTGTAGGACAATAGTTTAATATAGCTAAAAGGTTTGGTTAAAAACAGTTCAAGGGTCATCATTTGGTCATCTTGAACTAAGAAACTTTATTTAATTCCTAATATCACTTCAGTGATATACTTTTCCGACTAAGTGGCCCCCCTCTAGATGTGTAGACCTTCAACATGTTTGCCACATAAAATAGACAATGGAAAGTATGCTGGGGTTTTATACCTAATAAGCAATAATATACACCCTTTTCATAGGAATTGGTTCATTCTACGGATCCGCCAAGGATGACTTGAACAGTTATTCCCTTATAGTATCGAAACCTATGCTGTAGAGATAAGACAAATATACATTATTTTAACCCTTCGTAAACCTGGCAAAAAGGTTGGTTATACAATCAGCTACATGATTGCACCAATGAAGGTGAGACTGCAAGGCTTTTTTTAGTTCTTCTCTTCTCCACATTAAATATTCATTTCAGTAACTAATTTACTGCTTAAGACAAGAATTCTCCTTCAGTAGAAGATACTTCGCTACCTATAACATGTATATTACCGTTTGCTAAGTCAACCGGCTCACGTCTATGGCAAGCCATAAAGGCCATCCCGTATTGCTGACAACGCGTTGCGAGAAAGTAGCAACGCGTTGCGACATTTCGCCAACGCGTTGCGACGTCGGCCAATCAAAATCATGATTTTCTGTGACTGTTTTCAAAAAATAGACCCACAACGCGTTGTAGATCTTTGCAACGCGTTGCAAACCTTCACGACGCGTTGCGAACTTCCCACAACGCTTTGCAAGCTTCACAACGCTTTGCTAAGGTCCACAAGCCAAAGGCATAAAAACGTATTGTCTCAACGCGTTGTAGAAATGCCACAACGGCGTGCGACTTTCGGCAACGCGTTGCGACATTTGGCAACGCGTTGCGACATTTACAGCCGCTTTGCGACATTTCGGCAACGCGTTGGCGGTGTCTGCCAATCAAAATCATTAATTTCTGTTACGTATTTCAAATATACATCTCACACCGCGTTGCGACCTTTCACACCGCGTTGCAAACCCTCGCAACGCGTTGCGGCAATACGTTATACCCTTTGCCCTCACACGCGGTTGTGAAAGGTTTACAAAACGTGTTGTTAAGCTCGCAACGCGTCGTGAAGGCTTGCAACACGCTGTGAAGGCCATAAGGGCATAACTAATGCCCGCAACGCGTTGTGGATCTATTTTTTTAAATACGTCACATAAATGCATGACGTTTGAATTGCCGACGCCTGCACCGCGTTGCCAAAATGTCGCACGCGTTGCTACTTTCTTTCTACAACGCGTTGCAAGATACTTTATTACCCTTATGGCTTTGTTAACCTGTCGCAACGCGTTTGCGAAGGTCGCAACGCGTTGTGAAGGTCGCAACGCGTTGTGAAGGCTTTGCAACTCGTGTGTGAGTTGCCACAGGGGGACGCGTGTGCTAGATACGTTTGCAACTCGTGTGGGTCTAATTTTGAAATACGTCGACAGAATTTGCTCATTCTAATTGGCCGACGCCGCAACGCGTTGCTACTTTCTTGCAAACGCGTTGCTCCTTTTCTTGCAACGGTTGCGAAATGTCGTCACGCGTTTTGGCAATACGTTTGGTCCTTTATGCTTTGCCATACACGTCCACAACTTGGTAGTAGCCACTGATCACATTGATCCACTAGTAGGCATTAAATTGCTAATGCATTCAATTTTGGTGTCATCAGCTAGAAACGGTCAAACAATTATCACTGGAAAAAGTATGGACCCTGCCAAACATGGGGTAAGTTTGGTACAGTGGGCACCTGGGGTCCAAAATTAAAAGTTTTCAAATTGAATCTATTTGTTCATCGATTATTTTGTCAGTTTATGTTTAATTAAAGTACATGTATTGTTTGTCATATCTTGTAACAATATTTTAATAGCTAAAAGTAAACCAGTTCAAGGTCATCCTTTGGTCATCTTGAACTATATAAACTTTCATTAATTCCAATACACTTCAGTGTATTATATAGTTTCCAGACTAAGATGGCCACCCCTCTAGACTGGGTAGGAGGTCGGCTTCAACAGGGGGTGGGTGTTGCACAGGGGCGAGAAATCTACATGGAAAGATCTGAGTGTATCCCTAATAAGCAATACTTATACCAACCATTTTCCATAGAATTGGGTTGTCCCTCTTACGGTTAGTCCGCCAGGATGACCTTGAACAGGGTGGAGGTTCGGGGCTATAGCTAGCGGTGAGGGACTATTGCTCGTATATAAGCAAACTATACATTATTTTAACCTTGAACCTGGCAAACATGTTGGGGTGTCGTACGATGTGTCACTACATTTTGATCACTTGGGAAATTTTGATCGTGTTAAACATTGTTCCCTTTTTGTATGTTCCACCCTTTCCTAACAATGGTTGACTTTTGATATGCTATCTCTATGACTGTTTAAGCTCCACTTATAGTCAGGATTGGAAAGAGTTACCTATCCACATGCTACCTTTTTCCTGACTGTACGTAGTTGGAATCTGGACAAAGTTATTGCGGATTTTGCTGTCAAGTAAGGCCTTTTGAGTATAAATATTACAATATTACTTGGACTTGTTCTGAAGATCTTTCGTTCTTTTGAAATTTAGTGAAAGCTTAATCAACTTGAACAAACGACACGTGTATGTCTTTTATTCCATCTGCAAATGACACAACGCGACAGAGTAAACATCGTATTAAGTTTTCTTTAATCTATTTTTCTATCCGTACTAAAGTATGAAGTAATGTCATAATCTTCACGCAGTGATAAAATGTAGAAAGCATATACTTTTGTTAGTAGTAATAATCAGTAGCATCTCTCCTAAACTAATGGTACTATTCTTCAGTAGTATTAACTGAAAATAGCACTTTGATATTTTAGTGTTATTCTTGGGTGCTATAAATAAATGCTGGACATTATGGAACTTTGTTTATTACTTTCTAATGAAGATAGCAATGGTTCTTATTATTTTTAAGTGCTATCTACTCAAGATAACACCAAGCATTATTGGTATATATATACAGAAGATAGCGCACTATGAATTAAGATAGCACTCAGGATTATTATGGTTCTGATTGAAAATAGCACTGTGTATTTTATTTAATGATATCTACTAATGTCACTAATTATTATATATATATATATATATATATATATATATATATATATATATATATATATATATATATATATATATATATATATATATATATATATATATTTATATATATATTTATATTATCTATGGAAGATAGCGCTAGGCATTGGACTAGCTTATCATGCTTATATATGTACCTAAGTTGCTTCTTCAGTAGTGTTACTGAACAAAGTACTAAGAGTATTTTGTTAGTTTAATAGGCCTCATTAGTTTTGAGGAATGCCTTAACTCAAAGGTCAATGATCCTATCTTCTTTATAAATGTCTTCGTAAATGTTATCGATATTGGAGGCACTACTGACCTGTTCAGCAGGTTACATTTCCATAATTTAAATGTTATCCGATTGCCGTTCTATGATCTTTAACAAGCACAGAACAGATATCTTCCTATCTACTTTTTTTCAACCACACCTATGAAATCTGGAATGATATTTCATCAAACATTAGAAACATCTTTAATATTAAAAAACAGCTCGCCGAATATAAAATACTTCGCGTACAATGTTAAGCAATAGTATGTGAATATGATTTTACCAAATAAGCTATATTTTTTTATAATGTTCTAATGCATGCAACACTGACATGTGACATTGTTTGTACAATGTGTATTGTTTATTTTCACAGCTAGTTAATGCCCTTTAAAGGTATTTTATATTCTTAATTGTATTTATTTCTTGCTCCAATATGTATTTCTTTCGGCTGTCTTGATAAGGCACCGTCCCTTGGGTTTGTGTGCCTATAGGAAACCCCTTTGCGCCACGCGTTAGGTTTGGTGGATTTTATATAATACTGTAACCTAATCTAAATATTCTACAAATGACCGCCCATTATTTTTCAGTTTTGTCTACAAGGGTTTATTGCCACTTCACCCATTTCCATTTCGTGTAAACCCCAATAACAGGAAGTCACCGTTTAAACCCCAATACCAGGAAGTCAAAATAACTCTGACCCTAACCCATTTTGTCTAGTTTAGAAAAAGTAATATCCACTGTTTAGGACTAAACGAACATTTCAGTTGTTTAGAATGGTTCTAAAAGAGCGAGTCAAATGTCCAGGATTTTATGTCAAATGGCATCTAGAGGTCATCTGAAGTCATTTAAAAACGCTTGAAAGGATGTTTCTTCTGTAAAATGAATGGGTATTTACAAACGGTTCAACAGACGTCATGTATTTGGTAAAAAGTTAGAGGTCAAAGGTTATTATCATAAAGTAATTCAAGGGAGAGGAATCGATTATATGACGCGCGTCTGATTTTGACGCGCATGTCGCTCAACACTTAAGGGGTTTGACGTGTGATTTGTTTACGCGCAAGCTGCTTTACACCTTCAACATTCTGTTTAGAGCCCAGTCATGGACAAATGGAAGAATTTTAGTTTTGAGCTGCGAGGGATCTTGCGCAGATACCGCGAATAACTGTGCGCTTGTTTGCGTTTATTAAAATCGCGAATCTCTATGCCTGCGTTCCTGCTTTGCTGCATGCCGAATGTGGCGCGGATTTTTCTTGCCGCCCAACAAGACGCCCAATTTGAAAAAAGTGTCCAATTTCAGTGGTTTTCGGCGTGTAATGGAAAAAGTAAGCCGGTGACCCTCATTTTTTATTTCAAAATTTTGAAGAACGACATCGGGACCTCAACATATTTAGAAATTACAAAATTTTACCGAGAGGTTTTTATTTTGTAGGCGACCTAAACGTCAAATTTTGACTTTTCCCATAGACTTGCGTGGTTTAAAAAGTGACAAGATACCTTTTTTGTTTTGGGTATAGCTCAAAAACAAAGTCGGTGACCCCCATTTTTTATTTCAGATTCTTAATCAGCACCGTTGTAAATACCATATATGTGAATTCTAGAAAATTTTATCGAGTAGATCACTAACACGTCAAACCCCTTAATAACTATGCTATATTTTAGAAATTCCTTTCTCGTCATGATTTGATTCGCAAGCCGAAAGTATTTTTGCAATCCACGTTTGTTTACATCGCGTAAACCAATCACGGCGATTCTTATATTAGTTGAAAGTTTTTTTAATATTCATGATGTTCTACTGAATGCCCATGTTTGAATAAAAGTAATTTCTGAAAAGAGAACCACCCCTATAGTTCATGACTGAACTTTATTCGTCTCCATCTAAATTTATTATATTGTATGTATAAGAGACTTGACGCTAGAATTTGGTCGTTAAGGTAGGCGACTTCTGAATTGCTTGTATGTTAATTGTTAATTTTTTGGTCTTCTTTAGGGGAGCAAAACAAAAAAGGTTATAACCACCACCGAATCTCTCAATCTCTGAAGGGCAAGTTGAAACACACTAGACAATTTAAAAGTGTTTCGGAGCTACTGTGGCATTGGTGCTCTCTTCTGACTTTCTTGAAAGAATTTCCTACTACCTTAATTTACATTTTTTCTACTATTTAAGAAATGTTTCATTCTCATTAAAAGATGAGCAAACAACAAGACACGTGCCTGTTGGTTATACACCACAAACCTGGCTGCCGTAAGAATAAAAAATCTTGGGTGGACTATTTTTTGTTCTTGCATTTTTTCTTTGTTTTTGTTTTTTTTTTTCTGAAAAAAATGCTTTAAAATGTCTAAAATGCACTAGTTGTATTAAAAAGAATCCCATGATTGAGAAAATATACCAGTCTATTATGTCAAAGTAAATGGCATTTGGACAGTATATTTGGGCAATTTACTCCAGGCTCATCAATTTCACATCGATTTGCCCATACTCAGACGTACCGATTGTAGATCATCTCGTGCTGGGCGTTTTGACGTGTACTGAGTTTGTTGGGTAAACGTTTCATATATAAGTCCCAAGAATGCAAATGAGGTATTACAATTGATTCCGTCATGCGCTATATGATGTTGTGCAGTAGCGCTTGGCGGAATAAATGATAATACCTCATTTGCATCCTTGGGACTTCTATATAATGAAACGTCTACCGTTTGTTGATTCTGGTCACCATAACTGAAAATGTGGACATTTGGTGATTTTAGCTTGTACTTTGGTGTGATATTGTTGCATTTCCTTTGTGAGAGTTTTAAATGTGAAAGGAACATGCTCAAAGTTGCAAATTTTTCCATAGATATGTGAGTTAGTGGTGTGTACCTATAACCAATATAGTTTTATGGCAAACTTGAAAAACAGCTTCTGTTGAATTGAACTGTCGAATTTGTTTGAGGCAATTAGCCATTTAATAATTTACTGGCTTAAATTAAATCATGGTCCATGTAAAAAGAATCGCACTTTGTTAACTTTTCCAACAATGATCATAAAAATGTTTTGTGAGATTGCATGACACGATATCGGCTTTGCTTAGCGTGTGACCGATAGGTGTTTACGAATTTTGATATACCTCATATCTTATATCATGTGTGCTCCGGCTAAGAAACATGTTGTCTAATAAATAATGGTTCCAGTCTTGAAATTGACTTGGTCTAATCAAAACAAAACGCCGTGAGGAAATTTGTCACTTGCGATTTCTTTGAGACCGTTCAAATTGAGGATTACACAGTTGATTTCACAATCATACAATTTATCCATACAAGTATGGATTATCTGTATTCCGTTTGTTAAACTTCAAATCTAAACTAAACGGGTCTCATTTTCTTTACATTCTCGCCGTGAATGTCAAGGGGTCACGAAATAAACAAACAATTTGCTACGGCGAATTATAAAAAAAAAATGTTGTGATCATAAAATTATAGGCTAGCGAATAGAGAGATAGGATATCCCATGGCGTTTGTGTCGTGGGCCTTTTGCTGTGTCGCATTTTGATAATACATCCAAAGGTCTTGATGATTTGCTAGGTCGGTCGGCTTCTAATCGCCGAAACACTTTGGTTTCGCACGTGCCAATCAAACAAGCCTTGGCCGAGGAAGGAAATACGGCATGAGGGAATAGAAGTGATTCGGCTAAAAACACGGGCAATCCCACGGCATGCTTGTAGGTAGTGCGGCGTAAATGACTCCCCGCCCCTAGCAAGCCGAGGTAATAAGTCCTGTAACTCAACACTCTCGGCAAATAGCGAGAAATAATATTTACCCCCTTTCCCGAGAGTTTGTCACGATTTGGCGTACCATTCTAATTATGTCAGTGCAATAAACCATTTGATCCCGGCTCAGAAGCTCATAAAATGCCAGGCTCTTTGCCTTTCGTTATGTTCACGTACTCCTCCTCCTCCGTAGCGCGTACGAGTAATGAACAACACCTCTTCATATTATACAAAATGACAAAAAAGTACAATTTAAGAAATATTGCAACGGTCTTTATAGGGACTCAAATCTTGTGCACGCTTTGAAAAAGTCAAATTAAACTTGGATACTTTCAAGTGTTTTGCTCTAAACACGTATTCAAACTCAATTTTACTTACTAAAATGTACTTCTGCATCCCCAGCGCTAAATTAACAATGTTCAACATTTTATCAACTCGAGACAATATTAACACTCGTCGCGCTGATAAAATTTTCATTCATCTAAGGTCAATTATAAAAAATGTGAAAACAAGTGTCAAGATTATATTTTTAATTCTTAGAGAAATGGAATCTGGAATATGTGGTTAAGTATGGCTTTATTTTTAAAGTTGGAAAAGTTGGTATATGGCTATTAGAAATAGATCCCAAGTGCATTGACCATTAGAAATGGTGAACATCCAATAAGAACATTAACAATTGGAGATCATCACACACTCATCAGTTTTGGGTCTAAAGTGTCTAAACCTGCCTTCGTCTCAGTTTTCAACACGATTGCGATCAATGAGACTCTGTAAACCTAACTACATGTATAGGCTGAGCCATCCTACCGGTAGTAATAGAAAAGGATATTTGAAATAATTACACACCGTAATCGCAAGTGCAGGAGTCTTTCCAATTTCATAATATTCATATTGGAAAGTATTCAACGAAATTAATCAGTTAATGCTGAATTAGTGACAACAATGGCAGCATAAATTAAATGACGTGAATTTCATGCATGTGGCTATTATTTGTAGCCATTGTATTTTGGGACTTTGAAATTGCTAACGTCAGGGTATGTTACGTAGAGATGTCTGCAGGTAGTTGGAGTAAATGCATTTAGATTTTTACAAAACTGGCGATCATTGCTTTTGGACATGCCATTAAAGGTTACGACATATGCCAATTTTCCTCTCGAGATTATGCAAATGAACCTTTCTCGTGAGATCATTGGGTGAATGCCGTCACATGTCACGAGCTTTCGACGTGGTTTTGCGAGAAAACGAGCACATTTTAAACTCCTTTTTCTACCGCCATAGCAGAAACAAAAAGAATAAACAAGTCACAGTGCTTCAAGAACTATCTTCAATAGGTAAACAATGTATGTTTTGTTGGTTCAGTCTGAGACATATTGGATACAACTAATTAAATATAAGAGCATAATAAATAACAAAATCTATCAGGGAGCGAATGAAAAAATGGATGTAGTCCTAGAAACAAACTATTTTTCGTAATAGTGGACATGGTGGAGGGTGCAGTCAACTTCGTCACCTAACCCGTGATGCAAATTGTCATCTATACAACAGGTCGATTGAACAGGAAGACAAGATAAGACCTTTGGCGAAATTGACAGTGAGGATTAAAGGTCCATGGCCCGATCGCTAATAGCCTCGTCCCCAGAAGCCCAGATTTTACCGGAAGTGGTCAACATTTTGGTATCAGAAGAAAGCTACTATTTTTCTCATTTACCCTGTGAAATCTTAGGGCCAAGGGATGTTTGGTTTGGAAGTAATGAGCGAAAATGTACCCCAATTTGGTCGACCAATATTAATTTTACACAGTACTCTATGGGGCTTACGAAATCACGTTTTCTGCTCTCGCATGAAAACGCATTGAAATATCGGCGCGAAACTTTACAGGTGGGGTTTTTGGGTGAAGGCCAATCTATCAAGATGAAAACTTCATATCCCTAAATCGGGCCATCCCCCTTTAATGTTCACGCCCATTCACTATTAGGCTAAATTCAACATTAGTAGACCCATACTTTTAGTTACTGTGCTGAGTTGCTGACACATGCCTAAGATATAGAAGAGATAGCACTTATAACACCCAACGTGGTTACAAGAGATTGATTGACAAAGATAGTTTGACGTCTGTAGTGTACAACTTTTTTCACAATCACTCACTGCGAAGAAGTTTGCAAAGTTGAGATATCAGAAACTAGCTGTGCTCCTGGACCTCAACTACTTTACTAACCTTGCATGAACGCTATTCATCTGCATTAACTTTTAATTCTCCTCTATCGTTCACAAAAACATAACAAAATAAATTAAAGGCTCTATAGCGGTTCGAACCCGCCAAAAACTGATAGAAAAACATTGCCGACACCAGTATGCCACATAATCCTATAGCCGGCCAAAGGTCGTCGCTGCCACTATGAGACGAGGAAATATTATTGGTGTGTGTTGTGTGTGTGTGTGTGTGTGTGTGTGTGTGTGCTTCAAGAGCATAGTTCGTTGCCGACATCTAGATTTGCAAAGAAACAAGTTTTCTTTGCCTACATGGCATTCAATGTATAATCCCTGTGCTGAGCAACATTACTGTGGCTACAAATTATTCCAATTATTGATCAATCATGTAGAAATCTCCAGCCAAAACAAGGTATTATACTACTCTTAGTTGAATGACAAAGTTACGCATACGTCGTAATCAATTGAAGATAAGATATTTAAGAACAAGGGGGTGAAATGCCCATTCAAAACCAGTCGTCCGTGCTGGACGCTGACATTTTGAATATTGCACGGAATAATTATTAGTTTGGGTGCTTGTAATACACCATAATGTCAATTCGATACAACAATCCGCCAAAATATCAGTTGTTGGATGTTGGGTGCTATTGGGTGGTTAAATTTTGTCCTACCCATGGCCACACAACGAATGAAATGAACGTCAGTCGTCTTGATTTAAATAAACCGCCTCAATGAATACATCTTTTCACCTAAGCGCGCATTGCATTATGAGAAAAAGAGTATCTGAGCACAATGATCCAGGTGCACTATTATTACACCTGGCCACCTCTAACACATACATCAATTTGTATCACTATATGCAAAGCGGCACCCACAGTATGTGGAAGAAGCGGAGGCAGCCATTGCTTTCTATTGTTGGTACTCTATGTTTTCTTTGTGGTCGGCAAAACATGCGAGACGATGAATTTCTAAAGATTACGTAACGTTTTGCCTCTCTATCTATATAGAACCTCTTTGTTTAAGAATAAGAAGTTTACAAGAGTCAGCACAAAAAATAGATTCAATGAGTTCTAATTTTATGAATCTCTGGTTTCAAAAGCCTTATCCTCATCAGTCGACGACTTGCAAGGAGGTGTACGCGCGATTGAGGCAATCGCGCGTACACACCCTTGCAATTTTTACTTAAGGCTTGGTCTGCAGACAATTTTTGTGTTTTAAATCACACCCAATGCCATCTACTACCGCTAACATGCACGCGCTAATTGAACTTAGTGTGAAGGTTTTCAGTGTGTTAATGTACATAATATTTCATTGTTATAAACTTTTGACGGCGCGATCCTACAGCCTCGCTACCAATAGCTTGAAACATGAAATACCATTTAGATAGAGATTTAATCTTCCTAATGTGATGGCGTAGACGTTCTTTCAATAGTTTGGGCACTGGTTGCAGTCATTTCATACCCGATCAATCGACTACAAAACAATTTGAAAATTGCGCCAGCTTTATCAGGCTTATATTTGACTGAAACGCCACTCAATACCATCTATCAGCCTAAATTAAGGGCTTTTCACAACGTTTCTGCCGTGTACGGTACATGGACGCGCATGTAATCAAATATACTGATTAAGAAAAATTGTCGCAAAATTATTCTTCTAGAAATTATGAGTTTCATTATTGAAAAAGGGTTGACTGCGATGTACTGCGAAACGAGTAGGATGGTTTGATTGTTTCCCCAGTATTATGGTGCCGTAAAATTTTACGCTATTAATTATGATATCTTCCTAAGTGTAAAGTTGAACAGATTTTCATGATCGACGTTCACTTTATGGTGCTGGTGTTACACAATACGAGAGTAATCAGGATGGGTGATGATACAAAATTGCCAGAATGTTACCAGTGCCGCTATTTTCAAAGTGTAATTAAGCATGCCATGTAGCATCGACAGGCCTCATGGTCCTGGAGTTCTTACACCAATTACATCAATCTATACCACCCAAATTCACATCAATAACTTGATTACGATACTATATGAAAGTTGAATTTTACAGACAAACATAAGCTTGTCCACAATACTAGGGGTCGAGGAACTGATTCATTCTCTAGTTCTTGTGGAAGCTAAATAAAAACAGCATTACCATTTGGAGAGTTACCAAAACAATGCTTTTGTGACACCAATTCATCAGAGGTCTGGGAGGGTTCTTTGACATAAGCATATGCTTCAGATGTTAATGATACATACACGGGGATGAGACCAGAGTGCTCGTTTGTTTGGTAGTCTTTTGGTTCTCTTCGTTACTTGTTCCTTCAAGTCCTTTTTAATTTTATTGGTATTTGATATTCCAGCTGTAAGTGGAACCCCTGAATGAAAACAAAACCTTGAAATCTGAGCTTACTGTCATTAAAAATACTGGATTCCCAATGTAAAAGATGTAAAAACAAAAACAAAGAAACAATCAGAATTCTAAATACCAGCCTGGTCGTATCAATTCAAAAGAAATTCGCATAATTTGAAGGTAACCATCTCTATAAGTTTCCGTTAATAGAGAAAACGACATATTTTGATACCGCGCTATATAACTTGTATTAAACTTAAAAGTTTTTTTTCTAATACTTTCAAGAAGTCATTTTAAAACAAAACAATATATCACACTTAAAAATACGGGGTCAAATATGCACCGACTAAAAATAAAATGACCCCATTTGAGCTAAAACAACTAATTTTAGGGTTAAATATGACCACAAAAAGAGTCATTTTGTCTCAAATGGGGTCATTTTATAGCCTTTGTATTTGGGTGACATTATTGTTTGAGATAGGGTATTTTCCATCCTCTCTGTATATACGTTATCAATGTTTCCTATATTACGTGTTGTCTTCGATATCCACTTCTTTAAGTTCTCATGCATCCCAGTCACTTTCTCTCTTCAGTTATAGCATTCGAACAAAAACAAAAATCAACAAAACAAAATGACCAAACAATTATTGACTTGGTTGAATTTCTATAAACGAAAACATTTTCTTCAAATGGTGACGTCTTGCATGCATGATTGCAGGTTAAACCCATACTAAAACCTTAGATGAATTACGGTTAGGTATTATAATCAGAAGAACCTAAACCAAAGCGCTCTTCAGTTCATTAAAAAGTTTGCCTATAATCGAATAGAAATAACTATGATTTTATAAGGACTAACTGCATGCATAGTGTACATTTTCACAGTGAGAGCCCAGGTTTCCTGCAATGCGCGTAATGATGTAAAAATGGAATATTTTACATTATAGACTAAATCCATTAGTTCATGTTGTCTGCCTTTTTGATTTAACAGACGGAAACGAGTTAAATTGGTTTAAAACTCAGATGCCACTTTATACGTGGCGCGCGTCGGAATCTCAATTATAGTGCAGTCTTGGACGCATTCTTAGAGAATCAACGCGTGGTGCCGCCTGTTTGTAAATTGAAGCTCATACGATGTACTCACCTATTTAAAATTCAACTGGATTGGCTAATTTGACCATTCAAATTTGTTCTCATATATTATTTTCCAACCAAAAAAATGTGTCTACAAGATTTTTTTTCAGGGAACAATTCCTTGCGCGATTGTACGGTGTTCACCTATTGCCCTACAGTGCTTCTGTATATAAACGTGTAAAATATAATGGACAAATTGCGAGCAATTATTAAATTCTTCCAAATGGACGATAAATGTTATTCTGTCCGCTTTCCACGTTCTCGCTTTCTATTCACTTACACAGATAACAGTCCAAAATGGTGACAGATTGAGAATGACTGGTATTGTATGGGGCGCATTATAAGCAGCTTCATTAAGTAAACATGACCAACTCCCACCAGCACGTTTTTCTTGTAATCGTTTTAATATTAGTTAAAAGATGCGAAGATTTTTTTTCTTTCTGTAAAGCTGGAGTCATGAATTTCTAAGAGGGCTTTAGCCACGTATTATACAAGTACCCCAAAGGGTATGAAGTGGCGCGAGGTTTGTGATTTAATAACACCCATCAGTCATAAAGCTATACAGTCCGCACTATAATATCGAGGGCTTCTTTCATTGGCCTACTTTCTACACATATGGACAAGTAGTCGTGTGCAGATGGTCATAGTGAAAAGAAAAGTACAGCTAAAACGAAATTTTGGCCAATTAACGAGAAATTCAACCCTAAAATTATAATCACTCTTGTTAAATTATGCCTTGTACGGAAAAATGGAGCAATGAATAACAAGAGCGTGCAATTACAAAAACAGCGCTTGACCAAAAAATTCAGTAGTTGAGCATGCTACCATTGGTTATAGATCCGTTGTCCCAGGCGGTTTCCCCCTGCTTGTATAGCTGGTTGCCACTCCGTGAAGAACTGGAGTCAACGCCTTGCTCTCTTCGCTTCTGTATTTCTCGGTGGTTGGGTATATGAAAAGGCCTTTCTGGATTCCTTTCAGGCTCAATACTAAGAAAAATATTTGAGCAGTAGTGTCTTTGTTGGCTATGGATGTATTAAACCAGATAATTGCAAGGGTTGAGTTCCCTCTGGCGATTGGAGCCCGGCGTATTAGTTAGCCTCTTTTCAGCCAAGGTGTCCATCATATCAAACCCTTTTCTTTCCGGATCTTTTCACGTCATAGATTGACGTATTTCTTTGATGGAAACATCGTGTTTTTAAAGATTTAGGGATAACAAACCGTGTTTGACATAAGGTTAACATTGTCCCCGGAGGCAAGGTACCTCGGGAAAGAGCAGTTGAGCATAGCAGATGGGTGGCTTTCATGGTCCCTTTTCACTATTCAGTTGAGAAATTAACCCTACGCTTCAGCGACACACCAACTTGGAGGGGAGAGAGAGGAAAAAAGTGCACAACAAAATACATCGAACTCAACACTTTTCAATTCTTTCTTTTCGTAAATGGTTTAGATGAAACGGTAAAAGTTGTGTGAAGATCGTATATCTGGCAACCATGTTGCTAGAAAACTGATCCGTTCAACTGATACGCTACAATGAATTGAATTGTTCTCATTCGTAAGCATGGCCACTTGGTTTGGGCTTAGCTGAATACAGACTCCTGCTAATTCCCCAAACGCATTTCATGTATTGGGTATTCAACACCCACAATATTGAATGGAAGCAATTCTGTGTGTATAATTTCTATCAAACATATATGCGGTCTATATAATGTATGACAGCTTGGTGAATTTTGTTTGGCAGGAAGAGCCAATTATGACAAAAATCTTCATATTTTTGTGATATGATTTTAGCCAACAAATTGGTTTCTCTTTTTTTTTATAGGCGGGATTGTTTCCTTTTTGTCTGCGCCGAATACAAATTATCAAAACTATTCTAATATTCTGGCACGAGTCAGTGTGGATTTGTCCCCTTTTTGTCAGCGACAAATTGAGCGTGAGCTTACTACACTGCTTATTTCTATATTGTGCGTCAAATTGGCGAAAAATTAAAGCCCAATTTTGACCTGTTGGCAGACAAGGGCAAAATAAGGCATATAAGTGGCCGTTCAAATCGTTACCGTTTTCAACAGCAACCGACACTTTTATGTTCTAGAATTCGTCCCTCGCCTCTGAGAGAGAAAAACAACTGAAGACGATTTTTTTTTATTTTTAATGTTTTAGTGCGTCGTCTGCAGCATTATCACCCGACTTAACTACGCAGAAAGTTAAGATCTTTAAGGCATCTGAATTCTTCTCTGTAAGAAATCGCAAGCTGCAATGCAAAAATCAGAATTGTCACATTTTTAGGGACACCTATTATTTGAAATCTCTCGTTGCACCCTTGCATAAGATATAATTTAGAATATTGTAACGTAGGAAGAGAAGACGTCTTTAATAATGTGCGCTATTGCTCTGACAACCCATTTCAAGAGTTTAAATATCTTTTCTACATACGTTGTACAAGCCTTTCCCATTCTAAAACTGTAAAAGGTAATATTAAAGTACGGTGCAAAATATGCTATAGTATGTAATATTTCTGCAATAAAAAAAAATCTCAGCTTTTCACAGAACTCCATAATTTAGTGAAAGTCATTAATTTCCATCAAATTACTCCCAGAGCGGCGATCTTGGCTATTATTGTCTATGCTGTACCAATTGAAAGAGGTTTCAAGAATATGCTTTGAACCTTATACACCCAAAATAAGTTGCAAAAACTTGCGAAGTATAACTTCACGCTTCTGTTCCAGGTCCCTCCACACATAAAAGAAAACAACACTCAAAGAACTCAAATAACATTCTGGCCATAGTTTTGTGAATCATAAATATACAAAATCTAAATTAATTTATTTTAAAATACCACCTAATAAAACTCAAAAATTCTAAGGAAAAAAGAAATACACATGCCATTTCCTGATCTCCTTCAGATTTTTATTTTGAAATATAATGCATGCCTTAAAGGCTCACGCCTTTCTTAGCGAATTCGGCATAACGCTTTTGCTCATTGTTTTCTAAACGATTAAGACTATGAATCTTACGAAACTGGCCTTCTCTTTGACCACTTTCTATTAAAAAATTGACTTCTTGTACCAAAAATACTAAATTAAGCTATTTTTAAAGATTTCCTTAAAGTGTGCTGAGGCGTTGTCCATTTAAATTTAAAAAAATATCGTCAATCGCGTTGAGTTAATTTTCGAAAGACAAAAAAAAAACATCTAAATGTTCGAGTTAAAAACCCTATTTTATGTTCCACTTTTCCAAAAATAGATCTAGAACAAACATACTATAAACCCTTTTTGATGCTTCGAAGAACCGTTTTAGTTGAACGGGGCCTTCTTGCTGTGAAGGAACTACGTGTGGTTCTAAACTGAACTGTAAGAGTGGTATAAGCTAATTTTAGAGGATGAAGAACCACAATGGTTCAAATGTTTTAAAGTGCAAACAATTTTGTAGCTAATATAATACGTTCTTACTCGGCGCTCAAATGTTTCAAGCGTAAATTCAAACACGATTTGTCCATACTCATTTTGCATCAGTTCCATTTTGCCATAGCCAAACATTAGTTTTGACTGATCCATATAAGGCTTTCCAGAAATCTGTTATTTGAGAGGGGGGTCCAAAAAGGAATTCGAACACCTTATGCCCCCGGAAATCAATCAACCAATTATGCAACCCATCAATGAAATCATTCATGCATCAATCAATCTTCGCCTTCTTCCCGTGCTTCCCTCTATTTTGGCACGGTTGCTTCTTCCCTCTTTTTCGTCCCTCCATTCTATATTTTCCCTCTCTTGCTCCATCCCTAAAGCTTCCCCTTTCTCTGTCTGCCCTTTCTCCACTTTCCCTTCTCTGAAATTTATTCTTAAATTAAAAAAAAATACACTATGGAATTAGATCGAACTATCAACAATTTTCTAGTGCTGTAGAGATATTAGCTCATGGCAAAACAAGGACGATAAAATCATGACGTGAAAATTCCCAAAAGGCGTTCTTGTCCGACCCCTCTTGATAACACAACAAGAGAGACAACTCGGCACCGATTATACTTTATAAATATCTTACAAGTGCATCTTAAGAAATTAATTGAGGATGAGAAAGGTAGGCAAAAGTGATGACAACATATGAGCACTTTTGTACCTTTAACATTTTTTCACTATAATTTTTAGCTTTGGTGTCTTTTTTGCATAAATGTCACGCTCTGAGAATTGGGCAACTTGAGCATCACTTTTGAGCGGTGTGGTATATTCACGTCGGAAACTGATCGACTAAAACCTGATCACTCACACTCCTCTGCGCATTTGGGGGCTCAGATAGACAGATTTCTCAAGGCGAGCTCCGTTGTGGAGTGCAATTTCTACGGGCTGGAACCTACTTCACTGGTCATTTTCGGATCCTCTTGATAGGTCTAAGCGATGATGTGCAAGCGCTAGGTCGGAAGTGTGACAGGAAGGCTGGTGAATTCTGATGAGGAATTATCTCGGAGGAGTTGCAAGGAGTATTGACAGTGCAGCCCTAGGATGTTGACGCGTCTGTACGCACATTGCAGTAAAGAGCGGCTACTTTCTCCGATGTGCCACGCGCGCGCGATACTTCAGTGCCTCCTCCGAGCAAAAGTACCCTTTTTCAATCAGATTAGCTAGGTTCATGATGGGGTAAATTCCCTGCTAAAACCTCACAAGAACACTACAACGCATTTATCCGGAAAGCCAAAGACCGCGGCCAGGAGTATTTTACGGAATGACGCGCCTCTTAGTGCACTTGAGTTGATCACTGTGGGGTTAGATTTCTGTGTCTGTCATTCGGGATAAATGTGCACGGTTAGCCTGTTATATTATATAGTAAGACGCTTAGCTGCCTAGGTACCTGCCTGCTAAGATCACTCTCATACAATCTAGGCGAGGTAAAAATATAAGTGGGCTAGAGTTCGTTCCCCAGTTCAGCTCGGCACTGTTACCAACACTACTGCACAGTTTATAAACTGTCACTCAGGTCGTTGCCATTTCAGTATTGTTCTCACTTCTTATATATTCAAGAAAAAAGGCACAAATACAACGGTCGAGACGGTATTTTTTTCCAGCTTCCGTTTGATCACAATACTTCCATGGGGTATTTGCCTTTTAGTGGCAAAGTAAGAAACAAGAGGCAACGATGTGGAAAATCTCTGCCAGCCCTTACGGTCAACCCTACCATGACAGCTCCCACTACCTGTTTACATCGCTCTAATTAAAACACAAAGTATTTCCCCTATACCCTTACACCAATATAGTTACAACTATATATAAGCCCCAGTCCAATGCCCCCGTATATATACCTCGCCACACAACATCCATCAAGCCATGCATATTATATACATACCCCAAAACCGAAATCATATTAATTTCTACAAGTATGCTGGACAAATTTCGATCGTATCTTCATGCAACATTTAACCAATTCGTTTTGTAACTCCTGCTTTTTGATGTTATCAACATGTTATTGCAAGGGTTGCTATGACTTGTGGCGGTGTAGGATCTGTCAGTTTTAGGCTTCAGCTCACTTAAGGCATATGTAATAAATTGAATGTTGATCAATCCTGATACGTGGGGTTTAGAACCCCTTACACCACTTCGGGCTATCCGCAACTAAACAGACGGTCGGATTCGTTAAATTAGCGAAAATCTCGCGACTTCTCCGCAAGGGTATCTGCCACTAGTATATTGATCGACAGCCCCAACGAGAGTTCAAAATACGCACAAGGAAACTTACCAAATAATAATGACAAACCTTTATAGCCAGACGTGCTCAAACAACACAGTGTCAAAGAACAGCGGAAAAAATCCTAGTGAATAAAAGTGCTATTGCCCTCAAATTCAATTTCCTACTATAGGAAACTTTCTATAAATTCTGTTTTTAGTCAATCACATTGGATAACTCAAGCTTTAATATGGTGTTTCACTTTAAACTATTCTGCATGGGTTAACCTTTAAAGTATTACATAATGTGTGTTATCAAGCTGCTTTACTTACGTCTGCACGACTTATTGCCATGGTTACAAAGAATTTTAATACAATGTAACTGACGAGCCCATGAAGATGAGTTGGTTTTAATTATGAGTGAGATATGATACATATGCCATACAAAATGTTCTAAGGTCTGATTTTCAAATGTTTAATCATCGCCACAGTCAAAGAGACAAGCTATCTTGTCCGAGGGGCACTTCATACAATTCTAATCGAAATTGACAAAGGTCAAATGGAAATCCAAAAGTCCACAACAATATCCAAAACGTGTTGAAGATATGTGCAGGTTGCAGATGCATATATAGTGGGGGAACTGAGTGCACATATCTCGCTAAGTGTGGCAAATTCTGGATAAAACTGTGAATTTTGGTAACACAAGTAGCTTTATCATTGATAAATCAAAAAATTGATGGAAGCACTTGCTAGACACATTTCATGGCTCCTAACTTGGAGTTCAAGGTTACACAGGGGTAAAAAGATCGAAATGTTCCGTTTGCTTTTGAAAGCACATCATGATGTTTGTCTGGTTGCAAGGATTACAAAAAGTATAGTTTATACTATCTATGGCTTATAGTTTTGGAATTATGGGGCAAAACTGTAAAATAGTGAAAAGGTCAATTTTGGTTTGTACAGGGGTCAAAAATTAAAAGTTGCTCCAATTTTTGTAAAGACGGGTGTCGAGTTAGGTTGGTTCACATTTCCTAGAATGAAATATAGGAATAGTTTTGACATCTTAAGTGTTTGATTTATTAACTCAAAATGGAAGAAATAAAGTCAACAGCTTTTGGCAGCTATTGGATCTAATGACCTGTGACCTATTTTGTTGGATAACGTGAAAACTAAGCATAACAGATAAGGCAAACTATTCCTTATTTCAATCCTTTAAGCTAGGGAAACAATCTGCACCACATATACCTGAAGTCAGATAAGACACTTTTAACTTTTGACCCATGTGCCACACCAAAATTGACTTTTTCACTATTTTTACAGTTTTTACCCCATAACTCCGAAACTATAAGCCATAGATAGACTATACCTTTTTATTTTGATTAGATAACTGTCTAGCGCCGCAGGCCAATAAATTTACTAATCTAATATTTTACTAATCTAATATTTTTTTATATATAACTCGCTAGCGTCGCAGACCGATAGCCCCTTAAAGAGGGCAGGCTTGAAGAAGGAGGGAAATTATGGGGTAAAAGTTTTAACAAGGTTGCGCCGCAGGCCTATAAAGAACGCTTAGCCAACTAGATTGCGCCGCAGGCCTATAAAGATCGCTTAGGCCAACTAGATTGCGCCGCAGGCCTATAAAGAACGCTTAGCCAACTAGATTGCGCCGCAGGCCTATAAAGAACGCTTAGCCAACTAGATTGCGCCGCAGGCATATAAATTTACTAATCTAATATTTTTATCTATATACCTCGCTAGCGTCGCAGACCGATAGCCCCTTAAAGAGGGCAGGCTTGAAGAAGGAGGGAAATTATGGGGTAAAAGTTTTAACAAGGTTGCGCCGCAGGCCTATAAAGAACGCTTAGCCAACTAGATTGCGCCGCAGGCCTATAAAGAACGCTAGCCAACTAGATTGCGCCGCAGGCCTATAAAGAACGCTAGCCAACTAGATTGCGCCGCAGGCCTATAAAGAACGCTTAGCCAACTAGATTGCGCCGCAGGCATATAAATTTACTAATCTAATATTTTACTTATATAACTCGCTAGCGTCGCAGACCGATAGCCCCTTAAAGAGGGCAGGCTTGAAGAATGAGGGAAATTATGGGGTAAAAGTGTTAACTAGCTTGAACCGCAGGCCTGTTGTAAAGTCGCTTAACTAATGTTTTAGTGACTAGCGGTTAGGAGGAAATTCCCCGTGATCTACTTGCCCCAGTGATTTAGGGTTAGGGCGAAAGTCGAGTGATCTACTCGCCCCAGTGACTTAGGGTTAGGGCGAAAGTCGAGTGATCTACTCGCCCCAGTGACTTAGGGTTAGGGCGAAAGCCGAGTGATCTACTTGCCCCAGTGACTTAGGGTTATAGAAGCCGAGTGATCTACGCCTCGCTTCAGTGACTTGGGGGTAAGTGTTATGTGTTATAGTTAGGTTAATTGAACTCTAACACAACGATCAAGCCCTAACCCTACGTCACTTTGGCAAGTAGATCACTCGGCTTTCGCCTAACCCAAGTCACTGGGGCGAGTAGATCACTCGACTTCCGCCCTAACCTAAACTTCACTGGGGCAAGTAGATCACTGCAATAAACTTGCAATATTCTATTACCTCTACTGCCCATTATTCAAAAGCGCGCTCTTGATTGGTTGTTTACACGAGCCCATACTGCAATAATGGTCGCGATTACGCTCTAATGCGCGATGCAAAGCGCACATCTTTTCGACGCGTGCCACCATCACTATAAGCGCGCACGCTAATATTTACGGGAGAAGACAAAAGCGGGCGCTCAAAAGACGTAAACAACTGTTAGTTTTTCGTAAGAATATGACCAGTTTTTTGGGCAAATGATTTTACTTTCTTAAGGTAATGAATAGAAATAAAGGGTGCGAGTGTCATGTTTATGTCGAATACTGTGTCCTAGGACAGTCTAAAAAATTTAAATAATGGGTCCGCTCGCCTCGCCCATTATTTTATGTTGTACTTGCATCGGACACTTATTTACATAAACCTGAAATCTTACCCTTTATTTCTAATTATATTGCAGTTTATAGTTGATAACGCAAATTCGGAATAAACTCACTACTAGATTATTTACATCCGTGTACAAACGAGTGACGTCCTCGGTTTGTAACGGAAAGTTCCTCGTTTAGATAGTCAAAGTCAGGTGGGTGTCCTCGGTTGGAGGTGCACACACACACACACGCAACACACACACACACACGCGCACACACACACACAAAATGCGTTTCATGCCACGTAATTTGCGAGAGGCGCCGTTTCTGCCAACAGATTGACATGTACATGTATGCCAAAAAGACACGGAGGTCCCACGCCAAAGGCACTTCACCCTCGATATCAGTATGCCAGTATGGGATTGTCCTATGTGAAACGTTCAAACTAGTGTGTGATTGAATATTTCTATGAGGTACAAACTAGCCAATCCTGAATTGAATGAATAATAGAAAAAATGGGGGGGTTAACTTTTAACTTATTTCGAAGGTGTGGGAAGAAAAAAATAAAACCCCTTTACAATTGCAATGAGTTTGAGAACGGTTTTCAAAAAAAAAAATGCTGTATTTTCACCGACTCAATAGGGGGATCCCTAAAAAGTCGTCAATATGTTATATTCAGCAGACATGGCGGTTAGGGTTTGTTATAGGTAGTTAAATATTACAACTTAAATAAAAAAAGTAAAAAATTCTTTAAAATTTGATAATTTGAAATTAAACCATTCACATGTTTTTTTTATCTGTGAATGTCCAATCCACATCTTACTAGATCTACTTAAGGGTTATAGGGACTACTGAAGAGGAAAGGAACATTTGCGTACTGCGTGTCCATTTTGCGTTGCCACCTTCGCATCGCAGTCAGCGCGTAGGAGATCTTTCTTAGGTGCGCAGTTATGGCATGCACAGTTCACCGCGGAGAAGGTTTGCGTTTTTTTAGTTGTAGTTTTGCCTCGTTTCATCGTAAAATTACCAACTTGTTAATCACATCCAGGGCATCCCGAATCGTGTTAAGAGATGTGGGGTGCGGGTGGGTGTCGGTAGGGTAAGGGTCACCGATTGCGACAAAACCGCCATGTACCGACATTAAAACGAAAAACGACACAAACATGTTAGAAGGGTGTGTCGGGGAGTTGTCTTTGTACGTGTTTAATAATGCATTGCCGAATTTTGCCAACGGATGTTGGCCTTATAGGCCTATGGACGAATTGGAGTGCCACAACCACCACATGACATGCGTTTCTTAAATTTGGTGTTTTTATGACAGATTCCCGAAAAAGTGTCAGAAAACAGCTAAAACGTTCTGTTGCCGTTTGCCTTATACAAGAGCCAATACTGACTACAATTTCCAAAAGGAGGACACACACTTGGACTCCCTATAGGCCTATGCCTTGACATTTACATTTCTAATGTAGTTGGTATAATATCGGTAAAGCACGTTTTTCGCCCTGGAGCCAGGAAGAGAAGGGAATCTTATCTTCGAAGTCAAAGAACCCGAATTTTAAAGAACGGTATGAAATGGTGTGGAGAAAGTTTTATCGGACAAATTAAATCCAATAAAAATCGATCCCTTTATCAATTATCCCTGCATGCCCCTGAATTACCTAATTTATATTTCCTTGTAGGCCTATATTTTTAAACAGATCGGATTTGCCTAATTTTTGAGCCCCACCCACTATGCCCCAGCCACCCACTATCCACTCCACAGTTTATTATTTGCTTCCTCCTGAAGCTGTCAACTCAAGAAGCCAATTCTCTTGCGAACCGCGTAATTGGCATGGGTTTGCGCTTATTTCTGTTCGTCAATACGCAAGGTAAAGGCTGCCTTTTTTGTGACTGCAAACAGGACGCCACTGGAAGGGAAATTTGCAATTTTTAGGCTATTTTCGTTCGTCGTTTTTTTTCCCCTCGAAAACTAATCGGTGACACCAGTTTATAGTGAGCGCCACGAAAAGATCTTATAAAGTGGTTTCTTAACATAAGTGAAAATCAAAATCGTTCGATTTGTTTTATATTTATGCCTTGGAAACGGCAACAATTTTCTCATGTTCCCATAGAGCTCTGTACAAATTTTTTGAAATAATACGTTTTTTGAACAGCCTATAGCTCAAAAACAATCGTGCCCCCCCATTTTTTAATTTCCAGCTTTGGCACCTATCTCACCTTAAAATAACCATATATCCAAATTAAGAAAAATCGCGTTCGATTATTTCACATTATCCTCTATAACCGCTTAAATAATCGAACGAAATCAAATTTAAAATTTCACACTGACTTTCAATGGTTATAACAAAAAATTACAATCTTTTTTGAAGGTCCGGCAATTGTTGTTCAGCCCGTAGGCCCGGATCGTACGGGACGATTCGATATTATTCTCTTAATGACGATATGTTATGAGCATGTTTGACATTTATTGTCACACTACCTATGATGTTCCTATTTTGAGCTAGCTATTTAACAATGATGACGATATTTTTATTCAAGACATTTTTCCCTTCGCAATTATCCTTTAGCTATCAAAATATTAAGGCATTTCAGTTCTTTACTATAGGGATGCGTCATTGTGTAAAATCTCAAATTATCGAATTAATATCTGAGGACTTCACCGCGATAGGTCATGAGCACCCCTTTATAAAACGCCACTAATTGTTGAAGTATTTTTGCAAAGAAATATTTACTTCCATAATTGCATTTTCGTGATTTTTTAAACTTTCATTGTTTTAGTTGTTGTCTTGAACAAAAAAATCGAAAGCAATCTGCCCTTATTCTTATGCATTGTTGAGAAAGAGATAGTTGAAGAGAGGGCATTCATTGTGCAAAAATACAATGAGTAGAAGGCTGTTTTACGCATGTTGTTTATTGAAGGTAAATTATCCATGGTAAATTATGATTCTCGAAATCATCATTCTGAAGATAAGATTTGATTCGCCATGAACACCACAGACAAAACTAACCATAATTATGTGTGGTTCTTTCATTCTTTCTTCATTTAGTCAGAAATGTGTGTTCATTTGTAAGGGTCGTTTGTACGAGATGTCCATTACGGACAGTCTATATCTCTCCCTCCCTCTTGGCTCTTCTCTCTCTCTCGCCTGTTCTCCTTCTCTCTCCCTTTGTCCCCACTCGCGTCCTCATTCTGTCCTCTCCATTATTTTCCAGTCTCCTCGCTACTCTCTCCCATCCCTCTCCATCTCTCCGATCTCCGTGCCCTCTCCTTTCATGGTGTTGAAACATTTTCAACAGTGCGACATATAATTCTTAACAAACAAGCTGATTTTAATATAGAAGAGACTCGTGTTTACTGTAACCTCTCTTCCTCTCTTCGCTCTCCTTTTCTCTCGCTCCTCTCTCTCTTCTCTCTGTCTCCTCTCTCCTCTTCTTCCCTTTTTCCTCCTTTTTATTTTTTTTCTCTCCTCTCTCCTCTCTCTGCCTCTCTCTCTCCCTTTTCCTTCCTCGCACCTCCCGTCCCCCCGCTCCCCTTTCTCTCCCTCCCTCTCGCTGCTCGTCCTCCCCTACACCATCCCCACTCTTCTCTCTCTCCGTCCCCGCTCTCCGCCCCTCTCGTTCTCCATGGGTTGTGCACAGATGTGATAAAATTTTAAGCAGCGATTATATAAAGAGCAGAAGACAAATATTATATAGATGCTCGGAGAAAATGGGCGAGCACCAGATTTAACTAAAGACGAAATACACGGTCTCGAACCCGACCTTCTGGCTATCTAGGCGTGAGATTTTACCACTAGACCAAGGGGACTATGTTTTACGTAGATAACCCAGTGAAACGAGCGCTGATGTATTTACTTTACTAATAAAGTTCACGGGTTGTATCGCGTACATTGAATTGGTGCCCACCTCTTCTCAATATATAATATAATTACGGCCGTCTTGAAACTCTGAAATAAAGACTAAATTACATTAGCGCTCGTTCACTGGGTATCCACGTGAACACATGCCCTGTGGTCTACTGGTAGATCTCCGCCTATATAGCAAGAAGGACCGGGTTCGAGACCCGTGTATTTTCTCGCTTTAATATTCCGTGGCTCGCCAGTTTTCTCCCCCCCTCGATTATAATATTTGTCTAAATTTACTTTCTTTTTAGGGATTAGTAAGCATTTACTTGATCCTCGCGTGCACTTAATGTTGCATTTCGCATCGTCATAGATCTGCTAGAATCATGCATATCTCTTTCTAATATAGCATATATTGAATTTTAGAAAATGGACACCACAAGCAATACATTACAACATTTTGAACACAAGAGTTTTCATACGTTCGTTTATATAGGCTCTCCTCTCCCCTACAACCGAGTGAAATTTTGAACACAGGTTTAACAATATAGGTTACACAGTTATCCCTTCACCCTCGTGATATTATAGGGTCTCGATAAACAAATTGTATATTGACATTGTAACAAACGTAGCTCATATGCTTGACGTATTCCACGTCCTTATTCCACGGTAAACTGAGCTGCAAGACATTTGCCCTAGATATAGCCATGAAGTTTACAGAAGACTCTGGTTTTTTTGGATCAGGCTTGCTGCTTCCCGCTTTCCCAGCTTATATCATCTGAACCATTATAACTGCGAAGTGTCGGATAAACGGGATTAACGAAAAGATCCGCTCATTCTTGAACGCACTGACCTTCCGACTTACCAAGCGGCCATCCCCTTGTAAATCCACTGACCACCAACTTTTCCCCACCAAAATTTACGGAAATAAGAGCCTTCTTTTTTGGTATATGTTTAAAAATCCTTGAGTTTTAACACAAACATCGCTTAGTCCTCGTCCCAATTTTGGGGGGGGGGGGGGGGGGGGGAGCTGATTATTATTCACAATCACCATTTGTTTAATCGAATACAGCGGGGTCTGTCGGTCAAAGCGTAATGGACGAAAACATTAAATGACGGTGTTGTTTTCTTAAAAAGCCGCTCGGTTGGTAGATTATCGAAACCTATAACAAACAGCGACTTGAATCGCGACGGATTGATTAAAAGAGCGCACTGACATCCATTGCCATCAAAAGAAGTTTCCCTACAATCCATCGCGTTTTTCCCCCTGAGGAATCGGAGGGACCAAAAAACCAAAATTTCGATGATTTCCGGAATGAAGATAAGTTGTTACTGTAGGCCTGGTCTTGCGCAATATTTAGACAATCGTAGCTCTGCTCCGCACTCTAAATTACGTAACTCTTCTGCTTGGACCGTCCGTTAGACAACGCCTATTCGGGAATATTTACGTTATTCTATTACCCTCTGCTGCCCTAATTGGAAATCGGCCATTCTGATTGCTCAGTTTGACTACCCCATTATTCCTGCAAGTAATGGTCCAACCAACCTATTCTTATTAAAATCAAGATGTTTTATAGAGCAATAAGAACGATAGAAATAAGCGGTGTTTTGCAGTACCATCTATGGCTCATAATGTAGCCTCGGCCGGAAGAAAACCCTTTAAATAAAAATACTGGGAAATCGTCTACGTCCTGCACTTCGCCCATTTTTAGTTTTCGACCTCAGGGACACATTTACTGCGCCAGTAAACGATAATGAATCAACCCTTTATTTCTTAAAATTTATATGCTGATAACTTTAGGGTTAAGTAGAGAAACACTGATGCGTTTTTTAGAGTATTTTATAACCTCTTGGGGAGATTTAATCCATTAAACACTTTTCAATTTAAAAATTTATAAAGTGATATAAAAGTGGTTTAGAAAAGTGTTAGTTGTTAAACACAGCATGGAGTCAGAACTAAAAAACTTAGAACAATATCCTATTCTAAGGTCACTATTGCTTGTTCTCATATGGGTTTCTGTAGGAATCTTACATTGTTTGAATATTTAACCAGTCCTGTTAAATGTGTATCTGTTTATCAAGTAGAAAATTTTAATATAAAAATTATTCAATGGGGAACTTTTTGGCCAATCACGAGACCGGCCTCTATAAACATCATAACATTTTATCATTGGTTTGACGCAGTTGTTTCTGTATACAGGCACTCTGACCCATTGCCTTGGTGTGAGAAAATTGAACACAAGTAATACAGCAACATGCCGGACGGCCGTAAACCCCAAAGCGTCTCGCAAATTTCATATTTTTGAGTCCACGAGACTAGGGAGCATTTTGTACGCAATATCCCTTTATATTTCAATCATTATTTCTACTTTTGGCTTCATTCTTTTAAGCAGAGAGAATCGTAGACGAGCGACAAATCCGTGCCTGACATATTAACTACGAATCGAAAAACCATCATGCCTGGGAGTGCCTTAATCCCGCCATCTCAAGTCAGTCACTTGCCCCTAGCCCTTTCTCGTGTGAACTTCGACGGAGACGCCCGAGATGCTATAACTTCTTTACATTTTTGCGTTCAATCTAAACGTGTTGCTTTGTTCATATTTCAAGCCTAATTTGGATGATATTTTTACCTGCTATGGAGTGCCTACTAATTAAATTAACAGCCTATTAAGCCGGATGACAAAATCCGCTAGGGTGTTTTCCTGTGTTGTATAAAATAAGTCAGCGATTGTTTTTACCCTCAAAAATTTAAACAAAATAACGGTCGACAAATTTCGCCCCGCCCATCAATAGCACTAGAGGAATACCACGAGCCAGTCCATTTAACACGATACATTATGTGGAAGAAAGACGTTTCTTGAGCTCTATTAACGTCCTGCGGGAAACGTCAATTGCTTAGCTAACTGCAAAACTGCACGTGAATGTTTTCAATACAAATTGGCAAATCTTGTCATAAAGCTGTTTATAATACACTCACTCCCCGCCATTTAATAATTTTCTGTAAACGACAACCAGGGTTCAAAAGGTTAACCTATGTTAATATACCATACATGTCACAATGTCCCTCTCGGGGAGTGAAAGTCAATGATCGTGAATCTCAAACTATTTTAACGTCCAAATCCGTCACCTTCAGATTCCATTCAATCACCCCCAAAGACCTTTGATTTGAATACTCTGTAAAAGTATCATGAACTTGCTTTGCGGGGAAAATATTGTGCTGGAAATGGTAATACGCCTTGACAGTAGGATGGCCTCATGGGAATTGATCACTCATGACACATGCCCTGGAACAGATGATTAAACTGCCACAAAATTCGGCCCTGATTTAAGGGATCAACCATCATTCAAGTTTAATTACAAAGAAATGAAGTAAAACAATCAGCCTACAAATTTGAAATGACGTGGGTGGTTCCTCAAGATATTCGAGTGCAATAAGTAATACGTAAGACTCGTTTAAGATTTATTTTTCATATTGGAAAGAGTGAAACCGAGTGAAATCTCAGACTCTGTAGGATGCAATATGTTTAGCCTCTAATCGAAAGGTTCTTCTGCAATATCATCCACATTAGTGAAATTTTCCTCTGAAATTTCACTCTTAAATAGTCGGCATTAAATTCTAACATTCAAATTAATTTCTTAAATAGTCAAATTAGATTAAAGTTCACTATTTAATGTTCTCTAACAAGTGGCGGACCAACAAATAACATCTCGAAATTAACTTTCCAGTACCGAGACTGTCCTTTTAAATACAATGTTAGTTTGGAATGGTTTTCTGATAGGACCTTCTCGACGTACCGTCATTTCTCCGTGGCTAACATGTCTACGAGAAGCACGTTGTTGTTAAAGTACGGTTTTTCATTATGGTCATCATTAAGACACAGTGCACCACACCAAACTACTCGCCCACTACTTCCCGGGCGCCCTGCGATGCGCTGTGTTTGTTGCCTTCTCCCTGCAACGTAAGGCATGTCCAACCACTTTACGACGTCGTTAACATTGAAAAAGTTTTTATTTAATTTTAAGAACGCTCGTACTCAGATTTAGACAAATATTGTAAGGTATTGAACGGGGGCTCGGGCAATAAGTGGCGTGGCCCATGTTTCTGTCGTAATCGGACACAACGCGTCTAATATCTAATCCAGGGAAAAGCGAAGTGTGGTGTTAATCTCAGCCGATACGTGTATATTAAGGGAGAAATCGCGCAGTATGGCGTGTCTTAATTTTAGTTGATATCGATTTACTTCTTTCAGAGCTAACAGGGGGCCAAGTTTTTTTCAATGTTGTTTTAGACTCAAGGTTTGAGTTTTGAACTTCTGGGGGATACGAAATACGCG
This sequence comes from Ophioderma brevispina, assembly GCA_023653785.1. NCBI lineage: Eukaryota > Metazoa > Echinodermata > Ophiuroidea > Amphilepidida > Ophiodermatidae > Ophioderma > Ophioderma brevispina. The sequence goes on from JAMKCH010000115.1 coordinate 269,322, forward strand.
ACGACAAAATTCTTTGGCATGGCGGATAGCCATTCCCTGATCCAACGATAATTTAAGTTTCCCTGTCCTATTTTATCCAACCATTCGTGACTTGAAGGAAACAATATCAGATGGCAAAACGGTATATCGTAAATGGGCTTTTGTTATGTAAAGGAACCAAAAGGAGATGCTCCCTCTTGGATATGTATGTACCACAATGCTAAAACCAAATTATGGCGAAACGAGGTTATGGTAGGAATTGATTACTTTACACATTACTCCCTTATTGGGCAATACGGTACCAATGGTGCAGTGGCATAAAGCAGAAAGGAATAACCTGATATTGAATTAACCATGGAATTTAACCATGGCCATCCCACTATACTGACAGAATCATCTGAGGACTCTGAATTATTCAAGTCATCGATCACCAAAAGCATTACCCCCACGTTTTTTTTTTAAAAAATTAGCAGTAGATGACATGTACGCTTTTTCATCCCTTAAAGGTGCAATTTGTATCCCACAACCTCGCCCCCCCCCCCCCGACATGCCGACAAAAGTTGACATTTTTGTCATCTGAACCGTTAGCCTTCAGTTATCCAAGCATGTACCTAATCTTAACGTGCAATTTTGGGGTTGTGTTTGTAAGAAATTCGCAACTTGGTATTTTCTCTCCTAACGAACAAAGATTACAGCACAGTGGCCTATGGACCGTGGGAAACAACCAATTGCTCATAAGACAAAACAGCAAATGGAATCTACTCTCTCAAAGTTTGAAATAGCTTTTCTCAAAGAATAATCTACTGAACAATAAATAAAACAGTATGTGCTGGAATCACGAATGTAGCTTTAACACCAAGGACCCCACTCAAATATAAGGATCACGTGGCAACTACGGCGAATCCTCCCCTCAAATTTTAAGAAGACGACGAGACTTTTCACTGAACCATACTACCTTTGGTATTGAATTCCCGAACCGCTTGGTCTTCCCGTGCCGTTAACCATCACCCCATTGAGCAAAACTATTCTAAACAACTCTGGATTTTTAAGTACCAGACGTAAACATTTATTTACCTGATAACTTAAAGCAGAGTTGGTTTAAAAATATTTTTTGCAGTGTATCATGATTTAAAGCGTTCACTGGGTGGGGTCAGTCGTACGAAATTGAGGGAACAATGCTCATAGTGATTTTGGTAAGCTGTTTACTCCTAAGAATAAGAAAATATGTTGATAAGCTTTTACAAAGCAGTAGTTTTTCCTAGGTGTTATCACCATCCTTTTCAAAAATGGCTGCCACTTTTCAAATTGCCAGCGAAATTGGCGAAATAAAAAAATGTTAAAGCAATAGGGATGGTTATTTAAGAACTACGGGTTCCAGTTCATTTATGGGCAAATAATGTGTCCGAGGTCAGAAACTAAATAATGGGCGAGGCGCAGCCGAGACCATTATTTGAAAGTGTTTTCTGGCCGAGGATACATATGAGCCCCATACATGACACTGCAAACCCTTTATTTCTATTCTTATTATCTAAAACAAAGATTCATTTAATAAGAAATACATTGGTGTGCCCTTGGGCAGAATAATGGGCAGTAAACTGGTCGGTCAGTATGCTGCATTTTCAATAATGTGCCGGAGAGGTAAGAGACTTTTTGTTATATGTGATCACATTTGAGAGAACAAAACCATTTGTTCTATTCTAGAGCCAAAATGACACCAAAAGAGCCAAAAAATGCCACCAAGTAAAATAGCTACATAGTGGAATCTAACAAGTAGAATACTTTCACAGGTGGTAAATCCAAGTGGAAGGAAATCATCCCAAGGCAAGGATCTCTTTTGGTTCTATAATTGTGATGACGCAAGTGACACAATCTTCAGATGGAAAATGTCCCCTTTTCATCCTCTTGCCTAAGTGTAATTGAGAAGACCAACAAGGCTGGCTTAGCCACAAGCTTGTTAGAAGAATGTATCAGAATCATTAGTAGATGAAAATGCCAGAAAATTCGGCTACAGTAGTGAACGGAATTGAATCTCATGACAAGCTACATGGAGAACCAGTTGGGGAAGTGCCACCTACTGTTTCTAGCTTGGCACTAAATGAAGGGAGGCGGAGTAGTAGAATAAGATGCTGTTGCACGACATAACCAAAAATATAATAGCAATAAAAATTCATTACGACATGAAAGAGGGTCCACTTGGGTCATTACTACTTTACTACTTCTGCTGCTGCTGCCTACTGCTAACTGCACTGCTAATACTAACACTACTAACTCTACTACTAACTACTACTACGACATACTACTACTACTACTACTACTACTGCTACTGCTACTACTACGGCTACTACTACCTGCTACTACTGCTACCCGCTTCGGGACGTCATTCACCGTACCATTATGAGGTTTACAATTATTAACGCTGTCACTAGAAGCATCAAACATCAGTTCGAGTACTCAAGCTGAGACAGAGGAGTTTCCCTTACAAGAATTAGTAAAAAAAACTTGACTAATTTCCTTCAGAGTAAAGGAATGGAGAACACCAATACGTAAAGTCTTTTTTGAAAAAACAGTTGATGACACATGCTACAAAGAAAACCTCACAGGGCAGTGAGGTGCTCCTGGGAGGTGAATATTCGACATTGAATGCCATCAGGAAAAAACAAAGGAATGTCCCTTTTCTATACTGCACAATTCTGCTTTAGAAATCGCTAGCCAACTTAGTGATTTTGTTCATCAGAGAGCAAGGGGTGTTTTCATTCCGGTTTTTCAATTATGTAGTTGCATTCCATACTACAATCATCGAAAAAATTTCTTCGAACGCTGCATTTACCGAGTCCCAATCCGTGCTTGAATTGTGAATGACCTACGAATGCGATTGCTTTGGATTTGTAATGATTCAAAATGGAATGCAGAACTCAGGCGCCCTGCCCCCCCCTTCCCCCATCCCCCCGAATCAATGTTGAAACAATTTGGCGAACTGAACAAGACATTGACGTTTCCAACATTGAATGGGGTTGCGGAGAGCATTTTAACAGACATAACAGAAAAGGGTGCAACATTTTTTTTTTCGAGGATTGAGATCAGAGGCTCCATTATTTCAGAGTGTGGCCAACACGGTGAGAAGGCGTATATTTTAGGAAAAGTTGCCTGGAACGCTGGGGATCAACATTTTGCAAGAACTCTATTTGGAATACAATGCCGACAACCACAAATTCCGACACCCATGTTCAGTAATGCTTGTTTACCGGTCATTATTCTTCAGTTTGGACTCATACCTAGACGAAAATTGTTTATGATTGAGTATCCATACATATTGCTCGACTGAGAAAATATCATGGACGATTAATGGATACTGGGATTCTTCTCGCGTCCCACATTTTGAGGATTATATGATGCATAGATGTTGAGGGCCGTTCCATGTGTCCTTGACAAAATTATTTTTTACTTTCATGACCAGACATGTGGTAGGTTTAGCTTCCATTGTTCTAGTTGACTTCATATGGTTACTACAAGGCTTGAGTAGTTCCTGCTCATCCCAGCAACACTTCAATGCTTTTAATTGTCAGGTCGTCCTATCTCCTTACGAGACCTTTGTTAATACTTCTTGTTCTACAACCGTTTTAATACTGGTCCTGATTTGAAGTTCATTGCTGAATTTGGTACTCTCACAAACAGCTCATCATTGCACTGACAACTAGGCGCCACAGATAATGAGTCCGCCCCATGAGTGTCCCTAGCTCCATGACAACATACACGGAATAACAAAAAAAACAGTGACCTTGTAGACGATGCTGCTGGACATTGGGCGATGAAATATGTGATGCATTCATGTTACACAACAGTTAACCATGAGGGTCACGGCCCAAACAGCGTTATGTTTCTTGTACACGGAAGGCACTGGGAAGCGCTGTGACCGTCAATACTGTGAGGGAAAATGTCCTGATTTGAGTCGAACATACAACCTAAATCATTATCAAATAATGTATTCAATGGTGCGGAATGTCCACCTACATAATCTACAGCGTAGTCCTAATCATTACGTGAAGAGGGTGTTTGGGTTTTTAAAACAACGATTTAAAGGCGATGGAATTTTAGTTTTTGAACAAAGCGTGGTCCCTCTAAGTTATAGAACATCCCAACAATTTTTAAGCATCCCAAATCATTAATTGAATTGTGTGCTGCACCCTAACAAAAAATCTGCTTTTAAAAAGAAGTCGAAGCCCTTCGAATTGGTCCACGATTGTTTTTACACTCAATTAAATAACGGTCGCCAAATCGCCCCGCCAACAATAGCACTAGAGGATACAACGAGCCAGTCCATTTAACACTATCATTATGTGGAAGAAAGACGTTTTCTTGGCTCTTTAACGTCCTGCGGGCAACGTCATTGCTTTATCAACCGGCACGTTATGTTTTTCAAGACAAAATGCAAATCTTGTATAAGGCTGTTTATAATACTCCCGCCATTTTAATTTCTTTCTGTAAACACAAACAGGGTTTCAAAGTGTTAACCTATGTTCACTAATACATTCCCTTGTTATGTCACAAATTTTTCCTCATAGAGTGAAACGTCCGATCGTAGATCGTGGATCTCAAACTATTTAAGTCCAAATCTCACCTTCGAGATTCAGTTTTCAATCACCCCGCAGCCCTTGATATCTGACCACTCTTTAAAAGTATAACATGACGTGTCGTGAAAATATTGTGCTGGGAATGTAATCGACATGACATTGGACTAAATTAGGGAATGCCTCATAATTGATCACTCCTGATCGGTGAATTGAACAGTTAAGTTCAATAGATGAAATATATCGATTGCAATTTAGAAATTACTTGTGATGTTCCTCAAGATGATGCGAATGAAGATAGGGTACACATACGGGGACCTTCGTTTAGATTTATTTTTCAATATTGGTGACACATAACTTTCTAAATGTAATGAGTGAAAAAAATACTCTTTAGGAAGCACTAATAGTATTCACGCTAAACCAAAGGTCTGTATTCCAAAAAGTGTTTAACAACTTTTTAGGTAACGAACGTTTATCTCTAAATAGAGAGTAGATAGGGGATATTTTTGTGAACTCGTGTCAAAGCATCACCTTTTCTATTCAGATCAAAAATATCAACGTTTGTACTAACAGATCTATATTACTTGAGAAAATGACCATCATTCATAAATTTAAATGAATTCTTAATTATATTCCCCCTCCCAAATTCAGATCAAACATTGTTTAGTAAACGATTGTTAATAAATCTTTTTGGAATACGGGCCATGCATGCAAAGTGTCGGCAATAATCATTCCATTGGTAAATTTCAACTCTGGAATTTATCTATTAAATATGCCTGAATTAATTCTTTTAACAGTCAACTTAATTCTTAATATCAAATTAGACCATAGTCATTGTTCACTTTTACTCTAAAATAAGCGGCAAATTCATTTTTTTTAGTGACCTGTACTCTGTAGTAGTGGAAATTATCCTCTTTTGGCATTTAGGCAGTCCCCTGCAAACATGTGCCTTGACAGTACGGCATGGAAGTAATGGCATAACCCCCCCCCCCTCCCATTAAGCCATCTAGGTCATGTTTCGAACAAATGAAATCGCTAAACAATCTAATATGTTCCTAAAACCGCTTCTAACAAGTGGCAGACAGACAAAATAACATCTCTAATTAACGTTACCAGTACCACGGAGACTGTCCCATTAAATATGTTAGTTTGGAATGGTTTTCTGATAGTCTTCTTTCGACGTACCTCATTTCCCCGTGTCTTAGATCGTGTGTACGGAGAGGCACGTTTGTTTGTTACTGTTGTTTTTATATTTTGGTCATCGAATTAGACACACTTACATCCACCACCACCCACCACCACCCACCACCAAACAATCTCCCCGCCTGTGATGTGTGTGTACCTTCTCTCCTGCAACGTAAGGCATTTCCCAACCCACTTACGATGTCTTTAACATGGAAAAAAGTTTATTTATTTAAGAAACCTCTACTCTCGGCTTTAGACAACTATTTTAAGGTTATTGACGGGGCCATCGGCAATAAGGTGGCGTCCCATGTTTATTCGTAAATCGGACACACGGTCTATCTATCAGGAAAAGCGAAGTGGGGGTGTTAATCTTCGGCCGATACGTGTAAATATCAGGGAGAATCGCCAGGTATGGCGGGTCCTTATTTATTTGATATCGATTTTACTTCTTTTCAGAGATACATGGCATTTTTCAATGTTGTTTGAGACTCAAGGTTTGAGTTTGAACTTCTGGGGGATACGAAATACGCGACGACAATACGTTTGGCAGGGCGGATATGCCGTCTATGATCAACGATGAATTTATTCCTGTCCTATTTTATCCAACCATTCGTAAGGAAACATATATTTGGCAACGAGTATATCGTAATGGCTTTTGGTATGTAAAGGGCCAAAGAATGGTGTTTCCTTTTGGCTATTTATGTACAATGCCTAAAACCAAATGATGGCGAAAGGGTGTATGGTAGCATTGATTTCTTTACACATGACATCTTACTCACTCTTACTACTCCCTTCTTGGGCGATTACAGCCCAATGGTGCAGTGGTATAAAGCAGAAACAAAAATAACTTTTATTGAATTAACCATGCTTATGGGCATCCACTATATGACTAGAATCATTCTGATGAACTTTGTACAATATCCATCCATCCATAAAAGCATTACCCACTTATTCTATTACTTTTTAAATTAGCAGTAGATGACATGTAACTCTTTTCATCCCTTAAAGGGGCATTTCGTGATCCACAACCTCGCCCCCCCCCCGACTTACCTAAAAAAAGTTGACATTTTTATATCATCTGAACCGTTAGCCTTAGTAATCCATGCGTGTACCTAATCTTAACGTGCAAATTCGGTTGTGTCTGTAAGAAATTCGCAACTTGGTATTTTCTCTCCGTAAACGGACAGAAATTACAGCACAGTGTCCTATGCTCATAAAACAAAACCGCAAGATCGGAATCTACTCAAATTTTGTGAATAAGCTTTTCTCAAAGAATATCTAGTGAACAACAAATAAAACAGTAGGTGCTGGAATCACAAAATGCACCAAAAGGACCCACCGTCAAATTTTAAGAAAGACGACGAGACTTCAATTGAACCAATAAGACCTTTGGGAATTCCCGAACCGCTTGGTCTCCCAGCCGTTAACCATCCCCATTGAGCAAAAATATTCTAAACAACACTGGATTTTTAAGTACCAGACTTAAACATTTATTTACCTGGTACTTAAAGCAAAGTTGTTAAAATATTTTTGCAGTGGATCACGATTTAAGCGTTCAGCTGGGTGGGGGTCAGTCGTTACGAAATTGAGGGAATAATGCTCATAGTGATTTTGGTAAGCTGCTTATTCCTAGAATAAGAAAATATGTGATAGCATTTCAAAAGCAGTAGTTTTTCCAGGTGTTATCACCTCAATTTCAAAATTGCCGCCAACCTTTTTAAAATGGCCGCGAAATTGGCGAAATAAAAATGTTAAAGCAATAGGGATGGTTATTTTGTTATAATGTGATCACCTTTGAGAGAACAAAACCATTTTTCTATTCTATTTGACAACCAAAAAAGCCAACAAAATGGCCGGCAAGTAGATATAAGCTACAGCTAATAGTGGAATCTAACAAGTAGAATACTTTCACAGGTGGTAAATCCAAGTGGAATGAAATCTTCTCAAAGGCAACAGATCTCTTTTTGGTTGTATAATTGTGATGGTGCAAGGACACAATCTGCAGATGGAAAATGTCCTTTTTCATCCTCTTGGCCTGAAGTGTAATTGAGAAAGACCAGCAAGAATAACCTAGCCACAAGCGTATAGAAGAATGCATCAGAATCATTAGTATGAAATGCCAGAAAATTCTGCTACAGCAGTAACGGAGTGAATCTCATGACAAGGGTAAAAGGAGACCAGTTCGGGGAAGTTGCCACTACTGTTCTACCTATGGCACTAAATGAAGGGAGGCGTAGTAGCAGAATAGATGCTGTGTTTAACATACCAACAAAAATCCATTAATAGCAATAAAAAGTCATTACGACATGAAGAGAGGGGTACCACTTGGAAAATAATAATAATAACAATAATATTAATACCTGGCATTTGGGGACGCCATTCACCGTACTATCATGGCACTAACAATTATTATTACGCTGTCACTCGGAAATCATCAGAACCACCCGTTCTGGTCACGGTCTAAACCTTAAGGTTCCTAGGACTCACAAATGTGCTGGAGACAAAGCCTTTTCTGTGGCTGCCCCCAAACTGTGGAACACACTTCCTATCTGCATTCGTAGTGCACCAAGTGTTGATAGCTTTAAGTCACTCTTGAAAACTCATTTATTTGCTTAAGTTGTTCATTTTGCATTTGTATTCCTTTTGCTTTTTTTTTTTTTTTTTTTTTTTGAATCTCATGACAAGGGTAAAAGGAGACCAGTTCGGGGAAGTTGCCACTACTGTTCTACCTATGGCACTAAATGAAGGGAGGCGTAGTAGCAGAATAGATGCTGTGTTTAACATACCAACAAAAATCCATTAATAGCAATAAAAAGTCATTACGACATGAAGAGAGGGGTACCACTGAAACATAATAATAATTAATAACAATAATAATAATACCTGGCATTTGGGGACGCCATTCACCGTACTATCATGGCACTAACAATTATTATTACGCTGTCACTCGGAAATCATCAGAATCATTTCGAGTACTCAGATAGTGAGACAGGGAAGAGTTTCCTTTCAAGAATCAGTAACAAAACTTGACTAATTCCCTTCAGAGTAAAGGAATGGAGAACACCCAATACACCCTATACACAAGATTCGCACCATATGTTCAGTAATGCTGTTGACATGCCATTGTCTTCAGTTTGGACTCAATACTAGATCGAATTTGTTTATTAATTGAGATCCATGAAATAGAGAAATATCATGGATGATTAATAGATAAATGGTATTTCGCTCCCACATGTTGAGGATCATTTTTTTATGATGCATAGGTTGTTGATGTCTTTCCATTTGTCTTGACAATTTTTGACTTATTCATGGCCAGGAATTTGATAGGTTTAGTTTCCATTGTTCTAGTCCACTTCAGGATGGTTACTACAAGGCTGAGCAGTTCTTCTCATCCAGCAACACTTCATGCTATTATTGTCAGGTCTTCTCTGAGGCTTACAGAGACTATGTTAATTTCTTTGTTCTACAACTGTCAACACTGGTCTTATTTGAGGTCCATTGCTGAATTTTTACTCTCACAAACAGCTCATCATAGTATTGCACTGACAACTAAGCACCGCCATTATGTCGGGTTTACAGGACAGGCCATTGTCCTACCGTCCTACGACAACCAGGCATTACCTGATCGGAGTTGACCGTATAACGAGGTCTTTTGCCTTGGTTAATCTGTCCTGCGTTATTCAGATGCAACCATTTTTGTTCACGTCATATATACCGAGATTTGAACCTCAGACACCAAAGACAAAGACCTTAACCAGTGTACCATGCTCCTCCACAAAGATCTTGAGATCTTGCTATATTATTCGTAGTCTGTCTTATTAAAGAGACTTATGTGCTTTCTCATCTCTTGGTTTGGATGGCAGTTTGACACCCTACTCTTCTAACTGTTGTTTTCTTAAATAATTTAGTCCAAAGCTTATGCCCTTGAATCGCCAGCTTTAGGTAGATTTCACCTTGCCATGGACATAGACATCATTGATGTTAATCTGGTCCTTCTGATGATAAAGGACGTTAGGTTGGCTCATTGGTGATGTATCTGTTCTACTCTTGATTGGTCCGAATTATTAATTGGGTTTTTATTCTTTTCACAGCTAGGTAGCAGTCATCTTTAAATTCTAAATGTGACACGATCTGTCCCATCAAGGCCAAAGCTGGCAATGTTATGACTGCGGTATTATGTAAGAATATCAATTAGCGTCCAGTTTAAAAGTTTTTCATACCTTTGGTCCAAACTCCATATTCGTAGCTTATTTGTTTATGATTGTTGTGATGTCCACTTCCTTATTATTTCATTGATTTTTAGTACATAACTGCCTGTATCTCAATTTCATATTTGCTGCCTTTCGGCTCCATGGAGCAGATCGTGTTGCTTTAAGTTTTTACACGAATACGTGAGAGCAAATCATTGAAAGTAGCCCTATAGCAATAGACATACAAATAATGTTATTTCGCAAAGAATTTGTATTTTAAATTTAGTGGCATTTTAGTACATACAGCAATGAAATTATTCAAATGGCAGTCATTTTGTGGTTTTTTGACACCATCATAAAGGCCGCCATCTTAGATTGAGGTCTTTACTGTTTCGAGAAAGTTCATAGGTCTTTCACCCTCTCAAAGGACTAAAATCAGTGTTTTAATTTGTTCTAGGATTTGAAATTTGGACACTTCCATGGGATACCATGCCTTTTGGCGACAATTTTCAAAGTTCACACACATACAAAATGTTACATGCTTGATCTTGTGATATCTTGTGAAGTTCCTATCTTCCAAGACAAAGACCTAGACCCCAAAGACCAGGAACTCGTTGTGGTTCTCGTTGGCTCTTAAAAGCTACTAATTGCAACAGTCTGCAGACCACCAATCAGCAATAGTGATATCAAAAAATATTCTACTGTAAGTAGTATAAACTAAAAGTTCCAACATGCTATCTTAACTGACCGACTTCAGTGCTCAATATGTAGTCTTATTTGGAGACGTCAATATCCACCACAATGAATGACTTGGGAGCAGCACAAAAGATGCAGCCGGCCAATACATAGTTGTCCAACTATGAAGTTATTATAGTAATTATAGAATGATTTAATGGTCTCTCGTGGGTTGAAACAGATTTCACCGAATCAAAAGGAAAGACCAGATCCTTTACCTGGTGTTGACTAATGTTGCTTCAACTGCTAAAAGACTCGCAACGCGCAGGATTAGGCACAGGTAGGAATTATCGGATTTTCATGCGGTTTTCAGCTCTAAATGATGACATAGTCAATTGTTTTACATAAATATAGAGTTAGCCATACTGTGCAGAATATTTAAAAACCCCTACCCTTCAACTTTGACGGCATACTCTAACCCCGATGAAGGTGCTACCGGAGGAAAGTTCACTGGGGTGGTAACACCCCCCCCCCCCCCCCCCCGGTAATTCGAGGTTAAAGCCAAGGACATCGGGAGATTCCTGTATTCATTAAAACCAGGCGAAAGTACTGGTACTGATGAGATTCCTACCATGCCTACCAGAGTCTTGAAAGAATGCTCCACTGAGCTCATAAGTCCTCTCAGCCGGCCGGCTAACCGTCAATGCATATGGAGTGTGCCTCGGTCATTCTTGTAGAAAAGAGGGGTTCATAATCCACATATCCATCATCCATGTACCTCCCTTCCCCCTGCTTAGTAATATCAGCAGAGTTATGGAAGCAGTGTGGTACAGACTCGGCTTCAGAAGTACTTTTGCAGCACCATTTATTTATAACATTCGGCAATCGCCAGGCAGAACCCAATATTGCAATATGCATTAAATTCAAGGGACGCCTCCAAAACAGCGGGGAACGATTTATGGGAAGGAAGTCCGATATTAGATGCAGGAGGAAACCGAAGATCTCGGAGAAAACCTAGGAGGACGAGTATGGATCGGCAACTAAATTCACATGCGACATTGGCTCGACCGGGGATCGATCCCGGGCCTCATTGGCGAAAGGTGAGCGACTCGACCGCACACCAACTCGCCCTACCATTTCATCTCAGACAGGCAGTTTGAATTCAGGCCTCATTATAGCACAGCTGATCGTTACCATCATCTCAACATGGTTCAATGCTCCAAGTAAGGTTATGAAGTGCATTTTATTGCCCTAGACATCAAGGGTGCATTCGAAAAGGTATGGCACAATGGTCTCTGCTCCAAACTGAAAAGCAATGGAGTCGGGCCGGCAAACTCCACTTTGAGAAATCACTGTAAACTTACATGACTGAAGGTAAAATATCATAATTTTACAGACTTTCTTTTTTCTTTTGAACGTGAATTAGATAGTATTACAGACTTATTTCAGCTTAAACTATACACTGGACAAGGGCACAGTTATTATTTGCATTAATGATGGCAAATATTGTTATAATCTGATAATTAAAAAAATGAGCTTTTATATAGCGCCTTATCGAGGTAAACAGTCACAAAGGGCTATTGTACATTATTACGCTGCCATCATGCAATCGTCACAATCATTTCGATTCATTTAGGTGACAGCTGTCCATGCGCACATCCCTATCAGCACTTAGATTGTAATATTCCCCATTAACAACTCCCCACATTTCGCGTAGGTCAACAAGGCCATTGAGATTACGTATCTTGCCTAAAGACACAAACACGTTGACTGCAGAGGGGCTCGAACTCACGATTACAATGGTGAGTCCAGCACTCTATCCAATACGCCATTGTCTCTATGTGATTTTACGCCGTTTATAAATTTACGGTTTCCAACTGTCAGACTGAATACATCCTCGAACCGCCAGTCTTAAAACCAAACTTAATGTTATTAAACCGCCTTCAACTAAAGGTTGTATGTAAGTATATTTACGAAGATTTCTAACAGTGTACTGACCAAGATTGCAAGATACCTTTCCAACCATTCTATCAAAGTTGTTCTCTCTGGGAAGTCATCAACTACTATAAATCATTAATGCTTCAATGTTGGGACCACTGCTGTTCTCCGTCTTCACCCAACAGATGAGGTTGTAATCACCCTGTAGCTGTTCGCGGATGTCTCTATTCTGCCAGATCAGAACTAATAATTATAGCAGTGCTGCAACTGCAAGCTTTAATTGGTCCTGGAGAGAATTATGTAACTGGACAGACTAATAGAGAATGATTTTGAGCCTTGCTGACCATCTGACCATCCAGCAAGGGCAGATCTATTCTTGTGTACACATGTGGTGCAGTTGGATCAGCGCCCGCCTCATAAGCATACGGTTGTGGGTTCGAGCTCCGCTGTCGCTAATGTGTTGTGCACTTGGGCAATGTACTTTACCTCGCTTGTCTCTCTCCACCGAGCAGTATAAATGGGTACCGGGAATGTAAAACAGACTCGCTGTGCGGGAGGATTGGCGAACCCCACAGCAAAGTTATATTATGGAGTCTGGCCCAAACGCCAGAGACGGGGAGATGGGCACTCCGTCTACAGGCGCACAATTTATTTAGATCTATTCTTTGACGACACCAAACTGACAGAAAAAGGAACTCTGGAAATCCTGTCAACGAAAAGCACATCCAAAACATTGCAGCAAGAACCAAACAGAAGTTTGGATCTCTAAGCAAGGTTGCTAACAAACAGGGCGCGGCAATTCACTTGCCCGACCCGTGATTTACAAGCAGTAAGGGGGTGAAGTTGTAGTCTCGTCAATCAAAAATGTTAAGGAAGATTAAGTTACTTAAATATACGATAGAGTTGAGTTTGCTTGAGCTAATTTAAAGTATTAAAAACGAATAGCCCAGTGAAATGCTTGTGTCTCTTTGGCAATCATCGATTTTGTACTCGAATTAAACAGCATAATTGGGTGTGTTATGTCATTGGCTCTTTGCTCTACCAATCCAAATTGCTTGATTGAACAAGAAAGCCTCCGTTGGTTTGCAACTTCTATTGTCAAAATGAAAGTTTTGCCTTTAGTCTCATATTCAAAACCCACCAATCAATGGCAAAATTTTAAATGCTGACAATTTTAAATGATGTCAAATTTTGAATTTCGTGAGTGTCTAGCATTGTTTCCTCTTGGTAACTTCCCTTAAAAGAAACATTTTATTGCATATTTTGCGGTTCTTATAATTGCAGAAACATTTTGCAAAGAAAATAGTTATATTACATTGCTTGATGTATAGAAAGATGAACTTAATTAACGTTTGATTTCTGGTTCTTGAGTATGGGTATAAAAGCCAATTTTTTAAAGAACTTCAGGAATTGCTCTTTGCAATACTATATTACTTTGCAGAGACTTCCTTTTAGATTTTTTTAAAATAAACCACGACAAAAATGAGTAAACTTCTTTTTGAATCGGCCTATATATTTAGATAACAAATGCTGACATGTACGACTTTTGAAGAGTTGGAAGCCCTTGCTGCTGCATCTCCAACTACTCTTTCTGTGAGACAGTTCTATGTATGGACCGCAGTGTGGATGAAGGTCCAGCAAGTGGAGTAGGTTCTCGAGACTGGTTCGATGATTGCATACGTTGGCATGGACAGACTGGTACGAGTTGCTCGTCTGATTACATACAATGATATGGCAGAGAAAGCATCCTCGTCAGGTCCGGTGGATATAAGTGTGCATCTTGCAGATCTCAGCAGCCACCTGACGTCTATGATGTAAGGGTGGAATGTTTAGCTCTAAATTAGAATGCTGTTTATTTACTCCAAAGATTTGTTGTATTGATTTGATCCGGTGGAGTCAAGAAGCTTGAGTTACGTACAAAAACGCACCCCGATTCAACCAGCGTAAGAACTATTTTAGGTTTTGCAGAACCTGCTTTGGATTTGCAAAATAAATTGTATTTTGGAGAATTTGCTGGTTCTCTAACATGTTTAGCAAAGCCTTAGAACTCTAAGCTACTTTGAGATGCTTCTTTGCAGAACCCCCATCAAGGCCTCTAAAACAAAATGGCGTTCTTTAATATCTCATTTAAGTGGCAGAGAAAGCATCTTCGTCAAGAGGACCAGCACTGTTCCTCTTGTATACATAAATGACATCAACCAGGAATTGAATTCCAACATCAGACACTTTAAAGATGACAGCATCATTTATAAAGAAATCAACAGTCCAGCTGACCATATCACCCTTCAACAAGATCTTGACCTTCTCACATCCTGGTCTACCACCTGGCTCATGAGTTTCAACATCGCAAAGTGTGCTGTAATGACCATCACTCTTAAGAAAAAACCTAGCATATACCAATATACCATCAATGGAGAAGCTCTTCAAAGAGTTAAACAGCATGACTACCTTGGCGTGACTATCTCTGATGATCTTAAATGGTCATCATGTACAAAAGCACGTGTCTAAAGCCAGCAGGACACTTGAATTGTTGAGGAGGACCTTGTCTGCCTGTATCTCTCACTTGTTAGACCTCAATTAGAATATGGCTGCGAGGGATGGAACACCCATACTCAATCTGACATCAATCGATTGGAAAATATGCAACATCAGGCTGCCAGATTTGTTCATGCAGACTACAGAAGAACCAGACACGTCTCACCTTTAGTCCAAAATCTTGAATGGGATCCTTTCACACACGTCGTCTCCTGAGCCAAGCAACAATGTTTTAAAAGATTCAGTACAGCTCTGTTAATATACAATTTCCAGCTTATATTCAGCTGGCTACATCTACCACCCGAAGTCATCACAATCGAAAGTATCAACAACCATGCTCAACAGTTGATGCGAATGGATATTCTTTCTATCCAAGGGCCATAATATGGAATCGGCTAACAACATCAGCTGTTTATGCTCCAAGAGTCTCACTCTTCCGATCGGTTGCCCTTCCTACTTTTCAGGAGATGCGACTGCCACCAAGTTTGAGGGCCCTCTAAATTGTAGTCTGCCAAGCATTTATTGTATATACACCTAATGTTAGCATTCTTCGTTTTTCTGCACCTTGTGTCCTGCACTGCACTGGCCGAAAAAGTCAATCGGTCTCATCCTCCTAGTTTAGCTACAAGTAGCTGCGATTAGGAGTATCCACTGAAGCCTGAAGTCGAATCCAGATGTTCCTTATTATCTGGGCACTAACTTTTTTCTCCATGAACTTAGACACACGACTAATATTTGACACAGGGCGATAGTTTTTTAGCACTAATGGGTATTTTTTAGAATGGGTGTGACAGCAGCTTAGCATTCCCGGAGTTTACTGAGCATTGAAACACACTGCAAATAGATAATGGCACATTTTCAACGAAATTTGACATTCCTTCAATTTTGTCTCGAACGATAGTCTAGCACCTTGAAAGAATACAGATATACAGGTTTTACACACAAAAATAACATACCACAAAACACACGAGCCTTAATAAGAGGCTAAAGACATCCAGTAATTTTACCAGGTAATTTTAGCTTAATTATTTCGATTTGCATAACTTTAATCAACAAACATGTCTATTACATGAATATCACAGACTCGTACTCAATAATATTAAAGCCACGAAGGCCACAGACCGGTCAAACAGGGTGGATGCCGAGGGAATCAACTCATTTTAGGTGAAGACTATTATATATAAAAGTTTACAACCATTCAAAGATATCAATTTTGAAAAATCTTGAGGGCGCATTATTTTCCAAATGTACCAATGTAACAATGTCTATTCAATGGCTAAGCCAGAGTTGGATCATTGAACTATTGATTAAAACTGGAATCCCAATTCTCCCCGTGGTTCATTTGGGCTTGGGCAAACGAACCATGAGAATACCCCGTCCTTTGGAGGGGACGTTAAGCCGTCGGTCCTTTGTACATGGAGAATCATGCCTGTATGTGTAATCGCAGCCAGTTTCAATAAGAGTAGGATGGAAACTCCGTCTGTCCCAAATCGTCCTGAATCCCTGGGCATCATTGGAAAGCAGTATCTGAACACTGAATGATTTACCCGGCTAAATAACCCTCCCCAAAAAAAAAAAAAAAAAAAAAACATTCTCTATTAGTCTGTCCAGTAACGCTAATGGGACGGTGTCTAAGGTATATGATTTTGATGGAATTGACATAATCACTGAGTTACCTCTTTAAAAACCATTTCTGTAAGATGGTTTCAAATACAGAGCAAAAATGATTTGGAGTTGAATTTTTCACGTATCCCTTGTACGTTCCTTTAGTATACCAATGTCGTGTGCTAATGAATACAAAATCTATCATATATTGTAGATTACATGGTCAACATGCGGATAACGATATCTCAATTTTATGGTGTCGATTGCATGCTTTATTTTACCTCTAAATCAAACAGACAATCATTCCAACATCAAGATTAAACCTCAAGCTGCATTCTTTGGGAGGAAAAATCCCAACAAAATCACGTTTATCATCCTTTTCCATTCATATCATAAGGGCGCTTTATAGTATGTATAGGTAATACATAATAGAGTGAGTTACATTAGGAAAAATGAGAAACTCTACGTGCATAAGGTATCTATTGAAAATACAAATTAATGTGTGCAAGATTATTAAAAGAGGCACGCGTCAACGAGACATCAAATCAAAACTACATTATTATTATTTCTCAGTTTCAATAGAAGAAATATCGGGCCAGACGTCAACATAACAATTGGTAAATTGGGAAAAACAAGCGAGTGTATTTAGGTTGTTTTTCTATACGGTATGTAGCACAAACTGGACAAAACAATAAATTGACGATGAGGTGGAGAATAAAAGGACGTGTGTCCGAATCTACCGCAATTCACTCCAGTAACGAATGGTAATTATAGTTATCCAGTAGTCGTAACTATATCTTTAAATAGCTTGGGGTCATCTTATAGAAATAAGTTGATAGAATGGAGTCGAGTATACTTACAGGGGTAAATTGTAGAAGTATATTTTTAGTATAAAGCAACATTGTAGGAGCATTTTGACATCGTTCGGTAAAACTTGCACTTTATTTCGTTATATTGCTAACGCATTATGTAAGATATGCTAGATGTTCTGTTTAGGAAGGTACAAAAATCGTAGTTTTTGTGTATCAACAACCCAAAATGTGAACGTTTAGTTTAAAAGTGTCCTTTTTCTCCTAAATGATCTTTTGTATGATATATATCACTGTAAATTTTTCAGAACGCCTAAAATGTAACACTTTATGAACACTTGACACTTGTTCATATTACGTTTTCTGTGATAAATACTTCCAGTTCCTTTAACATGTTAAAATATGTGAAAAATATTAAGAAAACTAATTAAATGATTACAATCGTAATATATATTCCATTTTTTGCTGCCTCAGAGTAAAAATAAAAAAGTTAGATTTTTCGTTGGAGTCGATGAGAACACATCGGACACCTGAGAACATTGGCGTTTTTTTAGGCGTCTAAAGGGTGAACAGGTCTCCATAAAGTGTTACATTTTAGGCGTTCTGACAAATTTACAGTGTAGAAAAAGCATCAACTTCTTTAGCTCTCTGCACTAGAACAAAACACGTTTAGTCCTTTTAAAGGCTATCTAATTTTAGTGGGAAAGATGCCTCACTCCCGGACACAGCCCTGCGTCTAACTGATTTAGCTCTCAATTACATGCACTATAAAATGGATAATAGACAACGCAGCTCTAAGCAGGACTTTTGAGCCAAAGGGTACTTACTTTTACGAAACATCTCATTTTTGAAGTAAATATACTGAATATTGTTTTGCCTATAGGTTATACACCACTAACAAGGCGGCCGTATGTGAAAAAGTTTTGAGTGCACTAGTTTCTTGGATGGCATCTGAAAAAAAAACTGCTTTAAAATTGTCTGAAAATGCACTAGTTATCTTAATTTCCTATGGGTATATCACTGGTAATGTTTTCCTCAAATAAATTGCACTTTGAACTCAAATTAGAGGAAAGATACTTCGCGCTCATCAATTTTCACATATATTTGCCCACTATCAGCTATATAGCATCTCTTGATGGGCTTTTCGATGCACTTTACGTTTAGCGATTCATACCTAAAAATAGTTCTGGTTACCATATGTTGACATTTGGTTTGCTTGTAGTTATCGTGATATTGTTGTATTTCCCCTGTGAGAATTTTAAAGGTGCAACGAGAAATTTTAAGGCATCCATGTAGTGTGTCATATGTAGTGATTTGCATACCGATTAGACACTCAAAAGATTTCTTACCATGTATTTTGTAGCAGAAGTCCTTTAATTTGTAAAACAAAGGTTGTGTTGTTATATGCTGATCTTTCAATATAAAACAATAGGCCGAATTTCCTTCCTTGTCCTAAAGCTAATTATCAGCTTAATCCATTGAGATGGGATATTCTTGTTAGGAAACTTTAACGAAACCAGTGCAAAAATCAGAATTTTCACATTTTATTACTTTACCCCTTGTTATCACTTATTATGGTGAAATCTCTCTTGGCAACCTTTAATTGAAAGAAACCCATGCATGCCCCAAGTTGCCAGTGTTTCCATGTATAATTGACCCATATTTATCCCATATAGCATGTTCTTTGGAGGTCGGTAATATGCTTTTGATTTCGCGCACAACGTATATTCCTGTTTTTTATCCAAACCATGCTAGTATATGTACTTGTGTAATTGAGTGGGCATTTCGGGTAGATTCTTGCAAACCGTGTTTTTTGAATGATTACATCATGAAATTATCAAAAAATAACTTTGGCAAATGCCCACTCATTTTGATTTCATGACATAAGTACATACACTATGCATTCACACACCAAGAAATACAAATCGGTTAGTTATGATTATTGAAACTAAAATAGACATTTAGCGCCAATATTTACTATAAAAAATTACTTCCCTATATGCCTATACTTGCTCTATCGAAAGACTTGTTCATCGATACGCGATGCATTTTGTTTAGCTTTTTCGGCCTATTTAGCACCAACAGTTATATTAAGAAAATAATACACATTTAGGAAGTCACGCCAACAGGATTCAGTGTGAAAATTGCAAATTGGGCCAATTTAGAATTCGTGGGAACGATCCTGACAGGTATTCATTAACACTTTGCCTTACTGACATGTCTGAGAGTCATCTTAATTCTTAACACCAACTAAAATAAACATCCAAATTACAACCAATTTAAGTTGTTTAATGTGACATAATTGGTGATAGTTCCACTAAGGTGAAAAGTTCGCATTAGCAATATCTATAAAGTGTTTCGAAGAAATTGTGCACATTTGAAGACGAAAATTAAAAAGGTGATTCTTCTATAGAAATTGTCCATTTTATGTTTAAAGACACGAAATCAACAACTATTGTGGTGATCATATACAGAATAATATAAATACACTAGTCCAGTTTCTCCTTTCGGCTCATCAGGTATACAATAATACTCATTTTTGGTACAATATTGTTTCCTCATCAAAGCATATAAAATACGCTTTCAAACGAATTGATACCACACAGTCATGTTGATACTCAAAAAAAATTATTCGTATGTTCTTGCATCAAATGGTGTCCCCCACAAAGAAAAGCTTTGTCAGTTAGTTTATACAAGAAACACACGCAAGAATTTAGTAATTACGAATAAAGAGAGGGTTAGGCACAACATTTAAAAAATACAACCTTTGTAGGTTAATTTTTTAGAGATGCATTATTCTGCACTAAATGTTGGGTGTTTCCGTTACATTGTTAAAATTTACTTTCATAACAAAGTCAATATATTTTTTGTAAAAATGTTTCACTATTATATCTAGCATCAAGAAAGATAGACGGCACAATTTAATCATGCAGTTAAAGAGGCAAAGAGCGAATAGAAATTCACGGTGTAACAGGAACGCAGTGTGCAGTGCCCATTTAATAGATTTTGGGTATCTAACAAACCCAGTATATATATGATATTTCACGGTCATAAACACCTTAAACGGGGTACTTTAAGGGTAATAAAAATGTATTATAACTTACCAATTACATTGTAACAAGGACACGGTTTCCCAGTTACATCGGAATGATTTCCCAAACAATAACCAAATATTCTCAATTTTCTTTGTTTCCGGACTGTTAAATAATGTACAGATTCTTATTGTAACAAATCAATATCTTGATTTTACTTAACAGTTTGTCAGGGAAATATTTCTAATAAGCTTGAATTACCGATTGCATAAATTTCTCTTTCTGTTTGTTCTCATACTTTTATTTGAAATGAACCTGGAAAATTATAAAATTAAACCGGTCACAAGGAATGATGTTAATATAAAAACCAAACCTGTAGTGAATCGACATAGATTTGCTACCCTCTGTTACATCGATCTTTTTCCATACTAAATTGTACTGACATGCGAAAATATATTTTTAGGAGAAAAATATGGCAAAATGCATTTTTCAGTTAAACTACAATAAATGGTGTAACGAAAAATGATTTTCCCTTTTTAAGAAACTTGAAATTCTGACTCCGGTGTCACACTCTGAGTAGCAACTTGGTGAAGTGACCCATATACCCATAAAATCATGTGGAAAATAAATATTGTACGTGTTTATCGAATATTTAGCACAAATGACCCATAGATGACCTTTGACCCTTATACCTGAACACGTCACATGACCCACTACCAGAGATAATTTAGAGCATCTTTTGTGAATAACCATTAATTCTTTGGTGAAAAGGAACATTTTAGTATTTCAATATAGACAAAAAATGATGCCATAGATAGTTACCGAGAATGTAGATGCTTATTTTGAAAATTGGCCTGAATTGAATAGATTTTGATATACCGTATGTATTCAAATTATTTCTTTTTTGCATGAAAACATGTTGTGTCCGACGATAAGGATCACACAACAAAAATGCTGGTCACGCTCTGATATCTAAATAGGATAACACGGACAAGATTAGGTTATACACCACTAACCTGGCTGCCGTATAAGGATCAAAAATCTTGGGTGGACTACTTTCTTGCATGGAAAAAGTGCTTTAAAATGTCTGAAAATGCACTAGTTATATTAAGAAAGTGATGAAATTTCATGATTGACATGGTAGACTGGTATGTTTACTCAAACTAAGTGGCATTTGGACAGTGAATTTGAGGCAATTTACTCCGCGGTCATCAATTTCACATCGATTTGCAAATTACTAGCTTTGGCGACTATAGAGAATCTTGGGTTGCCGGTCTGACATCGGGCGAGTTTGGTGATTCGTAACTAAAAAATTTTCTGGTCATCATAATGTTCAAAATTTGGTTATTTAGCTTGTACTTTGGGGTGATATTGTTGTATTTCCTCTGTGAGAGTTTTAAATGTGAAAGAAACATGCTCAAAGTTGCCATTTTTCCCATAGACTACTGTGTGAGTTAGTGGTGTGTAACCATTAGCCATAAGGCACTTGTCCAGTGTATGAGTCGTATTTTTGTAAAGACATTTTTATACTGACAAAATGCTACTTTTAACTTGCTCGCAACATTGCCAAAACAGAAATCCAGTAGAAATAAGCAAAATCACACCAAGATGCACTTAAACATTCCATGGACTTTTAAAACTTGCACGTCGTAATATTTAGCTCCTACGTAACGTGGTAACGCGATTGTTATGATCCCTTAATCAGATTTATAAGTCTTCCGGGAGTCTATATCCTATCGAGAAATAAACAAACAGAATCATGAGAAAGATTGACAACCATGCCAGGTAAATGACACGTTGTATAGATCAACTTTTACTGAAAATTATGATTACCACCTAACTTCCTGAGGCGAATATGTTTGGTGAAGGGGATAACAGTTCCGTTAGTTCCATTAATTTTCGTGAGATTGCAACTTTCATATCTATAGTCACTTGCTTCTGTAGTTGTAGTCAAGGCATATTGTAAAACAGTTTTTTGAAAGCGTTTTTAAACATTTTTAATATTTGTTGAATATCTAAGCACCTTTTGACTATAGGTGCCGAGTAAAATTCTGATCTTATACCCTGTTTTCTAGTCAAATTTTGACTGGAAAAGAGGTCATTTTGACCAGAATCTTGTCAAACATGACTATATTCTGGCCGATTTCACCAGATTTTCCAGTTAAATTTGACTAGAAAACAGTGTAAAATCATATTTGACGAGGCATTTTTAAGAGTGTAAAACCGAGAAAAATGTGGACAAGAGAAAATAGACTTAAGCCCAGAATAATAGGTAATGATGGCATGCAAGATCATTTTCTACTCTCGTTACAAAGAGTTACGTGTTATGGAAGACTTACGTGTAATGGTATCATTCAAGATTAAATTTTAGGAAGTTGTAAATCTCATAATTATCTCCTATTGCTTTAACAACTTCGCTGCAAAAACAGTGGTGCAAATTAGTGTTTAGCTATTAAACATGTCAAATCTCCAAACACTTGCCGTCAAATGTCTAATCACCTAATGTCAAACGCCTAAACATGTTTAGCTTTTGAACATGTTTAGATATAAGGTGTTTAGATCTTAAACAGATATTTAAAAATATTTAGAAACGTGGTGCAAAATAGTGTTTAGAAACGTATTTAATATCTAATCACTGTTTTTGCAGAAATTTGCCCGGAGCATGGAAGCGAGGCGATCTACATTCCTAAAAAGCATTATCTAATCCAAGAAAGGCGACGGACGGCAGCACAAAAAATACGTTTTTTTGGAAATTAATACTGATAATAATAATTATTGAGAGTTGATGCTATATCAATTTTTGGGACAAAGCTGTGAGCTTGCGATTGGGTTTAACCCAACGTTCTTATAACCCCCCCCCCCCTTCCCTTCCCTCTATAAAAGAGCGATATGTAACAAAACTGTTTAATTTAAAGTCATAATTAATTAATAACACTAATGATGCAGGGGTTTGTCATTTGTCATCGTTTAAAAATTCCTCTTGAAATTAAACTGGAGTGGTGGCTCTTCAATTACAAAACTTCATAATATTTGAATCGCTCCATTTTCAACAAATCCATACAACCTAGACAGGGCAGGGTAAATGTTCATATGATTTCTAATAATGCTCAATAAAACTAAGTCAGAAGGAAACCAAAACAGCACGAGAGGTCTGCTTGAATCTTGATCCTCAAGTCGTTTCTAGCTCACGCCCCGGCGTGATCGAACCACCCAAAAAGTTTCAGTGGGGACTTACTTGGTCTCAAATTGTGAAATGACATCATTAATAACAGACTTACGCTGGCACGTAGTGAGTTGCACAAAACAGCACGAATGCTAGATTTTGTCACCGGCTAATATGAGTAAAGACCTAGATTTACTTAAACGCAAGGAGCTTATGCGTGCAAAACGGTCGATTTACCACTGAATGATAGCGAGCAATTTGATGCTTGAATCCCTTTGCCGTTCATGCGTATTCACGATGCTGATGCCGCCGCAAATGTAGGTTGACCGGGTTTTGGCCAAAAAAAAATTAGGGTTGGGATTGGCAGGCAGTGATTGGGGAAGATTTTGACATGTCGAAATATCGAATGGCTTGATTTCTTTGGAAAGCTATAAAGCCATTTATTATAGCATGCATAATGGGGTGACGGAAAGTGAAACTGACAAACCGTGACGCTAGTGTGACACTCTTACCAAATTTTAATACGTGTAGAAAACTTTGACGTGCATTAAGTGGCGGGAAATGTCACTTCCACATTCGTCTTTACGCGGTTCAGGTGTCATTCAGGAATCAGCGTTTTCCATAGAATGATTGAAGTATATGGCCCACTTTTTGTAAAAAAAACATTTGTGATATTAATAAATAGCGCCGTTTCTTATGAAAACGGGTTGATTTCTCTTCAGAGATGTTGACACTTTTAAGTCAAGCTACATGTAAACGTGCAATATTTCGTTAATTTCATGTGATATGAGAGTTGCAGTATTTGGGTTTGGGCGTCGTTTCAGCATCTTTGAGTTTCTTAACTTCACTTCAATTGAATATATTTAAATCGAACCCATCCCTAACGCTACAGACACAAGAGTTTTTTTGTTTTTTTTTTTGCTTCGCTATAGACAGTCAAAAGTTCGAATGAATTTTATATACAAACCAAGTTGTCGAAGTACTTGGAAGTTACACAGAAATGCGTTACAAAAGCTATAGGAAGAGTTAAGGATGAGGAAAGAGTTAAGTAATTGCTGCACTCAACGTTGAAGGACAAATCACCATGCGTTCGTCAGAAAAACTGGACTTGAGCAAGTCGTTGGGGCGCTTGTGTTCGTAATACGTATACCCGGCAATGTATTCTTGTATTAATTTAAAAACAAACCAAAGAATCAGAATATTTGCTGCAGGTTGCAGCAACACCCTCAAGTCACATATACTTATACTGAACAAATATCTGTTATCTTGTACACAAAGTTGACCATGGACCTAAAATAAGGACATTACCCCCTCAGTACTGTCTTCCATTACCATGACCATAGCTGCTGCTCAGTCACAGATAATTAGGCTATACCGTAAATGAAGCCACACCTTTCATGAAACCAAGCTATTAGGAAACAAGAAGTGTGAAACCAGTTAACTTTATGAATTGGTGATCAGCGGAGATCCAATTAATTTATTACCGAGGTCCCCAATTCCAAATGGGCTATTAAAATAATTAGTAGACCACTTTGATTTGGCTAACTGTTTTGCCTACAAGTGACCACTGATAATGTACTAGTTTACAAGCCTACACACCATTGAAACTATATAAAGTCATGTTATTTTACTATAATCTCAGCATAGTATGTCTATGTGTCTCAGCAAGGTGTAAAAGAGCAAGGGCTACCATATTTTGACTTCAGAGCCCACCAGCCTTGGATAAGGCTACAGATATACGAAGTATAGAGTAAACTATAGGCAGAAAGGAAGACAGCAACCCTAACCCTAAACCCCAAGGCTAACCCTAAACCCTAATCCTCAAGATCGGACCAATGAACCTTATTCTCAATTCGGACTAATGACCCTTCGGACCTATGAACCGTATGTTCAATTCGGACTAACCTTTCGGAACAATGAACCTTAAATGTTCAATTCGGACTAATGACCCCTATGCTATATTCGGACTAATGAAACTTCGGACCAATGAACCTTAAATGTTCAATTCGAACTGTCGAACCTTTTGTTCAATTCGGACTTATGGTCCCTATGTTATATTCGGACTACTGACCCTTCGGACCAACGAACCTTATGTTCAATTCGGAGTAATGACCCTTCATAATAATTATTTACAAGTTGTGAAGCTTGTAAACTTTGTGGCTTGTGTTAATGGTATGGTACCGTGTGGGTCAGTATACAAATATAGACTGCTCATGAGGGAGATGGTGAGAAATATTGCCCCGAGATGATCTTGAGACCGCGGGCCTACTATTTTCCCGAGACCGAAGGTCGAGGGAAAATAGTAGGCCCGCGGTCTCAATATTGCCCCGAGATGATCTTGAGACCGCGGGCCTACTATTTTCCCGAGACCGAAGGTCGAGGGAAAATAGTAGGCCCGCGGTCTCAATATCATCAAGGGGCAATATTTCTCACCATATCCCGAATAAAGAGCAGTCTATATTTGTTTTATACACCTCATGCATATATTTCAGAATTCTCCAACTTTTCCACATTCGCTAGACACCCGTTTGTTGCTTTCAAATACTGCTCAAATAATTGCAAAC
This sequence comes from Ophioderma brevispina, assembly GCA_023653785.1. Lineage (NCBI taxonomy): Eukaryota > Metazoa > Echinodermata > Ophiuroidea > Amphilepidida > Ophiodermatidae > Ophioderma > Ophioderma brevispina. Next base: position 295,562 of record JAMKCH010000115.1, read on the forward strand.
TTTACTCTCTTGTATTAGCGCTATCACCTTGTTATAGAATTGTGAATAGATCGTCATCAGTTACAAGCTGAAATCAGAGTTTGTAGCTCAATTCATCAGTCTGAGCAGACGATTCCGACGGCCGCTGTGTAAACTTTTGGAGTCGGCTATGATTTTGTGTTGGATGAGTTTCACGTCTCTTCCACATACCGCATTTTTCGAAATAATGTGTTTTGGTGTACGTATTAAAATTAATTATTCTGTGTATGTATGGTAACTTTTGCCATGGGATAGTAGGTTTCCGGGGGTACTATCCCACGGGGATAGTCAGTTTTTGTTTATTTCTTCAAATAAAACAGGAAATGGTAGGAATAACCCATATAATGTGACTCCATTTTAACCAATCAGATGACAGAAATATATGCAAGAGGTGTATAATATTTCTTAGCTACTCTAGCGGTACTTCAAAAAGTACTCCTATAAAGAATCTGGCTGTGCAGAATCCAGAAAGATTATTTTAATACTTTTGGTGATTTTAACACCCAAGTTGTTTTTCTTACTGAACTTGGAGGATAAAGAAAAGAGAAGGGAGAGGGAGTTGGTGGATAGTTGGATGGATAGATGCGTTGATATTGACGCATCCGCATGACATCCAGCTTTAATTGGATAGGAGCCGTATTAGGATTCTCTCAAATTAGTTAGCAATAAGGGTAAGATTTTAACACTTATTCACAAAACTGGTTCAAAATGATTAAAAACCGTGGCGAGTATGATCAAAAGAAGTGTGTGAAGCCTTTCAATTCCGATGATTATATTGATTTGACGTTTTGCGATTGCCCTAAAACTGAGTCTGCTAAAAGCATTAGCGATAATGCCCGCTCTGTTACATTTTGAAAAGAGGCGCTTGTTGCATTATCCAACATTCAATTATTTAATCGCAATATGGTCAGGCGCAATCAAATTCTCTGTTATTCAGGAAAATATTAGGTGATATTGTATATTTTGCATTAAAATCTCAGCTGTTTGAGTGGATTTGTGCCCTGTTTATTTAACACTTGGCCAAAGAAAGCAGTCGACGTTTTCTTCCAATAAACCGCGATTAATTGTCTTGGACCTACCAACGGTGTAAGCAAAAGGTATTTTACAAAGAATCCGACAGATATTTTAAGAGATTGGCGTCTTTTATTCATTTGATATCTTTTGTCTACATTGGCGTTAACTGACAGGATGCAACCATGCAGTAAAACCATTTTTTTACGTAACCAAAAATGCTCATAAAAGTTGTTCGTTTTTCTATAAGTTCTTATGTGGAGAAAATGAACCAATCCAGTTTTTTATTCAGTTGTAAATACAGTTCTGTCAAAAATGTAACGCGCGAGTAACGTGGAATTATTCGAGAGTTTCTCAGTCTTTTAAGAACTAAACACTAAAATTTTTAAGTTTGAAATAATCGTGCTTTTCAGATTTTAAAATTAAACATTTAAATATTGTTTATCAAAACACTTTGAAGTGTTTAAAAGTGCAACAAAAACAGCATATTTTTCTGACAACAGAATATAAACATCACTGCAATCATTAAGCGTGTTTGCCAAGCGTTCTTTACAGATGATAGGTTTTGCGTAACATCGCCTCTCTGTTGAGATATCACCACACAACATGGTGCATGACGAGTGTCCATAAGAATTGTAACATTTTTCACAACTGTTTGCCATAGAATTTGAGGGAAAGCCTGTCAAAATTACGGCAAGATGAATGAAATGGAACATACAAATAGCTGGTTTTTTTGTCTTATTTGTTTTTATTTTGCATAAAATTTGTCATAAAAAATAAATACCTAACCGGCAATTAAGATCCCCAAAAGAGAAAAGTATTTCAAAGTATGCTCGTACTACGTTTCTAATGTTACAAATTCAGCCCAGGAGAGTCGCGTTTCTAAATATAAAACCTGTTATAATTCGTTGGATATAATGCTTTTCCATTGAAAAATAGCAGTTTTTTGGCATATACGTATATGCTCTTTCAATTAAACATTGTAAAATGTTTAACTGTTTTAAATGTCTAAATCCAGTCCCAGAGAGTCGCGTTTATACATATAAAATCTTTTAGAATTCGCCTTTTTTCTACAATACTAAAAATCACCCAAATCGCAGAAAATCACAGAAATTTTAATACAGCTGTAAATTGTTGACAAAAAATAGAGATGCTGGTATCCTAAAAAGGGTAAAAAACGCAGTAAAGGAATTACATGACTTTAAGCTAGTTCAGCACCGGAAATATCGGCGGGAATCCAGGATTTTTAACAGAAGACCTCGAAAGAAGAAGCATGGCTCATGAAACACATCAGACTGTCCGAGAAAAAGAAAAGGATTTTACAAAGTGATAGACAGATATACACACAGGATTATTACATATTCCTTATGTGCGAGTTGGCAAAGCGGTATCCCTCGTTGATCACCAATGGAGCCCGGGATCGATCCCAGGTCAGGCCGTGACTATACATGAATTTGGTTTGCCGATCCATGCTCGCTCTTGTAGGTTTTCTCCGGGTGCTTTTGTTTCCTCCTACTTCTAAAATGTTTGAGAATCATAGTTTACATATAATGTGTTGAATTCCTAACATCAGTCGCACAGTCATGCCTTTGATACCATTTGGATGGATATGTTGCGCGTTATAAAGGCCAATATGTATATATTTCGGCTCGAACCTGCAACCTGCGTAAGTCTAGAATGTTCGGAACGCCATTGGTATCACAAAACAATTTTACTCTGGGATGTGATCAAATCATTTAATGAAAAACACGATAGCTCTATATGCATTTTCATATTTTGTTGTTATTTTTTGATATAAAACAAGAAACAAGACTTTGTATTTCAACTCCTAACCACATTATTAAAGTGCGTATTTCATAAAGTTATCATCCACTTAAGATTTTTTTAATTTGAAAAGCCTTTTATCGTTACGAATCATTCCTCTATCGTTCTGTTCTCAGTATCACAATTGATGTCGATAAAATCGAGTGCATCGCCGGTGTTATTTGTCTCAAGCAAGTGCTCAAACCGATTATAAACACCATCTCAGTGCCCTCATTTTTTATGGATTTGCAAGAAAGCTTTTAAAAATTAAAAGGAATCAAAAACCGACAAGCGGTGTATTCTTCTCTTATATACATATAGACGCCTCGTTGGAAAATAATGATTTTCTATTTATTAGATTAAATTAAAAACGTGTATATGTAAAAAGCTTTTCGCGGCTCATTGCTCTTTGAGAAAGGAATCGGTGAGATTCATGCTGATAACGGAATAGAATACCTGCGAATATACTGACAGCGTTTGCTGCATGTCTACGCAGTGTCCTTTGCCATAAAAGCTAAGATGTTGGTATAGCTATGAAGAATGACAGAAATTGTATATGGATGTTGTAGGAATTTAGGAAAACCAAGAAAATCAAAAATCACAGAAGTATTTGTTCGTTTTGTCGGGTTAGAATGTTCAATAGTGGAACAAAGAAGTCTATAAAGTTACCCTTTTTTCTCACGAAGCAGAAACTGCGAGAAAATAACGTAAATAAGAATAGGACTATTAGTCAAACAAATTTGAATTTTCAACCCTCCCCCATGAAAATTAGTTACGTTCAAAGGACTCCGTTAATTGATCTTTTCGTTTGCTCCTTTTTTAAAGGTGCAAAACATACATGCATGTGTTAAGGTTTTTTTTAGATTTTGTCAATTTGGACCACAATCAATATGAGACTCTTGAAAGTGGAATTTTGGATTAAAGTACGATTGTGTGTGTTTTCATATAAATAAATGTTGTACACTTTTAAAAGATGTTAGTCTTTAGCAAAGCAAAACGCATTCTGCTCTTGCAGTTCATCCATAGCAAAATGCTAGATAGAAAAGCCTATTTATGGGTACTTTCTCACAATTTTGACTTCCTTAAAAAGTGGCCAACACTAAACAAGAAATAGTAATGTATTAGTGTTCAGTAATATTGTTATATAATAGCACTCTTATATTTGTGATAAAATTTCGTAGAACAGTTTTTGAAATTTTAACAGCCCATGCATCATTTAGTGTGTTACCACATGCTGTCTTCAGTAGATAGCAGCGTGCGTTGGCGATATACATCAAAACATCAGTGTTTCATTTTAATTAAGTGCGTACAGTGTTCCCATTCATTCATCTTGTATTTTTGGCAGGCTTTCCCTCAAATTCTATGGCAAACAGTTGGGAAAAATGTTTCAATTCTTATGGACACTCGTCATGCACCATGTTGTGTGGTGATATCTCAACAAAGAGGCGATGTTACGCAAAACCTATCATCTGTAAAGAACGCTTGGCAAACACTCTCAATGACTGCAGTGATGTTTGTATTCTGTTTTCACAAAAAATATGTTAATGCTAAAAAGGAAAGACAAAAATTAAAATTGCCTTATCTTCCCAAAGTGTTCTCAAATATTCCTTGCAAGATATACAGGGTGTCTCAGAAAAATTTGTACATTCTTTGAAAATATTTTTGACATGAAGAATATATGTTTTGAGTTCATATTTTTAAGAATCGTATCACTAAGATCAGATATTTTGCTCTTTCGGATATGTTACTACGTGCACGTGGGTCATGCATGCACATAAAAGCACATTTCCTGAATTTTATAACTAATTGATCTCGGGTATACTATGACAACTCCGCAAGTTTTTACGATTATTTACACTCAATTGATTTGCTGAACTGAAATCGTTAGTTTTAAACAGCAAACCATGTTTAGGTCTTAAAACTCTAGTGCTTTTTACAAACATCTGGTTGGCTACACTCAAAAGTTACTCCTTTATAGCTTTCTTATGTAATATATTTAAACTTCATTCGTGCACTCTAAGAAAATGGTTCTGAAGGAGTTCTAAAGTTGTCCTCAAATAGAGAACCTTACAGAACCTAAACAAGATTGTCCAACGTATATAATACAGAACCGTTGGTTCTATGATCCCTAACAATTCATTAAGTTCCCTATGGAGGACAACAGGTTCTAAATTATCTTAGAGTGTATTGATAATATAGACAGTTCACAAAACGTGAAAAATCACATGGCAGTATAGATGAGTTGACATGGTGACGTCAACGCCGGGCAAAGAACAAAGCACTGCCCGGTGTGGGCAGAGATATAGTCCTCCGGGCTCACAGTCCCGGGAACAATGGTAAACACTAGGGCAATCGATTCCGTTTGACTCTTCGCGCAAAATTAGTTTCACATTTATTCCGTTGTCGTCTATGGACCCGTACTTCATGATCCTGCCGGACCATATCTCCTTTCACACCAGCAGTATGCGTGAGCGATCTGCAGGGCTCGGGCTTTTTAAATTCACGCTCAATCCGGCGTGATAAGTCTTGAATGCTGTACTGTATTGGCATAATATTCTTCGCACCTTCTAACATGTCTGTAGACCAGGTGCTACCTTTTGTTTGTAAATATTGATGTCACCTCATCTATAGCCCAAGTGCAATTGAAGCTACTAAGTGTTTAAATGTCTGAAATAAATATTTTCGATGTGGTCTAGTAGCTAGTGAGATTGATGAATTTAAAAAAAATCACTCTGCCAGATTGTAGTTTTATTTTCCGTAAGTTTGTTTTAAATCCCGTTCAGACACCCTGTATGTATTTATTGCCGAAGAATTTATAGAGAGGGCATGTTGAACAACCCTGGAAGAGAGAATAATTAACAATATTTACATGCGAGCAGTTGACGAGTTATAGGAAAATAGTAAACTGTGTTTAAAAAACAAACAAACATACATTGTTATTTGCTGAAAATATTAAATTTCCTTGCTTTTGCTAACCACGTGTCCAATCATATACACACTTACCATGCTTACCTTTACCTGCATTGGGCCTAGTGGACAAACAACAGCCAGAGAACTTTCATTTTCATTTACCCATTTTGATCTTTACACATAGGCTCAGTCTATGCTTGTCCTTGGTGACATTTCTTCGTTAAGGGCCGTGCCTTTAAAAGTTGACAAGCCAAAAGTAGTTTGCGTGTTATTTCCAGAGAAGAAAATGTGCCTCTTTCTTACGATTTTCGATAAAGAACTGGGACCATTTCAATACCATAGACTAGCGCCTACAAAACTGAAATGTTTCCTGCCGATGTTATGCAGCACTGCAGTGCAGCTATTTGGAAGAATGTTGGCTGTATATAATTTGCATAACAATTGTTGGTTTGCGTTCGTGTTCAATACTTATTGTTTTGTTTGCTACATCATGAATTGAACAGGAAGCTTAGTAAACAAACATATCTGCATGTAGCAAAACAACTTCAGTACCACTGGAATGTAAATTTGCACCTGTTACATCCGTCGGTACGGTTATTATGCAACACTCATGTTACTTGGAACAGGTGGTCACGTGGAGGTGCATATGGCAAGCAGGTCATGCAGACATCACGGATATGGCAAGCCGGTGTAGAAGTTTTTATAGTCCGTTGGACTTATAGTCCACCTACAAAGGTAAAGAATAGGGTACTCGATTCAGTTGACTCTTCACACAACATTAGTTTCAATTTTGATTTGTGAATAACGTGAACAGATCTGAGACTGAGAGCAATGTCTATTTCTGACCATTTAAAATCAAGATCTTATTTCAGAAAAGAAGCGCTAGCCGATATATGTGTTATTTTTCTTTTGACTATAAACCCAAAACTCGAAAAATAATTGACATTAAAAGTTATAAAAGCAAACTGGATCATCAAGATCGATGATTGAAAACATGCATGGATTGACATTTCATATAATAAAATCGACACTTTTTACGCCAGATATTCCCAGGTTCTTCAATCAACGATTTTCTCATGTCATTTCAGTTTTCATTCTCCATTTCTGTAATTTGTTTGATCCTGCCTACTGGTTTTGCGTCTTACAAAATCTCTTGTGCGTGCTTGCCTTCCAAACATTTCAGTGTACCAAACCGACAAATCCATTAAAGATTTTTTACCCAAACCAAGCGCGAAATGACCCAAATTGTTTTACCCTAACAAGAAAAAAAATCGAAGTGATCACAGATGGATAAGATTTCACAAAGTGACTTGGAAATTAAAGCATGTTTCTGGGATAACTTGCGCAGTGGGTGCGCCACTAAATTTGGCTTATTTGACACGTAATATAGGTTGTTCAATTTAGAACCGTTCTAATTCTTAATTTGTGCTCCATGAGGGGAAAAAATCCATAATAATCGACGACATGGTAAATTGGGGCAAATTCGTGTTATAATTACTAGAAGTCATGAACATGATGAGCTAAATGGCTTAATGTTATCCAACCCTATCATATCTATATGGACCCGCATTTCTATCCATGCGCACGACTTTCAGAGAAGATTGGTATGCGCCGAGACTGTGGTAAACCCAGGTCGGTTCTGCATTGCTATACCATGTTAAAGGCGCGGTGGGTAAACATGGTAAATAGAAACCGAACTGGATAGGGCTAGTAAGCTGGATATTTGGCAGATGGAGGAACATTTATTAGATCATTTTAGCAAAAGTCAGTTTTGAAACTCAAATAGCTTCCTTCGTCATCGGTGATGAAGAAAAATATATATCCCGGGGATTGAGGCACTCCTAAAATATTATGGACTATACTAAAACAAGATTTCTTGTGCCCCACTGGACACTACTATGAACACTACTAGGGACAATGTCGCGCACGCTTAGCGTTAAAAAAAAGGGAAAATAACTATACAGTTCCTCTGAAAATAGAATATTCTTCCTTTTCAAACAGTACGTTAATGGCGCAGGTGGGAAGGAAAGTTTGTGTTTTTGATGATGTCAAGTGTAGCCCTTCGGTAGATGCCCTCCCTCTTTCTTCGACAATCTTTGGGATTCTACGTGGTCTTGTTGAACAGTGATAAGCTAGTTTGAAAGCTTTTGAACCCATTTTTCACCGTGATTGCAACCATAACATTCTTGGACGGGAATGTTCATTTCATTTGGACAGAGCACAAAAGATGACAAAGTATCCATTGCAAGCACCTAGCTCGTGTGATAGTGATCTGCATCTGTATCTTTTATTGCATCGCAAATAAATGAGCCAGTCAACAATCCAACCGGCGGTAGATTTCTTATTTTTAAATTCTCCCGAGTATCTCCCTATTTCCACCTGGCGCCAAAGTACATTTTGGGCATTGCCCACTTGTTTCGATGTGAAATTCACACGAATGATCTGCAAACATTGCCTGCTTTTACACGTATAGCTTGGCAGCGATGGACTAGATTGTCAGGGAGGAATGGTGACGAAAAATGGTCAAAATAATTGTCATATATTGTTAGAAATAGCCGAAATTATTTCCAACAACTCCCAAACGCTTATGTCTGTGTCGGTCTGTCTGCCAGTTCGTATGGTTATTTCTGTGTTCGTTATTCATCTATTCCATCTCTTTCATTCCATCATTACATCCAACCCTCCATACCACCATCCATCCACGTCCTCCTTCCTTCAATCGTCTTCCTTCTTCTTCCTTCCTTCCTTCAGTTCCGTCCGTTCCATCCTCCTTCATACCTCCGTCCTTCCGTCATCCTTCATCAGTCCTTCCCTCCTTCCTTCCGTCCTTCCGTCCTTCATTCCTACCTACCTTCCTTCCGTCCGTCCGTCTTCCTCCTTCCCTCCTCATTATCCTTTCCTTTCCTTTTTCCTTTCTTCTTTCTTTCTTTCGTTCTTTCTTCTCTTCTGTTCTTTCTCCTTTCCTTTCTTTCTTTCGTTCTGTCGGTCTGTGCTGAGATATTATTTGTTGAACTTCTTTCTTATGTATGCTTTAGTCCGTCATGACTTGTGTGTATAATTGCTATATACCGTACTTTTGATCAGTTTTGACAAGAAAAGCACAAAGTATTATACCCTCGTTTAAACTTGTCTGTTGTCTGTCTGTCTGTCGGTGCTAACCTGATGTATACTTGCGTGACTCCATTTCTTATTGTTTTGCTTATTCCGTCATGCTTGTCGTATGGCTTATTTCAGGTCGCAGTGTCACGGGGCGTGTCCTGTCCCCCCTGCACAAAAATGGCTCAGGAGACGAGGTGGATACCGCGCCTGCGTGACTCCTAGCTGAGGCTGAATACAAAATGCGGTCGTGATTATTTCGACTTGCCCGGACTACCCATAATCCCTCACGAGTTGATCATCGCATGCAAAGTCGAAATTTGATGCAACTGTAACCCTGTTTACAAAAAAATTCTGGAGGGTGTCCACGAAAAAGATTATGTCACTATTTGATTGTAGAAATCTCGATAGAGATGACAGGTTTTGTTGGGGTGGACACCCCTAGGTTTAATGGCATTTTGTAGATTTTGATGCATCATTTTTAGTAGGCTCTTTCAATTGTTTAAGCGTAATGTCGCTGGCGATTTCAAGCAACCTAGCTGTTGCCAAGTGAATCGTTTGTACACGATTGTAACGTTTTGTACACTGGAGATGGTGGCATTGTTCAGTAGTATTGTTTAAACACCATTACTAGGGGAAAATTCGCTGACTTTCAATATACCGGGGCCTGGGGACATATGAAATGGACATGGGTTTAAGGCGGGCGCTTTTCCAAACCCAGGGCATTCGGTACAGAGGACTCGAACAAATAGGGGTATTTGGGTTAGAGACACCCATAAATATGCTCCAAAATATTTTTTCGGGTGACATATTTGCATTAATGTGCCAAAGAAGGGGGGGCGGGTCTTCTTTATAGAAAATTTTTGAACAATTTTACCAAAAAATAGGGGTATTGGGTGATGATGAAAATGTTCAAATCACCCCCCCCCCCAAAAAATAGGGTCTTTAGGTGACATTTCAACATATATCATGTATATGGGGTCTTGGGTTGACCGCGGTGCTGAAAATTGGGGTTTAACAGTCTTACATGCGCCTCCAAGATGGGGAGGGCCCCCCCCCCAATATTGAGTATACGGCCAATCATGGAGTGTACTTGATCCCATCATCTCAATCAATTTTCTTCTCCCTATCTTTTTAAAAATGTGCCACTTGTCAAAATAATAACCTCCGACCGGGGGGGGGCTCCATGGGCTTAAAGTTTTGTAGACGAAATCAATAGGATGTTTGGGTTTTTGACAAAACACAAAAGCATGTTGAAGATTGTCATCTGTGATTTGGTCAGAAATTTCCAGAGGATGCTTCATAAGGTTTCAAAAACAGTTTTTTCAAGAAGGACCAATCAATGTCGTCCTCATTGGCAGGCACTACATAATGGCCCCCCCAAACATGACCCACATACTAGGAGGGGAATCTAGCTGATAATGCGACAAATATGCCAACAATTGTCGTTAAAATAGCCTGGTGTGGTTGCGAGGATGCTGTAGTTCACTGTGAGCTACTGTGTGTCGCATCTTCATCAGTGATCGCTTCTGTTTCAGGACCGGTCCTGTTCGTATCGCTCCCGTTTACTCAGTTTGCGGGAGCCCACGCGAACCGCGGGCCTCCCACTAGTTACATAATAGCAGGCAACTCTTTGTCCTCTTCGAATAATGGGAAGTCAGGTGGAATTTCTGTCAATAGTAGATAACGTCACTCTTTGTAAGTAAAGTATTGACAGGTTATGTAACCAAGGATTCGAGGTCAATAATAAGGGACTTTAAACTCAGGGACTGGCAACCTTACATTACATTGTGCGTTTTCCCGACATACAGTGCAAAATACCATCGTACTGTAAAAGTCACGTGTTTTGTGGCACATGTGACTAAGTCGATCCATAATGAGTTCCACGCAGCCCCCTAGAGGGTGGCATGGTTTTGTCCAGGTTTTTGTGGTCCGGCCAGCTATAGCTGGCGGAAAACTTAGCAATCCTTGTACGGTTTGTATGTATGTGTGTACTTACTAGAGATACATTTTGGGAGTATTTTCTGGTGGTAAAGGGATACATGTTGGGAGTCTTTTACATGTGGTGTGTTATTTTTCTTCATTGTGGGAGTATGTTACTAGAGTTCTATGTACGAATTGTCCTATTAAAAGAATAAAATGTAAGCTAGTATTGAGTTTAGTCGTAAAAGAGAGAAAAGCGGATCTTTTTACAGTTAGTAACTATATAGCCTGCGCGCAATTCCTCTTGGCTAAGAATAAGGGAGGAAAAACTCTAAAAAAAAAATGAAAAAAACTGAAAAAAAAAAAAATTTGGAAAAAATCTTTAAAAATGTCTAAAAAAGGGTTCTTTTTAAGAGAAAAATAAAACTATTATAGGTTGAAATCGTTCCTATATAGTTTTGAAAAAGTGTATTTCTGAAAAAATGTCCTAAAAAAGTGTTCTTTTAAGAGATTTTTCGTTGTTGAAACTCCACAATGTAGCTCTTGTAAGCATGTGTGTATGTGTGATGGTGTGTCACTAAATTATTAAGTTTTTTTTAAAAGTGACCTCAATGAAAGTTGAACGTCAATTGGAACCCAAACTTCTGTCATAGGTGGCACAATGGATCTCTCATATGCTGATGAGGTCAAAGGTCTGTGAGGTCAAGTTGAAAAAGTGGCTCAAATGGTAAAAATTGCCTAAATTGAAAACTTGAGTTCAATTGGAACCAAACTTGTGCCATAGGTGCTCTGCGATCCCTCATATGTTTGATGAGGTCAAGTTCATGTGCCAGGTCCAAAGGTCATGTGAGGCGCCCACAGCTTATATTCTTTGAATATCGCGAGCGCGAAAGCGAGAACCGCGAAATTCTAGTTCATTCAATTTCTTCAAAGACACGACGGAATACAGTGACCTCTATACATTAATGAATCTAATTAATAAATCTCTATGTTATATAGCATAATCATTGGCTTCATAGATATGTCCCAATGCGCTTCATGTCCTTTGAAGAGCCCTCTAAAATCCAGCAAGACTAGTTTGTTTGTACTCATTTGGATGCATTGTTCATGCTGATTCTGAATATGGCCCTGAAAAAAAATAATTTGACCTTTTTGAAAAAAAAATTTACAAAAATATTGATCTTTCATCGAGTCGTTTTGCCGTTGTTCAAAGGATAAAGGGACTAGCACCATTGCCCTTATAACCACCCTTAGGCTATCGATCATCATGGCAGGCCCACTCCTCAATCTTTTAACATATGGCGATTTAACATGTTATCAGTATTTATTGTCCAATTGTAATATTTAACTTTAGGCAGTTTTGGAATAATTGTGGGTGGAGATATGCATTTTTAACTTCGGAAAATGGGGCGGGGAACAACTATTTTGCGGAGATACAAGGAAGAGGAATTTCTCATTAAGGTTAAGCGTGGTTCGTATTGGCCTAGTGGCTTGGAATTTGTTTCTCCTCTCAATTTAAACTGCAGGGGAGTTTTTTTTCCTCAAAATAGCAACTTCCCCAAATTGCATCTCGATGTACCATTACATATAATGTAAATAGTGAAAATATGCATTGATCTTACACGATTACTGCATGGGAATTTGGTAATTTTGACCAGAATAGTTTGACAAGATCCTGGACAAATTTATAAGATTTTCCAGAAAATTTTGACAAAATCTCGTAAGATCATATCTACTCTGCGTCAAAATAGAGAAGGAGCACGGACCCAGGTCAAACATCATTGTTTACCCCTCACTACATAAAAGGTTTGACGCCTTTGGTAGTTAGTAGGACCCTCTATATCAACGCAGGTAGTTTAAGTAGCTCTCAAATTGTGGTGTTTCAATAGGGGCGCATTTTCAGGTTACACGGGGGTCAAAATTTTAAAAATGCTCCAATCATGTTGACATGCCCTGCCATATTGTCCTTCTATCCTAAGGATTCCAAAATGTATAATTTTGTAGCATCTATGCCATTGGTTTGGGAGTCATAGGTAAAAATGGCTAACATTGTAAAAAAGGGTCATTTCTTTTGTACAAGGGTCCCAATCAGAAGTTCTCCATTTTAGTACAAATGAAATACGTTTTTTATCTAGCTGATGTGTCAAAATAAGATAGTTTGTACCATCTGGTCAATGCCTGTTTAAGTCCTTGAAGTTCCTGCCTGCTACTGCTGCTATGATTCAAGTTGATTCCAATCTGCAATTGAAGAGTGTAGAATAAGAAGTACCTAAGTGTTAAGAATAGTTCTATGCAAATATAGTGCAATTTTTTATTAAATTCTCTAGAGGTGATAAACCTTTCGTTTTCAACTATTCTTGTGGACGTCTTTTTTTTCTGGCCATGGTCTGTGCATTTTTTTGTTGTTTTGTCCTGAGGATCTACCCCCTTCCTGTGGTTTCAGTATGTGGCTCGGCGTTGATGCCAACTTCCTTGTTGACAATTTTTTGTACATCATTTGTATCTGGTTTCTTCCTTCTATCCTCAAGAGGTTCCCAGTTTCAGCTTGCTTTGATCATTTGGGGATACTACTGTTCTGTTGGTAGTTGTTCAGGCAAAATCTTTGGCTGCCTTCCTCTGTACAGCTTCAAAAGCTTGAATGTCACATTTCTTGTAGGGGTCCCACACTGCACTGGCATATTTCAAGAATGGGTCCTACCAGTCGTCTTTAATGCATCTCTTGATATCCCTTGTCAAGACGGAAGATTCCTCCCCCTTAGATAAGCAAGAATTTTGTTGGCCTTTGGCGTGGTTTTTCCTAAGTGACTCCCATTTACTTGTTGTCTAATTCCACTCCAAGTACGGATGAGATAACTTCTTGTAAGTGGTTCACCACAAAAGGTGTAGTCTCTATCAGTGGCGTTTTCTTGGATCGAAATCTTCATGACAAAAACTTTGGTGGATTAAAGGACTAGCCCATGTATCCTGCCATTTCTCTAATTGGTGAAGATCTTCTTGTAGTGCATCCAATCTTCCTTTGATGACCACAGTGGTAGACCAAACGCAGTCATCTGCGAAACAATCTGGCCTGTGCATGGAGTTTTCTGGCAGATCCTTGATATAGATGATGAAGTCAAGTGGGCCTGTGACGGTTCCTTGTGGGACGCTGGGTCCTCCATAACTGGATCCGAGCAACTCCAATTACAGACAACACTCTGAGATCTTTCTGTTAGGAAAAGGTTAATCCACTTCCAGGATAGCTCCTCTAAGTCCATGATGTCTAGCTATACCACACCTTTGGTGAGTAACCTTGTCAAAGGCCGTGCAAATCGAGGTATTGCCATATGGATAGTCTCACCCTTATCCATACCGTCCAGTCGGTCATAGCAGTGTGAGGTAGCTGTGTGAGGGTGGAATTTTTGGCTCGAAAACCGTGCTGGTTGTCAACAAGATATATTGCTTCCAATGAGCCATTATGTGTGAGTGGATGATGTGTTCCAGACCTTGCTAACCACCCTTGTTAGCGAAACCCATCTGTAGTTTGACGGCTCGGATTTGTCACCTTTTGAAGATGGGGCCTGTTTGCATTTCTCCCCTGGTGGGTAAATACCCCTCATCAATAGAAGCCTGAAACAAATCGGTGAGGACTGGACTTAATTCCTCAGCAGCCATGCTTTAAAATCCACGGGGATCCATCTGGGCCTGTAGCTTTGTTGTCCTGTAGTTTATTGAGTTGATTCAAACTCCCTCCTCAAGGGGGGGGAAAAAAAGTGAATGATTAGATGAGGAATATCGGGTATAGTGCTTTCCCCGAGTGTGGGAACAGATGTAGTATCCTCTTCGTAAATACCTGCAAATTGGTTATTTAAGGCTTCCGCTTTGTCACGAGCGTCTGTGATAATCTGGTTGTTCACCTTTAATCTGCATTCCTGTTTCCCCCTTACGATCTTATTTATGAGGACCAAATGCCTTTGATCATCTTGAAGAGAAGAGTCAAATTATCCAATTGATGAAATCCCTCCTAGCTCTATTAAGCTCCCTTCTGACAGACTTTGAAATCCTTGTATTCAGTCCAATGTTCTTGAAGGTTGGACCTTTTTCGCTTTGTTGTACATCTTTTTGCTTTTTCCTGCAAAGTCTCCTGTGTTTTCCTTCAAACCAGGTAGGTTACGTCTGTTTTGGTCAACTTTAGTAGGACGTATTTATTCATGACTTCCTTAATCTTGGATTAAAAGCAATCCCACATTGCTTGGACAACTGTTGCATTTATGATCTTGTGTCATGTACACATTCTGAAATTGGCGTGAGTTCACTTTTAATATCCCCAACATTGGCTTTCTGCTTAAGGTACACTTTCCTTGGTGGCCTTCTTTATCTTATTTGAAACCCTTTCAAGACTGTCTTACGGCGTGATGGTCACTCCAGTAACCTGTATGACATAATTATTTTGGATGGATAGCATAATTCAGCAGTTTCCTTTGAAGCATAGCTGTTGATGAGAAGGACTTATCATCCCATTTAATGTTGGGTTGATTGAAGTCACCTTGGATAATGACGTCTTCCATCTGCTCCGATATTGAAAAAAAAAAAATACAATTAGGTCGAGTGATTTGCTGACACGATGACTGACTGTGTCAATGTCGTCATGCTTTGGTTTATATACAGTACCAAAAGTAGGGGTCCGTCCCCGGAATGTCAATTTGACACCAAATCATCTCCTTCATTCGCCAGGTCGAGACGTCTGGTAACTGGAAAAATCCTGTTTGTATGCAAAACGGCATCACCATGCCGATCATCAGGTCTGTCTTTTCTGTAGACTGAATACCCTTCAGGAAAGAGTTCAGCATTGTCGATGGACGACCACCAACCAGGTTTCTGTCCCATGTTAAATCAAAAAAAAAAGGTTGCAACTCGTCTTAATTTGCTTTCCCATTCACCTCTCTTGTTCTGATACTTTGAAAGTTTATTTTAAGAGGACTAAAGCTCGTAGTATGTGCTTTGGTCATGTAACCTTTGGTCCCCTTAGTTTTTCCTGTTCTGATGATATATGTGGATACACTTCCGATCACTTGCCGATCAGATGACTCGCTCAGGGTAGAAAAAATAATCGCCAAAATTCACTGCTTCGCAGATGAGGGCACCTCCAATAAATGAAGTATCATCAGGTGATCATAAGTTTTCATTGTTCATCTGCCCCCAAGAAGTTTGTGAGTCCAAGCCCCACATTTGTCACAAGCGAGTCCACGTTTTCTAAATCACTGGGTCTGTGCACATGGTACAGGGTGATGCACAATCTTGTCAGAACCATAATTTGGCCTTGCGGTTGAGGACCCTAAATGTCCTGGTCATCAATACAGTGCAACTTGCTGGAAAGTGTTGTTTCACAATCTCACCACGTAACCCATCTCCTAGAATTGGTACCCTGTCTGTTGCAGTATGCACCTTTTAGATGAATCTTTCCCCTTCGTCCCTTCTGGTAAAATGTGGTAGGGCCAATATTAAATTAAAATGACATCAATTAAAAAAAAAAAAAAATGCTGCAGAGCAAACACTGGGCTTTATCTTCTACACTTTACTAACTACTAAACTAGTACGCTATCACAAAGTCACATGCACCAAAGCCAAAGGTGCACATACGTAAAAAATACTTGCGATTACCACATAATAATGATGCTACTCCACTATCTCGTCGGCGACTTCTGCTGCAAACCGTCCAATCACTGTTTGCCACTCCAAACATACCTTATAACTACCTGTGCCTGTTAATAAATTAATTACGTACTAAAGATTGAAGTACTTCACACTGACATAACAAAATCACCTCTCGCCTCTAAGTCCACTGTATTTCGATGGCCGATACTGCTTCCGCGGATGACACGAAAGTTCGCTGCTGTGAAAAAATATCTGATGGCGACGATTACATAAATCATACACGCACCGGTGAACTACTAACGCACACATGTACAGCTGAGGTTGTAAACAAATGAAATGATCCGAAAACTTAAACCCATTTAACTTAAAGCCTGTGGAAAAGTTAAAAGTGGCCACCGCATCTATCACTAAATACCACCACTTCATTAAAATATCAAAGTCCTATGGCATCACGAAGATACAATGAAAATTATATTTCTGCCTTACTGTTCCTCTCGGTCGAACGAGGTCAACAAGATGGCGTCAATGTGCCGCTCGGTACGACTCGGTCTACTCGCAAGATCGTAATATGGCGGGAAATCACACATCAATAGTGCCTACACAATGGTATCACAACACTATTTACTTGCACTTCTGAATAAAAGTTCACCAAATAATTGCACGAACCACTCTAACTAATCGCTTTGTAAAGAAAAATACTGCTCTCTGGAATGGCGTATAGTCTAATCCCTATACAGGTCATCCTTCGCAAGTTTTAACTGCAACGTACTGCAAACCGTGACCTGCAGTGACCCTGGTTGACCTGGAGGTAACGTTTTTGCAGTACGTTGCAGTAACTTGCGAAGGATTACTGTATTGGACCTGAAATTATACACCATTCCAGAAAGATCAATGTCGATTTATCTGTGAAATTTTGAGCCTTGATACTTTTCGTCCACAATTGTAATGCATCCAAAAATAATTGTGACAATAGACACCACCTGGGTTGACTCATATGTATGTGAACTTTCCTAACGTAAAGGCCCCGGTAAGGCCCTACTCAGTCGTATGATATTTCAACATCAAATAAGTTAAAACTTCAGCCGGGCGGGATGATTCTCGAGGGACGTCATTGTCGATTAGGAGTGTAAGCGAAGGGGACGGAACATTGCAAAGGAATTTACTGCAAGCAAGCAGTGCAGTGGAGTATGAAACGGGCCTTTAGCCTGCTCGGCGAAAATGATTCAGCCACTACAGGCCCTATCTTTGTTAATAGGATTTGTATTCACAACATCGCTGATCAGCATAGTCAAGTTTATTATCTGACAATGTGCAAAGGTCGATACATGTTTCACATCCTCTCTCTTGAACCATTGTGTACGGCGGTCATATAGGTCAAACCAACATCAATACATATCGGATATGTCAACCGATGGGCACTTTAGAGAACTCAGTAATCTATTTAGAGTGACCCTGCTCTTCTGTTCCATTAGAAATATGAAAGAATAACGACGCTTCGACGACGGAATATTTCTGAAATCGTTATTTATTTCATGTTGTAACTTTTCAAGGTGACCATTGTTACATGCATTTCAAGTAACCGAAGAGACATAAGTCACACAAGCATTGTCCTATACCGTAAAGAGACATGAGGAGATTTCCATAAAGAAGCGCGCCCAATTGTTTTCGAACCCGGTTTTTTGCATATTCGGAATGTTTTCCACTGTATTAGATCACACCGGAGGTGAATAAGCCGAATACGCCGGTCCTTTATGTCATAAGATGATGATTTGTAGTACTTTATCTGTCGTGCACGACAAAAGTCAAAGACCGGTGTTCTATGGGGACAATTATGATAGTCAGGCAATGGGTTTTTTAAAACAAGAATTTGTGGTTTTCTTTTGTATGTGTTTATATCCAATAAACCTTAGAAACGTCTGGTAGTGGTCTAACAGCGGATCCAGTGCAGTTTGAGAAAAATTCGTATCCTCCAAAAACTCCTCCCGTCACTTTAAATACACACCGACCAGTTTTTCATTTAGCCTTTCATATACGCGAGATCTCCCGTATGAAGGCTTCATCCGCTATAATTCAGAGCAAAGCCGAATACATAGGACCTTCAGAAAAGGTTCACATCAACACCATTGGCAGTTAGCATAGACCTTCGAAGTCACTGCGGATGCTGGGTATTGGTACCCTCAATGGAGTTACTTTTTCAATAGGGGCCATTTAAGGTTACACAGGGGTCAAACGTTTGAAAAATGCCCATCAAATGTGAAAATGTTATCCATAAATTGGTGCCTTCTATGTCACAAGGAGCCAAAAAATTTATCTTTTCTCCCACGTACGACCATTAGTTTTGGAGTTCTAGGATAACAAATTAACTAAAGGGTAAAAAAAAGTCATCTCATGGTACGGTTCAACATGAAGTATACTCTCTGTTTTGTTAAATACTTTTAAATTTTGCCTGAGGAAGAGTACTCCTTCTTGTTTGCTCAATTGTTTTTTTACTTACCGAGAGATAAAAGTTCAAAGAAGGCCAATGCCCATTAGATTATGTTGCCCTATATGAACCTAATTTGTCATGATTACAAACTATTCCTTATTTTTGAAAAGGTAACAATAAGCTAGATAACAATTTTGTTTCATTTTCATTCAATTTTCACAAAATTAGATTCTGATCTTGAACCCTGTAACAAATGGAAATTGAAAACCTTTTTTTTGAAATACAGTTTTAACCATTATTACCCTATAACTCCAAACCAATGGGAGATGATGCAAACTAGACATTTTTGGAAATCGTTTTCAACATAATTGGAGCATGTTAAAAAGTTTGAACCCTGTTAACCTTAAATTGGTCCCTATTTGAAAAAGTGACAAAAACCACATGTGAAAGTACTAACTACCTGGCATTAATATAGAGGGTCCATACTAACTACCAAAGTGTTCAAACTTTTCTGTATGGGGAATGAACG